>JARTUT010000915.1:0-215152 GCA_030674115.1 Micraspis discolor
GAAGAAATGCATAAAATTGGAAGCCATAACGCCGAAAAATTGTCATCTGTCACTGTCAAAAATCACAGAAATATATGAATACTAGTTCACAGAAATTTAGAAAAATCCGCTTTCATAAAAAGAAACATATAAATAATGAGATATCGGAGATATTTTAACTTCTGAAAGGCCATAAGTTATTCAATCTAGATTAAAATCAAAACATATTTCTATAAACTTATTAATTTATTTTTACCATATATTCTATGCATTTCATATGACCTGCCATCTAGTGTTCCAATGAGTAACCTCGAATTTTGCGATTCCAGAGGAGTTCGTGCTGCCACCTAACGCTTACAATTCATACTGAATCCATTTCGTTGAAGTTTTCTATTAATGCAAGAAAGGAATTGTTTAGTTATAGAAATGTTATAGAACAGTCCCTACATTTATTGTCGCAAAAAATACTAGTAAAATATATGTAGGATTCTATCTTTCTAAATGGCCTGCCATCTAGTGTCCCGATGAGTAACTTGGCGATCTGAAAACCTCGAACTTTGCGATTCCAGAGGAGTTCGTGCTGCCACCTAACGCTTACAATTCATACTGAATCCATTTCGTTGAAGTTTTCTATTAATGCCAGAAAGGAATTGTTTAGTTATAGAACTGTCCCGACATCTATTGTCGCAAAAAATACTAGTAAAAGATATGTAGAATTCTATTTCTCTAAATGGCCTGCCATCTAGTGTCCCGATGAGTAACTTGGCGATTTGAAAACCTCGAATTTTGCGATTCCAGAGGAGTTCGTGCTGCCACCTAACGCTTACAATTCATACTGAATCCATTTCGTTGAAGTTTTCTATTAATGCAAGAAAGGAATTGTTTAGTTATAGAAATGTTATAGAACAGTCCCGACATCTATTGTCGCCAAAAATACTAGTAAAATATATGTAGAATTCTATCTTTCTAAATGGCCTGCCATCTAGTGTCCCGATGAGTAACTTGGCGATCTGAAAACCTCGAACTTTGCGATTCCAGAGGAGTTCGTGCTGCCACCTAACGCTTATAATTCATACTGAATTCACTTCGTTTAAGTTTCCTATTAATGCAAGAAAGGAATTGTTTAGTTACAGAAATGTTATAAAACTGTCCCGACATCTATTGTCGCAAAAATACTAGTAAAATATATGTAGAATTCTATCTTTCTAAATGGCCTGCCATCTAGTGAACCGAGCAGTTAATCTTACCCAGTTAAAACTATATAATTACGAATGATATTCTCTCATTCAATTGATTGAAATAAAAAATTTGACGACTTTTTTCTCCTTTATTGAAAAAAATAAATACCCCAGATTCTTGAATTTTTGTTTTCCCATGATTCTATATCATTTAAAATAGTTTTTAGCCATCATCCTGTTCTTGAATGAGTCGAATCCAAATGTTTCCTTAGGTACTTCTTCGAATTTGTCGCATAATCGCACAGGTGACATTTGTGAACCTTCAAATTTAAATGGATCGAATTCAAATGATTTTTAAGGTGCCTTCGTTCGTTGGCAGCATAATCACAGAAGTGACATTTATATTCCCTCAAATTCAAATGAATTCCATTTATATGATTCTTAAGGTCCCTCTCACGATTCCCAGCATAATCGCAGAACTCGCATTTGTAACCTTTCGTATTCAAATGCTTCGCACCTATATGTTCTACAAGGCTCCTTTTAATCGTAGCCTTATAATTACAATGGTAACATTCGTAATTCCTCAAATTCAGATGTACGGAATCAATGTGGGTTACGAGACTTGCCTTTTTATTCGCAGCGTAATCGCACAAGTGACATTTATGAATTTTCAGATTGTAATGAACCGAATCTATATGTCTAATCAGGTTCCCTTTCTGGTTCGACGAATAATCACATAGATGACACTTGTGATCCCTCAAGTCCAAGTGGAATGTGTCTACGTGTCGTTTAAGTTGTCTTTTCTCGTTTGCGCCATAATCGCAAAAATCGCACTTGTGTTTTTTCAAATTCAAATGGACAGAATCTATATGTTTTCTCAGATCTGCCTTACGATTCGAAGCGAATTTGCAGATTTCGCATATGTGTTTTCTAAGATTCAAATGGATGGAATCTGTGTGTTTCCTAAGTGTACTTGTATCTTTGGCAGCATAATCGCAGAAGTGACATTTGTGGACGTCCAAATTCAGATGGACTGAATTTATGTGAATTTTGAGGCCGTTCTTTTGATTTGCAGTGAAATCGCAAAAGCCACACTTGTAACTCCTCAAGTTCAAATGGATGGCATTTATGTGTCTTTTGATGTCGGACATACGGTTCGCTGAGTAATTGCAGAATTGGCACTTGTGGGTTTTCAGATTTAGATGGACTGAATTGACGTGCTTCTTTAAGTTTGCCTGTCTTTTGCAATAAAATCGCACAGGGTGCATTTAAGACTGATCACATTTCGGGGTGTGGAGTGCGATTTTCGACCAGGATTGCGTGATCGGAGGAAGTTTTGTTTGTTCTGTCTAACATTATCCTTTGACGTTTTCTGATCTTTATCATTCCTGAAATGAAATATTGTAATTCAATTTCTAGTTGCGAATAAAGCAGTGGTTAAAGACTCACTGTATATCATTACATAATAAAAAAGGAGACGGGGGAAGATAATATCACAATACCTTTTTTCTATATCACTTTTAATATCCGGTGTTCCAGTTGGGGCACTCCACGAATCTTCACGTTTAATTCCATTAATCTCTCTGTCACATATTTCATGTTCGTGAGTGAAATTTTCCTCAATATCGACTTGTTCTTTTTTAATCTTGATTTCAGAATTATCAATGCTGAAAGGTGGAAAATTTTGTAACTGGGTTCAAATAGCTTAATCGTCTGAAAACTAGGCCAATGTTCTTGCTGATTTTAGCCAGTTCCCTACGAATTTCATCAAAAACTACCTACACACCGAATCGAACAACATAATTTTCGAAAATATGAGTTTTTTGCGACTTGAGAGTTCTTATTGAGGGATACCCTTTATTGAATCTATGTATCTAACTCAATTAAAGTATAAGGGATGAATACTCACTAGTCATTGGTTTCCTTTATTCCAATATTCAATATAGAAGTCATTTATTCAATCAAATAATGCCCTCGAATATCAAAATTAAAAGTTTTTATGACATTTATGAAACAGAACATGAAATATAGTTAAGCAGACTGTAATGTCAATATTCTGCCAGAATCCATAGAAAAATATTAGGATAGGAAACTGCATTGTATTGCCAGTAGAAAGCGACTAACTTCATAGATTGAAAATCTCTCTTTAATTTATGACTTAGTTTTAACAGTAGATGGCGTTAATACTGCATCTTCAATACAGTGACTTGACGAGAAATCTGTAAAAGAAGGCGGCAATTTTAAATCGATCCATAGCAAAATGATTCCAAAAACCAATAACAAATTATTGCAAATACCTTTATTTACGACCACATGAATATGTCCATAGACAAGAAAACTGCAATCTCATAACCATATCACAGAGCAGTTATCTAACTAGATAACTGGTCTGTAAACCATATATTTAACTGTTTTTACCATTTTGTTGTTTTTACCATCTTGAATTGTTTGTTTAAAAAACTCTAGAAATTATAATTTTTCATAATATAATCGTATGTCGTCGTAAATTATTACAATAAACAGACAACGGTACCTAATTTTTATGTTTGAAATACAATTATTTTCGTTCAACATCAACATCCGTCACGTCATTGGGAATCACTAATATAAGGGAACAGCACAGGTATAATAATTCTTTTCGTGTTGTTCAGTGTTAGTAGCAAGTTGAGCTAAGTTTTTGACGTGAGTTAAAGTATTTACAATAAGTGGTAATCATCAAATATGGGTCTTCAATCAGCCAATCAGAAAACAGTCCTTGCGATAAAGCACTGATTGTTGTGGGTGGGCTAACGTCGATCTCATTTGTTTAAACAGCCAATCAGAAAACAGTGTTTCCTAGAATAAATAAATATATCATTGATACTTCGATCGGAAAATGTAACACTATAAAATTCAATTTTAGATTATCTTTGACTTATTTACACTTTCAAGAATACACTTGATGAATTCAATGAGATGAGATAATTCGAACAAAGAATTAAAGTGGGTGTTTTCAATTTTACGTCCTTGTGATAAATCAACAGATTCGCATTTTGTGGGCGAACTAACGTCGATCTCATTTGTTCAAACAGCCAATCAGAAAACAGTCCTTGCGATAAGCACTGATTGTTATCGGCGGGCTAACGTCGATCTCATTTGCTTAAACAGCCATTCAGAAAGTAGTCCTTGCGATAAATCAACAGATTTTTGTGGGAGGGCTAACGTCGATTTCATTTGTTTAAACAGCCAATCAGAAAGCAGTCCTTGCGATAAAGCACTGATTTTTGTGGGTGGGCTAACGTCTATTTCATTTGTTTAAACAGTCAATCAGAAAACAGTCCTTGCGATAAGCACTGATTTTTATCGGCGGGCTAACGTCGATCTCATTTGCTTAAACAGCCATTCAGAAAGTAGTCCTTGCGATAAATCAACAGATTTTTGTGGGAGGGCTAACGTCGATTTCATTTCTTTAAACAGCCAATCAGAAAGCAGTCCTTGCGATAAAGCACTGATTTTTGTGGGCGGGCTAACGTCTATTTCATTTGTTTAAACAATCAATCAGAAAACAGTCCTTACGATAAAGCACTGATTGTTGTGGGTGGGCTAACGTCGATCTCATTTGTTTAAACAGCCAATCAGAAAACTGTGTTTCCTAGAATAAATAAATATATCGTTGATACTTCGATCGGCAAATGTAACACTATAAAATTCAATTTTAGATTATCTTTGACTTATTTACACTTTCAAGAATACACTTGATCGATTCAATGAGATGAGATAATTCGAACAAAGAATTAAAGTGGGTGTTTTCAATTTTACGTCGTTGTGATAAATCAACAGATTGTTGTGGGCGAACTAACGTCGATCGCATTTGTTTAAACAGCCAATCACAAAATAGTCCTTGCGATAAAGCACTGATTGTTGTGGGCGGGCTGACGTCGATCTCATTTGTTCAAACAGCCAATCAGAAAACAGTCCTTGCGATAAGCACTGATTGTTATCGGCGGGCTAACGTCGATCTCATTTGCTTAAACAGCCATTCAGAAAGTAGTCCTTGCGATAAATCAACAGATTTTTGTGGGAGGGCTAACGTCGATTTCATTTCTTTAAACAGCCAATCAGAAAGCAGTCCTTGCGATAAAGCACTGATTTTTGTGGGCGGGCTAACGTCTATTTCATTTGTTTAAACAGTCAATCAGAAAACAGTCCTTACGATAAAGCACTGATTGTTGTGGGTGGGCTAACGTCGATCTCATTTGTTTAAACAGCCAATCAGAAAACTGTGTTTCCTAGAATAAATAAATATATCGTTGATACTTCGATTGGCAAATGTAACACTATAAAATTCAATTTTAGATTATCTTTGACTTATTTACACTTTCAAGAATACACTAGATCAATTCAATGAGATGAGATAATTCGAACAAAAAATTAAAGTTGGTGTTTTCAATTTTACGTCCTTGTGATAAATCAACAGATTGTTGTGGGCGAACTAACGTCGATCGCATTTGTTTAAACAGCCAATCACAAAATAGTCCTTGCGATAAAGCACTGATTGTTGTGGGCGGGCTAACGTCGATCTCATTTGTTCAAACAGCCAATCAGAAAACAGTCCTTGCGATAAGCACTGATTGTTATCGGCGGGCTAACGTCGATCTCATTTGCTTAAACAGCCATTCAGAAAGTAGTCCTTGCGATAAATCAACAGATTTTTGTGGGAGGGCTAACGTCGATTTCATTTGTTTAAACAGCCAATCAGAAAGCAGTCCTTGCGATAAAGCACTGATTTTTGTGGGCGGGCTAACGTCTATTTCATTTGTTTAAACAGTCAATCAGAAAACAGTCCTTGCGATAAGCACTGATTGTTATCGGCGGGCTAACGTCGATCTCATTTGCTTAAACAGCCATTCAGAAAGTAGTCCTTGCGATAAATCAACAGATTTTTGTGGGAGGGCTAACGTCGATTTCATTTGTTTAAACAGCCAATCAGAAAGCAGTCCTTGCGATAAAGCACTGATTGTTGTGGGAGGGCTAACGTCGATCTCATTTGTTTAAATAGCCAATCAGAAAACAGTGTTTCCTAGAATAAATAAATATATCATTGATACTTCGATCGGAAAATGTAACACTATAAAATTCAATTTTAGATTATCTTTGACTTATTTACACTTTCAAGAATACACTTGATCAATTCAATGAGATGAGATAATTCGAACAAAGAATTAAAGTGGGTGTTTTCAATTTTACGTCGTTGTGATAAATCAACAGATTGTTGTGGGCGAACTAACGTCGATCGCATTTGTTTAAACAGCCAATCACAAAATAGTCCTTGCGATAAAGCACTGATTGTTGTGGGCGGGCTAACGTCGATCTCATTTGTTCAAACAGCCAATCAGAAAACAGTCCTTGCGATAAGCACTGATTGTTATCGGCGGGCTAACGTCGATCTCATTTGCTTAAACAGCCATTCAGAAAGTAGTCCTTGCGATAAATCAACAGATTTTTGTGGGAGGGCTAACGTCGATTTCATTTGTTTAAACAGCCAATCAGAAAGCAGTCCTTGCGATAAAGCACTGATTTTTGTGGGCGGGCTAACGTCTATTTCATTTGTTTAAACAGTCAATCAGAAAACAGTCCTTGCGATAAAGCACTGATTGTTGTGGGAGGGCTAACGTCGATCTCATTTGTTTAAACAGCCAATCAGAAAACTGTGTTTCCTAGAATAAATAAATATATCGTTGATACTTCGATCGGCAAATGTAACACTATAAAATTCAATTTTAGATTATCTTTGACTTATTTACACTTTCAAGAATACACTAGATCAATTCAATGAGATGAGATAATTCGAACAAAGAATTAAAGTGGGTGTTTTCAATTTTACGTCCTTGTGATAAATCAACAGATTGTTGTGGGCGAACTAACGTCGATCGCATTTGTTTAAACAGCCAATCACAAAATAGTCCTTGCGATAAAGCACTGATTGTTGTGGGCGGGCTAACGTCGATCTCATTTGTTTAAACAGCCAATCAGAAAACAGTCCTTGCGATAAGCACTGATTGTTATCGGCGGGCTAACGTCGATCTCATTTGCTTAAACAGCCATTCAGAAAGTAGTCCTTGCGATAAATCAACAGATTTTTGTGGGAGGGCTAACGTCGATTTCATTTGTTTAAACAGCCAATCAGAAAGCAGTCCTTGCGATAAAGCACTGATTTTTGTGGGCGGGCTAACGTCTATTTCATTTGTTTAAACAGTCAATCAGAAAACAGTCCTTGCGATAAGCACTGATTGTTATCGGCGGGCTAACGTCGATCTCATTTGCTTAAACAGCCATTCAGAAAGTAGTCCTTGCGATAAATCAACAGATTTTTGTGGGCGGGCTAACGTCGATCTCATTTGTTTAAACAGCCAATCAGAAAGCAGTCCTTGCGATAAAGCACTGATTTTTGTGGGCGGGCTAACGTCTATTTCATTTGTTTAAACAGCCAATCAGAAAACAGTCCTTGCGATAAAGCACTGATTGTTGTGGGAGGGCTAACGTCGATCTCATTTGTTTAAACAGCCAATCAGAAAACAGTGTTTCCCAGAATAAATAAATATATCATTTAACCTAGATCGGAAAATGTAACACTATAAAATTCAATTTTATATTATCTTTAACTTATTCACATTTTCAAGAATACACTTGATCAATTCAATGAGATGAGATAATTCCAACAAAGAATTAAAGTGGTTTTTTTCAATTTTACGTCCTTGTGATAAATCAACAGATTGTTGTGGGCGGGCTAACGTTGGTCGCATTTTTTCTGACAGCCAATCAAAAAACAAGCCTTGCGATCAGGCATTGATTGTTGTGGGCGGTCTAATGTCGATCTCATTTGTTTAAACAGCCAATCAGAAGACAGTGTTTCCTAAAATAAATAAATATATCATTGATACCTCGATCGGAAAATGTAACACTATAAAATTCAATTTTAGATTTTCTTTGATTTATTTACACTTTCAAGAATACACTTGATCAATTCAACGATATAAGATAATTCCAACAAAAAATTAAAGTGGGTGTTATCAATTTTACGTCCTTGTGATAAATCAACAGATTGTTGTGGGAGGGCTACCGTCGATCTCATTTGTTTAAACAGCCAATCAGAAAACAGTCCTTGCGATAAAGCACTGATTGTTGTGGGAGGGCTAACGTCGATCTCATTTGTTTAAACAGCCAATCAGAAAACAGTCCTTGCGATAAAGCACTGATTGTTGTGGGTGGGCTAATGTCGATCTCATTTGTTTAAACAGCCAATCAGAAAACAGTGTTTCCTAGAATAAATAAATATATCATTTAACCTAGATCGGAAAATGTAACACTATAAAATTCAATTTCAGATTATCTTTAACTTATTCACATTTTCAAGAATACACTTGATCAATTCAATGAGATGAGATAATTCCAACAAAGAATTAAAGTGGGTGTTTTCAATTTTACGTCCTTGTGATAAATCAACAGATTGTTGTGGGCGGGCTAACGTCGATCTTATTTGTTTAAACAGCCAATCAGAAAACAGTGTTTCCTAGAATAAATAAATATATCATTGATACTTCGATCGGAGAATGTAACACTATAAAATTTAATATTAGATTATCTTTAACTTATTCACATTTTCAAGAATACACTAGATCAATTCAATGAGATGAGATAATTCCAACAAAGAATTAAAGTGGGTTTTTTCAATTTCACGTCCTTGTGATAAATCAACAGATTGTTGTGGGCGGGCTAACGTCGATCTCATTTGTTTAAACAGCCAAGCAGAAAACAGTGTTTCCCAGAATAAATAAATATATCATTTAACCTAGATCGGAAAATGTAACACTATAAAATTCAATTTTATATTATCTTTAACTTATTCACATTTTCAAGAATACACTTGATTAATTCAATGAGATGAGATAATTTCAACAAAGAATTAAAGTGGGTTTTTTTCAATTTTACGTCCTTGTGATAAATCAACAGATTGTTGTGGGCGGGCTAACGTCGATCTCATTTGTTTAAACAGCCAATCAGAAAACAGTGTTTCCTAGAATAAATAAATATATCATTGATACCTCGATCGGAAAATGTAACACTATAAAATTCAATATTAGATTATCTTTAACTTATTCACATTTTCAAGAATACACTAGATCAATTCAATGAGATGAGATAATTCCAACAAAGAATTAAAGTGGGTTTTTTCAATTTCACGTCCTTGTGATAAATCAACAGATTGTTGTGGGCGGGCTAACGTCGATCTCATTTGTTTAAACAGCCAAGCAGAAAACAGTGTTTCCAGAATAAATAAATATATCATTTAACCTAGATCGGAAAATGTAACACTATAAAATTCAATTTTATATTATCTTTAACTTATTCACATTTTCAAGAATACACTTGATCAATTCAATGAGATGAGATAATTCCAACAAAGAATTAAAGTGGGTTTTTTCAATTTTACGTCCTTGTGATAAATCAACAGATTGTTGTGGGCGGGCTAACGTCGATCTCATTTGTTTAAACAGCCAAGCAGAAAACAGTGTTTCCCAGAATAAATAAATATATCATTTAACCTAGATCGGAAAATGTAACACTCTATAAAATTCAATTTTATATTATCTTTAACTTATTCACATTTTCAAGAATACACTTGATCAATTCAATGAGATGAGATAATTCCAACAAAGAATTAAAGTGGGTTTTTTCAATTTTACGTCCTTGTGATAAATCAACAGATTGTTGTGGGCGGGCTAACGTCGATCTCATTTGTTCAAACAGCCAATCAGAAGACAGTGTTTCCTAGAATAAATAAATATATCATTGATACTTCGATCGGAGAATGTAACACTATAAAATTCAATTTTAGATTATCTTTAACTTATTCACATTTTCAAGAATACACTAGATCAATTCAATGAGATGAGATAATTCCAACAAAGAATTAAAGTGGGTTTTTTCAATTTCACGTCCTTGTGATAAATCAACAGATTGTTGTGGGCGGGCTAACGTCGATCTCATTTGTTTAAACAGCCAAGCAGAAAACAGTGTTTCCCAGAATAAATAAATATATCATTTAACCTAGATCGGAAAATGTAACACTATAAAATTCAATTTTATATTATCTTTAACTTATTCACATTTTCAAGAATACACTTGATCAATTCAATGAGATGAGATAATTCCAACAAAGAATTAAAGTGGGTTTTTTCAATTTCACGTCCTTGTGATAAATCAACAGATTGTTGTGGGCGGGCTAACGTCGATCTCATTTGTTTAAACAGCCAATCAGAAGACAGTGTTTCCTAAAATAAATAAATATATCATTGATACTTCGATCGGAAAATGTAACACTATAGAATTCAATTTTAGATTATCTTTGATTTATTTACACTTTCAAGAATACACTTGATCAATTCAATGAGATGAGATAATTCGAACAAAAATTAAAGTGGGTGTTTTCAATGTTGAAAAAAGGATATCGGGTTAAACCGCAGGAATGCAGAAAATATGGGAAATGGATGGAAGGTACTTGCCGACACGTGTTTCTGCTTATTGGCTTCTTCAGGGCAAGGCAACCAAGAAACCAGGATAGGGATGGAAATGAATAATAAAAAGAAAATATAAAAGACAACAGGTGACCACAACAGGAGCGAGCATCCAATTTGTGGCTTCAACCCCAGATACCTCCGGTTTTGGAGGCTAAACCGAGCATCGCCACGATGGAAGCATGAGCAACCTGTGTGATGCGACCAAAACCCAAGGATACAATTAAATTCAAAGAGAAGATAACGCGGTGAAATTAGACATTGAAAAAAGGATATCGGGTTAAACCGCAGGAATGCAGAAAATATGGGAAATGGATGGAAGGTACTTGCCGACACGTGTTTCTGCTTATTGGCTTCTTCAGGGCAAGGCAACCAAGAAACCAGGATAGGGATGGAAATGAATAATAAAAAGAAAATATAAAAGACAACAGGTGACCACAACAGGAGCGAGCATCCCCCGATATCCTTTTTCAATGTCTAATTTCACCGCGTTATCTTCTCTTTGAATTTAATTGTATCCTTGGGTTTTGGTCGCATCACACAGGTTGCTCATGCTTCCATCGTGGCGATGCTCGGTTTAGCCTCCAAAACCGGAGGTATCTGGGGTTGAAGCCACAAATTGGATGCTCGCTCCTGTTGTGGTCACCTGTTGTCTTTTATATTTTCTTTTTATTATTCATTTCCATCCCTATCCTGGTTTCTTGGTTGCCTTGCCCTGAAGAAGCCAATAAGCAGAAACACGTGTCGGCAAGTACCTTCCATCCATTTCCCATATTTTCTGCATTCCTGCGGTTTAACCCGATATCCTTTTTTCAATGTCTAATTTCACCGCGTTATCTTCTCTTTGAATTTAATTGGGTGTTTTCAATTTTACGTCCTTATGAGCTAAGTTTCTGACAAGTTAAAGTATT
Source organism: Micraspis discolor (assembly GCA_030674115.1). Lineage (NCBI taxonomy): Eukaryota > Metazoa > Arthropoda > Insecta > Coleoptera > Coccinellidae > Micraspis > Micraspis discolor. The sequence goes on from JARTUT010000915.1 coordinate 11,623, forward strand.
TTCAAGTGGTAATCATCAAATATGGGTCTTACTAAATGTGCAGTACCTGGTTGCAAAATTAACACTCCCCTGATGACCTCGATTCCCAAATTTTAAAACAGAATTAATCAGATTTCATATGTGGCTAGATACACTGCCGAATCCAGAACTGAAAGCCATTCCATGGGAAAACGTTTATAAGAAAAGAGTCTGCCACTATCATTTTGATGTGAAATACATTCTACCTAATGCATTACCAATTCTTTTTAGAAATGAGGAGACTGATGCAACAGGTTTGTGGTGATTTCTCTATTTTAAACCTTTAATAATGTCATAAATGCTACAAAATTCTGAATTCCACATTAATAAGTTGTATGTTGACTATTTAATAGTTTTATTATGCAGGTAGCGAGGATATGGAATGAGTAGATCTGAGTGAAGCTCAATATGGATTTGAGGTTCCAGATGAAAGATATAAGATATAAATATTAATCATACCACTTAAATTTCCTTATTTTTCTCATAATTAAAATTTTCTCGATATATATTCTTTAGTTTCAGAACTAGGGGAACCTAACCACTCAGTGCATCCAGAAGCAAACTCCTCGACATTTCACGATGTTGTTATTTGGGAAATTTGAATATTGAACAATACCATGTTATGCAAAAATGATGGGGTTGTTTATATTTTATTTTATAAAATGATCACACAATGGACTACTGCACAATTTGATTCTCTAGCAATGAATTTGGAAATACAAGAATGAAAATTATCCGTTAACAATTGAAAAAGGCTTTATTTTATAAAACTTAATGAGGAACATAAATAGAACAAAATAGGTGTACAAACCAAGTAAAGAATATTAAAAAACAACAACAAAAATAGGTGTAGTGTAGAAATTAAGTACATAAATAAAAATTAGTCAGTTGCTTTTTTCCATACGTTGTAGTCTATCATTTTTTGAGAGGGATTGAATTTCAAAATTCTCCCTTCATTGCTTATACCTTGTTTTGCAATAAGTGCAGACATAGTATCTAAAGACAAATTATTTCTGTGGAATGTTTTTATATTATTTATTTATATATATATATTTATTATAAATATGTATTTTTCTTGTGCTATATTATATATAATTTAGAAGTAATCTTTTTGGGATTAGAGCACGGGATCAAAAATTAGGACTTCATCTATTTTTTTGTATATTAATTAACTACATATGTTTCAAGCGTATACTAAGCCTTTTTCAAGTTTACGTGCTACAAACATAGTGACAATCACATCTAAAATGTACAATCAGATTATTAGGGGTTTCTTAACATTTCCACATTTTATGTTAGCCTACCTGTCCAACAATTCATCTTAGAAATCAGAAAATTAAAATCATGTTCATCGTGTTGTGAACGCTGTCAATTAGAATCATTCTTTAAATTATCTCTTTGTATATGCAGGTTTCCAATTTATCACCTGGAATGCCATCTGTGCATATGTGTGAAAATTGTTGAATAGAATATTTTATTTTCACTAGTTCATTTTGGTGATGTTTTTCGAATACACTCACAGATGCCACCTCGACACAATTTTGATACCATTAAAGAATGTTATAGTAAATTTTGGATAGGTTTTTCAGGTCTGTTCTATCATTTATTGAGTGTTTTTCTCTTTGAATGTATATCATTTCTTGGAATGTCCTTATTTTGCTGTTGGTTTCTTTATGCAGAATTTTAAAGTTGTCAAAGTCAAATCTATGGTCATTCTCTCGTTCGTGCTTTTTAAGGGCTGTGGAATTTTTGAATATTTATGGCCGTTGATCCTTTCTTTGATGTATTGTGTTGTTTGGCCTATGTAGATTCCTGGACACTCTTTGCATTTTAGTTGGTAAACACAATTTGATATTTTTTCTCTCGGAGTTTTGGCTTTTAGCCTCGTGTAGAGTGGTCTCAGATTGTTTGTGGACTTATGTGCAATTTTGATGTCTGTGTCTTTGAAAATATGGTTGATTGTTTCGGACAAGTTTTTCACGTATGGAATTGCTATGTATATTTTATCTTTTTGAGCTTTCATTTTTATCGGAATTGTAAGCTGCATGAATTCTGTTTTTAAATATTTTCTCTATTAGTTTTTCTGGATAATTATTTTGTTTCAAGATTTCTTTGGCTTTTTTTATTGTTTCGATGCGATGTTTTGGTGATGTAAGTTTTATTGATCTATCTGCAATTCCTGATATAACACTTTTTTATATTGAATTGGTGCTGTTGATTCATAGTTTAGGTATCTTCCTGACCATGTTTCCTTTGTGTGCCATATTGTTTCTATATTTGAGCAGTTTCTGTTCTGTATGAGCGTCATGTCTAAAAAGTTTATTTTATTGTTAGTTTCTATTTCTGTTGTGAATTTAATTTTAGGATGGTAGTTGTTCAGTTCATTTAGCATTGACGCTATATATGTTTCAGGAAGTGCAGCTATGCAGTCGTCCACATATCTTTTGAAAAATACTATTTTATACTCTTTTTTTTTTTTTTTCATTATAGTCTTTCAAGGTCTTCCATTACAAGTTGGGCTAGTAGGGCCGATAGAGGGGCTCCCATGCTGCATCCATCGATTTGACTATAAAAGAATTTTCAAACTGAAAGTAGGAGTTGGATATGCAGAAATCAATGGCTTTTAGGAATTCTACTTTTGGAAGATCTGTGTGGTTTTTATTTCATTCCATCGTTCCGAAATTATGTTTATCGCTTTATCCATTGGTGTGTTGGTATATAGACTTACTACATCGAATGACACTAATTTTTCGTTATTATTGAGGCTTACTGTGTTTATGAATTGTTTGAATGTCCAAGAGTCTTTTATGTGGTATGCATTTTGACCTATAATGGGTGAAATACATTCGGCTAAATATTTTGATAACTTGTAGGTGGGACTTTGAATACAGCTGACAATTGGTCTTAGTGAGATATTGTTTTTGTGTAGTTTAGGTAACCCATAAATTTGAGGAGGTAGGGCATAGTTATTTATTCAAGTAATCAAAAGCTTAGCTTTTAATGCCTTCTCTGATGAATCAATATTTTCATATAATCGTTTTCCTGTTGACTTTAAAGAAACTCCTATAAAATCCCATCATATTCGGTAAGAGGTGCCAATGTGACAAAGACGCCACCGCGGCATAAAACCCTCCGTAATTCCATAACTTACTATGACTTTTTATTTACTTACACTTTCAAGAATACACTTGATCAATTCAATGAGATGAGGTAATTCGAACAAAAAAATAAAGTGGGTGTTTTCAATTTTACTTCCTTGTGATAAATCAACAGATTGTTGTGGGCGGGCTAACGTCGATCTCATTTGTTTAAACAGCCAATCAGAAAACAGTCCTTGCGATAAAGCACTGATTGTTGTGGGCAGGCTAAGGTCGATCTCATTTGTTTAAACAGCCAATCAGAAAACAGTCCTTGCGATAAAGCACTGATTGTTGTGGGCAGGCTAAGGTCGATCTCATTTGTTTAAACAGCCAATCAGACACATTTGCAATATCAAAGATGAACATTTTTTCATTATGTTCGCAAAATATATCTTTACAATTACATATCGATACTTTCATCTTGAAAATTAGAAATGTGTATTTATAACACACTATTGATTACAGCTCTTTTGTAATATGTGAAAATGATGTTTTTGAAGTATAAATTTCAGTTTAGGTTTTGGCTCTCTTTCGAGAAATGGGCGTGAACGATTGGGAAGATGCGACATAGCGATGGAGTACAACATCTCGTCGATGCCCACTTTCATCTTCATCAAACGTAAGGAGACCATAACCTTATTCAGCGAGGCCAATTACGACAAGCTGAAGGCTCTGGTGTTGGAGCACAAGTAAAAGTCACCAATCAAGTTCCGAAAGTTTTTCGTTTTTGCATAGTTTTAATATATTTTTATATTTGGGTTCAAGTTTCGGAAGATTTTTGTAACAGTAAAATCACATTAGATCAGTGCCTAACAATATTATCGACTATAAATATTGCCTAAAATGTTAACAAAGTGTGTGTTGTTAAAAAAAAAATTAAATAAAATGAACAAGCCCTTTTTCTCGTTTTATTTCTTCAACGCTTTTCTGACTAAGTCAGTGAAATCCTAGAGTATTAATTTTGCTGGGTCACCTGGTATATCAGTTTTCAATTGAATTTCATACAAATATCGAGATTTGTATTAGGATCACAGGAATACGAGGAGGTATCCGGAGTAACAGGGGCGCCCCGTGAAAGTCGATAGGTAGGCAATCAGTAAAACAATCTCGAGTATTGTTGGTTGCCTACCTGGTCAATTTAACGGTGTACTCCTGGTACGCCGGATACCTCCTCGCTTTCCTGTGCTCTAATACAAATCTCAAAAACTGAAGAAAAGGCGTACAAGGAGTGCCCTTCAAATAGACCAGGTGGGCAACCAACAATACCTAAGAATGTTTTACTGATTGCCTCAATCAGATTTCACGGGGCACCCTGTTACTCAGATACCTCCTCGCATTCCTGTGATCCTAATATCGTAGGAAATTCAGTTGAAAATTTCCATTTTCAAGTCAATTTGAGATTTGTATTAGGAGCATAGGAATGCGAAGAGGTATCCAGAGTATCAGGGGTGCCCGTGAAATTAGATTAGTAGGCAATCAGTAAAACATTCTTGGGTATTGTTGGTTGCCTACCTGGTGAATTTAAGGGGCACCTCCTGATACACCGGATACCTCTCAAATCTCGAAGATTTCATACTATTTTCTAGATTTGTATTAGGATCACAGGAATGCGAGGAGGTATCCGGAGTAACAGGGGCGCCCCGTGAAATCTGATTGGTAGGCAATCAGTAAAACATTCTTGGGTATTGTTGGTTGCCTACCTGGTCTATTTGAAGGGGCACTCCTTGTACTGCTTTTCTTCAATTTTTGAGATTTGTATTAGGAGCACAGGAAAGCGAGGAGGTATCCGGCGTACCAGGAGTACACCGTTAAATTGACCAGGTAGGCAACCAACAATACTCGAGATTGTTTTACTGATTGCCTACCTATCGACTTTCACGGGGCGCCCCTGTTACTCCGGATACCTCCTCGCATTCCTGTGATCCTAATACAAATCTCGATATTTGTATGAAATTCAATTGAAAACTGATATACCAGGTGACCAAGCAAAATTAATACTCTAGGATTTCACTGATTTAGTCAGAAAAGCGTTGAAGAAATAAAACGAGAGAAAAGGCTTTTTCATTTTATTTAATCTTTTTAACAATACACACTTTGTTAACATTTTAGGCAATATTTATAGTCGATAATATTGTTAGGCACTGATCTAATGTGATTTTACGGTTGCAAAAATCTTCCGAAACTTGAACCCAAATATAAAAATATATTAAAACTATGCAAAAATGAAAAATTTTCGGAACTTGATTGGTGACTTTTACTTGAGCTCCAACACCAGAGCCTTCAGCTTGTCGTAATTGGCCCCGCTGAATGAGGTGATGGTCTCCTTACGTTTGATGAAGATGAAAGTGGGCATCGACGAGATGTTGTACTCCATCGCTCTGTCTTCGCATCTTCCCAATCGTTCACGCCCATTTCTCGAAAGAGAGCCAATAGAATCAATTTGTTTATGATGTAAGAAAAAAAAACCTAAACTGAAATTTATACTTGAAAAACATCATTTTCACATATTACAAAAGAGCTGAAATCAATAGTGTGTTATAAATACATATTTCTAATTCTCAAGATGAAAATATCGATATGTAATTGTAAAGATATATTTTGCGAACATAGTGAAAAAATGTTCATCTTTGATATTGCAAATGTTTGCCTAAATCATACATTGCATATCGAGAATGAAAGTTTTTTCATTATTTTCGCAAAATTTATTTTTAAAATTCAGTGATCCTGTGCTTTCGATTCAAATGAGATCGATATTAGCCCGCTCACAACAATCAGTGCTTTATCGCAAGGACTGTTCTCTGATTGGCTGTTCAAACAAATGAGATGGACGTTAGCCCGCCCATAACAATCTGTTGATTTATCACAAGGAAGTAAAATTGAAAACACCCACTTAAATTTTTTGTTGGAATTATCTTATATCGTTGAATTGATCAAGTGTATTCTTGAAAGTGTAAATAAATCAAAGATAATCTAAAATTCAATTTTATAGTGTTATATTTTCCGATCGAAGTATCAATGATATATTTATTTATTTTAGGAAACACTGTCTTCTGATTGGCTGTTTAAACAAATGAGATCGACCTTAGCCCGCCCACAACAATTAGTGCTTTATCGCAAGGACTATTCTCTGATTGGCTGTTTAAACAAATGAGATCGACGTTAGCCCGCCCACAACAATCTGTTGATTTATCACAAGGACGTAAAATTGAAAACACCCACTTTAATTCTTTGTTCGAATTATCTCATCTCATTGAATTGGTCAAGTGTATTTATGAAAGTGTAAATAAATCAAAGATAATCTAAAATTCAATTTTATAGTGTTATATTTTACGATCGAAGTATCAATGATATATTTATTTATTCTAGGAAGCACTGTTTTCTGATTGGCTGCTTAAACAAATGAGATCGACCTTAGCCCGCCCACAACAATTAGTGCTTTATCGCAAGGACTGTTCTCTGATTGGCTGTTCAAATAAACGAGATCGACGTTAGCCCGTCCATAACAATCAGTGCTTTATCGCAAGGACTGTTTGCTGATTGGCTGTTCAAACTAATGAGATCGACGTTAGCCCGCCCACAACAATCTGTTGATTTATCACAAAGACGTAAAATTGAAATAACCCACTTTAATTCTTTGTTCGAATTATCTCATCTCATTGAATTCATCAAGTGTATTTTTGAAAGTGTAAATAAATCAAAGATAATCTAAAATTCAATTTTATAGTGTTATATTTTCCGATCGAAGTATCAATGATATATTTATTTATTCTAGGAAGCACTGTTTTCTGATAGGCTGCTTTAACAAATGAGATCGACCTTAGCCCGCCCACAACAATTAGTGCTTTATCGCAATTACTGTTCTCTGATTGGCTGTTCAAATAAACGAGATCGACGTTAGCCCTTCCATAACAATCAGTGCTTTATCGCAAGGACTGTTTGCTGATTGGCTGTTCAAACTAATGAGATCGACGTTAGCCCGCCCACAACAATCTGTTGATTTATCACAAAGACGTAAAATTGAAATAACCCACTTTAATTCTTTGTTCGAATTATCTCATCTCATTGAATTCATCAAGTGTATTTTTGAAAGTGTAAATAAATCAAAGATAATCTAAAATTGTATTTTATAGTGTTACATTTTCCGATCGAAGTATCAATGATATATTTATTTATTCTAGGAAGCACTGTTTTCTGATTGGCTGCTTAAACAAATGAGATCGACCTTAGCCCGCCCACAACAATTAGTGCTTTATCGCAAGGACTGTTCTCTGATTGGCTGTTCAAATAAACGAGATCGACGTTAGCCCGTCCATAACAATCAGTGCTTTATCGCAAGGACTGTTTGCTGATTGGCTGTTCAAACTAATGAGATCGACGTTAGCCCGCCCACAACAATCTGTTGATTTATCACAAAGACGTAAAATTGAAATAACCCACTTTAATTCTTTGTTCGAATTATCTCATCTCATTGAATTGGTCAAGTGTATTTATGAAAGTGTAAATAAATCAAAGATAATCTAAAATTCAATTTTATAGTGTTATATTTTACGATCGAAGTATCAATGATATATTTATTTATTCTAGGAAGCACTGTTTTCTGATTGGCTGCTTAAACAAATGAGATCGACCTTAGCCCGCCCACAACAATTAGTGCTTTATCGCAAGGACTGTTCTCTGATTGGCTGTTCAAATAAACGAGATCGACGTTAGCCCGTCCATAACAATCAGTGCTTTATCGCAAGGACTGTTTGCTGATTGGCTGTTCAAACTAATGAGATCGACGTTAGCCCGCCCACAACAATCTGTTGATTTATCACAAAGACGTAAAATTGAAATAACCCACTTTAATTCTTTGTTCGAATTATCTCATCTCATTGAATTCATCAAGTGTATTTTTGAAAGTGTAAATAAATCAAAGATAATCTAAAATTCAATTTTATAGTGTTATATTTTCCGATCGAAGTATCAATGATATATTTATTTATTCTAGGAAGCACTGTTTTCTGATAGGCTGCTTTAACAAATGAGATCGACCTTAGCCGCCCACAACAATTAGTGCTTTATCGCAATTACTGTTCTCTGATTGGCTGTTCAAATAAACGAGATCGACGTTAGCCCTTCCATAACAATCAGTGCTTTATCGCAAGGACTGTTTGCTGATTGGCTGTTCAAACTAATGAGATCGACGTTAGCCCGCCCACAACAATCTGTTGATTTATCACAAAGACGTAAAATTGAAATAACCCACTTTAATTCTTTGTTCGAATTATCTCATCTCATTGAATTCATCAAGTGTATTTTTGAAAGTGTAAATAAATCAAAGATAATCTAAAATTGTATTTTATAGTGTTACATTTTCCGATCGAAGTATCAATGATATATTTATTTATTCTAGGAAGCACTGTTTTCTGATTGGCTGCTTAAACAAATGAGATCGACCTTAGCCCGCCCACAACAATTAGTGCTTTATCGCAAGGACTGTTCTCTGATTGGCTGTTCAAATAAACGAGATCGACGTTAGCCCGTCCATAACAATCAGTGCTTTATCGCAAGGACTGTTTGCTGATTGGCTGTTCAAACTAATGAGATCGACGTTAGCCCGCCCACAACAATCTGTTGATTTATCACAAAGACGTAAAATTGAAATAACCCACTTTAATTCTTTGTTCGAATTATCTCATCTCATTGAATTGGTCAAGTGTATTTATGAAAGTGTAAATAAATCAAAGGTAATCTAAAATTCAATTTTATAGTGTTATATTTTCCGATCGAAGTATCAATGATATATTTATTTATTCTAGGAAGCACTGTTTTCTGATTGGTTGCTTAAATAAATGAGATCGACCTTAGCCCGCCCACAACAATTAGTGCTTTATCGCAAGGACTGTTTTCTGATTGGCTGTTCAAACAAATGAGATCGACGTTAGCCCGCCCACAAAAATCTGTTGATTTATCACAAGGACATAAAATTGAAAACACCGACTTTAATTCTTTGTTCGAATTATCTCATCTCATTGAATTGGTCAAGTGTATTTATGAAAGTGTAAATAAATCAAAGGTAATCTAAAATTCAATTTTATAGTGTTATATTTTCCGATCGAAGTATCAATGATATATTTATTTATTCTAGGAAGCACTGTTTTCTGATTGGTTGCTTAAATAAATGAGATCGACCTTAGCCCGCCCACAACAATTAGTGCTTTATCGCAAGGACTGTTCTCTGATTGGCTGTTCAAATAAACGAGATCGACGTTAGCCCGTCCATAACAATCAGTGCTTTATCGCAAGGACTGTTTTCTGATTGGCTGTTCAAACAAATGAGATCGACGTTAGCCCGCCCACAACAATCTGTTGATTTATCACAAAGACGTAAAATTGAAATAACCCACTTTAATTCTTTTTCGAATTATCTCATCTCATTGAATTCATCAAGTGTATTTTTGAAAGTGTAAATAAATCAAAGATAATCTAAAATTCAATTTTATAGTGTTATATTTTCCGATCGAAGTATCAATGATATATTTATTTATTCTAGGAAGCACTGTTTTCTGATTGGCTGCTTAAACAAATGAGATCGACCTTAGCCCGCCCACAACAATTAGTGCTTTATCGCAAGGACTGTTCTCTGATTGGCTGTTCAAATAAACGAGATCGACGTTAGCCCGTCCATAACAATCAGTGCTTTATCGCAAGGACTGTTTGCTGATTGGCTGTTCAAACTAATGAGATCGACGTTAGCCCGCCCACAACAATCTGTTGATTTATCACAAAGACGTAAAATTGAAATAACCCACTTTAATTCTTTGTTCGAATTATCTCATCTCATTGAATTGGTCAAGTGTATTTATGAAAGTGTAAATAAATCAAAGATAATCTAAAATTCAATTTTATAGTGTTATATTTTACGATCGAAGTATCAATGATATATTTATTTATTCTAGGAAGCACTGTTTTCTGATTGGCTGCTTAAACAAATGAGATCGACCTTAGCCCGCCCACAACAATTAGTGCTTTATCGCAAGGACTATTCTCTGATTGGCTGTTTAAACAAATGAGATCGACGTTAGCCCGCCCACAACAATCTGTTGATTTATCACAAGGACGTAAAATTGAAAACACCGACTTTAATTCTTTGTTCGAATTATCTCATCTCATTGAATTCATCAAGTGTATTTTTGAAAGTGTAAATAAATCAAAGATAATCTAAAATTCAATTTTATAGTGTTATATTTTCCGATCGAAGTATCAATGATATATTTATTTATTCTAGGAAGCACTGTTTTCTGATTGGCTGCTTAAACAAATGAGATCGACCTTAGCCCGCCCACAACAATTAGTGCTTTATCGCAAGGACTGTTTGCTGATTGGCTGTTCAAACAAATGAGATCGACGTTAGCCCGCCCACAACAATCTGTTGATTTATCACAAGGACGTAAAATTGAAAACACCGACTTTAATTCTTTGTTGGAATTATCTCATATCATTGAATTGATCAAGTGTATTCTTGAAAGTGTAACTAAGTCAAAGATAATCTAAAATTGAATTTTATAGTGTTACATTTCCCCCCTTTCTCCTGCTGGTTTATTTCCCAAGCTACTACTATTTTAATTTTTTACTTTCATTCCTTTTGTGTGGTTATTCTAATACTTTTCCTTTATGAGTATTCTGTATCTTTTTTTTTTATTTGATTTATACTTAATATTTTGAGATCTTTTAGATGAGAGTTAAATACTTTCACAGCCACAAATTCCAACATTTTCTTGCCCACTTTCAAATTTGTTTTAGGCACTTGAATCGATTTATTTCTCGTAAAAGCATTGCTATCTAAATATTTCTTTCATAATGTATCAAAATGCATGAGTAATGCTTGAAGACTATTTTTCAGTGATATCCAGTGGCAATTCTTCATGTTTTTTATTTTTATAAACTATTTCAACAACTTTCTCATATATTTCAATTAGTGGTAATAGCACCGTTGAGTTAGCACCACCCCACGCTACAATTCCATAAGTAGCTTTACTGTAGAATAATCCGTACATAATAGCTTTCAAAGATCTGGAGGATAACAAGTTTTTTAGTCTTGTCAATACGTAAATTAAATATTTGGTCTTTTTTACAATATTTTGTACTTGGTTTTCCCATCTTAAATGCTCATCAACTATTTATTATACTTAAATATTTAGTTTTATCAACTTTTTGAATAGTATCACCATCTATTGTAATATTAAAGATTTCAGGTCGAGTGTCAACGTAGTTTGAAATAGTCATACAAACAGTTTTTTACTATTAATAACCAAAAAACTACCACCCAGCCATGAGTTCAATCTGCCAATGATCACATTAAGCTCATTCTGTAGCTTCAGCCAGCTGTCATCTGGTATAAAAGGACAGTATCGTCAGCAAAAGACAGAATGAGTGTTTTTTCATTATTTTGAATTGCAAAGATATCATTGATATAAATTATAAAGAGCAGTGGTTCAAGAATAGTCCCCTGAGGAACTCCCGTATTGACAGTTTTTTCGTCACTGATAACACCATTGATTTTAACAACCTGCTTTCTATCACTTAAGGGCTCGTTTATACTGGCTGGTACCTTATGTCGTAACCTTAACCTTAAAAGTTGAACCATAGGAATTCAATGCTTTGTTCATACTCATTCCCTAACCTTTTCCCTTACCGGTAAAATGTTCAACTTCTAGGGACAAATTCATAGAAATATATATTCATAAATAATTTGGACAAATTACATATATATATTACATAATTAGATTAGATTATCTTATAAGTGTATAAGACTATCTTATAAGTAAGACAAATTAAAGGAATGTAATAGTGGGCGAGTTTTTTGACACATGCGCATTCTATAGAGCATCAATTATTTATATCAAAGTATTGAATACAGAATCGATCTCTGTTTTAATAGCGGTAATTTCAAATAATATAATAAATTATAATCCAATATGGTCAGTACGTTTCAAAACATTGAAACTCAAATTCAAAATAACAATTATTAACAAGCATACAGCAAAATCCATAAACTCTATGTTCTGTTTAAGGTTAAGTTAACAGCCAGTATAAACGCCTACTGAAACTCTTACGGCATATGGAATAAGGTAAGGGCTTACGGCATAAGGTACCAGCCAGTATAAACGAGCCCTTCGTAGTCTTGAATTAACAAATTAGGTAATCCCCTTATTCCTATACTTTCAAGTTTTTCTAACAATAAATGGTGATCCACAGTATCGAACGCTTCAGCCAAATCATAGAAAACAGCAGCAATTGGAGTACTTGTATCTAACTTTTGGTATATGTGTGTGGTTATAATTATTATATATTATAATAATAAAATATATTATTAATATTATTATTATTATTTAAATCTCATCCAAACACAAAACCAAAATGGAACATTTAATATTTATTCTGAATAAACTTTATCTAATTGAAAATATCATACTCACAATAATATCACAAAAATTAAAACTAACCGATTAAAGGTCCCCTTCTAACCACTCAGCATACTTACACGGTAATTTTTCAAATTTTATGACTTTCAATGTGACTTCTCAGGCTGCGTTTATGACTTGTAGCAAAATCGCAGACGTGACATTTGTGTTTTTTTAAATTCAAATGAACAGCTTCAACATGGTTCTTAAGAATGTATTTCTCGTGGGTAGCATAATCGCAGAAGTGACATTTGTGATTCTTCAAATTCAAATGAATCGCTTCAACGTGCTGTTTGAGATTGCCTTTTCGACTCGTAACATAATCGCAGTGATGACACTTGTGATTCTTCAAATTCAAATGAATTGTTTTAACGTGGGTTTTAAGATTGTACTTTTGATTCGTGGCATACTCGCAGAGGTGACATTTGTGGTTCTTCAAATTTAAATGGATCGTATCGATGTGCTTTTTGAGGGTGTTCTTCAGATTGGTGGCGTAATCGCAGAAGTGACATTTGTGGTTTCTCAGATTTGCATGGATCGCATCGATGTGCGCGTCCAGACTTACTTTCTGACTGGCGGAATAATCGCACAGGTGACATTTGTGTTTTTTCAAATTCGAATGAATCGCATCGATGTGGTTTTTCAGGTGGCTTTTCTGTTTGGTGGCGTAATCGCATAGGTGACATTCTTGATTCCTCGAATCCGAATGAATACTTTCCATGTGTCTTTTGAGGGTGCTTTTTTGATATGTAGCATAATCGCAGAGGTGACATTTGTGGTTTTTTAAATTTAAATGGACGCCATCAATGTGGACTTTGAGGCTTCTTTTGTTATTTGTGGAATAATCGCAGAAATTACATTTCTGCAATTCGTTCGTTGCATTGTTGTGTTTATTGGGGATGTTCTTTCGGTTTGTAATGTAATTGCGATAGTTCGAAGTATAATTTTTCAACTTTGAACGTACATCTCGCATTTGAATACTGAAATCAACCGATTCACCTTTTCCACCAGTATTTGTTGTAGATCGAAAATCTTCCAGATTGTTTTGAAAGTATTCGTTCTCATTATGTACACTTAAATTTTCTTTCCAGTTATGGATTTTCTCGATGCTGAAATTAAACAAATATTTTCAATTCAAGCAATAACAATTTTTTTTTTATTTCAATATGCAACCTACACATCGGATAAAAGTCTAGGGCCTAACAAAGAAAATAAAATTAACTTTATTCATCAACGTAACCTGCATCAAGAGCAATGCAATCCTCCCAACGCCGCTCTAACATTCTTTTCAGGTCTGCCAACAGCCAGTGGTCGCTGGGAGCTAAATCTGGTAAATACAGTGGATGTGGGAGCAATTCAAAGTTCAATTCATGTAGTTTTGCCATTGTTTCGATTGACTAGTGACACAGTGTGTTTATCTTGATGAAACAAATTTTTCATTGCCATATGCGGTCGTTTCTTTGCAATTTAGGTCATCAAACGCTCCAATAACGCTATACAGGGTGGTGACGAGATATTGTTGATGATGGAGCTCGTGTTGAATGATTATTTGGGCTATTACCATCATCTATTGTGGACGTAATGTTTTCCGACGTTTCGATAGAAATCTTCTATCTTTATCAAGGAGGAAAAGTAAAAAACCTTTTGAAAATTATCAATTTTCAAAAAATCAATATGACAGAAGTCATGAAAGAAAAATGAACAATGTTATATACTCATGGCTAAATTTCTGCTGAAAATTATATCACCATTAAAAAGTAATTCAACATCGATGATAAGAAACACGAAACATTTCATAGAAATAATGAAACATCAAGAAATCATGGAAGAAGACGTTATGGTCAGCTTCGACATCACCAGTTTGTTCACTAATATTCCGACAGATAAAACACTTATCATAGTTAGGAAAAAGCTTGAAGAAGATCAAACCCTTAGTGAAAGAACTACACTAAGCGTGAATGCAATTATGGAAATGCTTTCTATTTGTATTGAAACAACATATTTCCAATTCGAAGACATCTTTTATCAACAAGAATTCGGAATGGCCATGGGTTCACCACTATCACCAATTTTAGCTGATTTATATATGGAAATTTTCGAACAGAAGGCATTAGAAAAATATGTACTTAACCCAAACTGTGGAAAAGATATGTAGATGATACTTTCATTATTTGGCAACATGGAAGAGACACTATATATGGATTCCTTCAATATCTAAACAATCAAGAGGAATCAATTAAATTCACAATTGAAATCGAGAAGGACAGACAACTTCCATTCTTAGATGTACTCGTACATAAACAAAATGGAATCCCAAGAATCACTGTGTATAAAAAGCCAACGAACACAGGACAATATCTACATTTTGATTCAAACCACCAACTAAACACTAAATTGGGAGTAGCAAAATGTTTATTTGATAGAGCAATAAATATTTGTTGCACTGAAGAAGACCAAAATTAAGAAATAAATAACATCTCGAAAACTCTAAGAAGCAATGGCTACCCCAAAAAGATATTAGAAAAAGCTAAACGAACAAGAGAAAGTCAACCTGAACCAACAGATATAAATCAGACCATTAAAACCGTAATTCCTTATGTAAAAGGTTTGTCGGAGAAAATGAGAAGAATTGGAAATAGATACAACATAACGACTGCATTCAAAACTCAAGACACTATCAGAGCTAAACTTACAAAAGTTAAGCCTAATAATGAGACACAAAGGACAAAGAACTGCATATATGAATTATTTTGCGAGTGCGGAAGATCTTACATCGGAGAAACTAAACGCCCTCTGAATGTACGAATAAAAGAACATCAGAAGCTTCTACGAATACTAGACAGCGACAAATCCAGGTTGGTCCAATATGCTGTAGATGAGAATCATCGTATAAAATGGGATGAAGCATCAATAATATCCAAAGAAGAAAAACTTGCAAGAAGAAAAATCAAAGAAGCAGCATTTATGAAATTAACACCTGATTCCATAAGTGCTCCATCCAACTTAAAAAGATCATCATATCACAGATGAGTATATAACATCGTTCATTTTTCTTTCATGACTTCTGTCAATATTTACTTTTTGAAAATTGATAATTTTCAAAAGGTTTCTTACTTTTCTCCTTGATAAAGATAGAAGATGTCTATCGAAACGTCGGAAAACATTACATCCACAATAGATGATGGTAATAGCCCAAATAATCATTCAAAACTATACAGGGTGAACCACTTTGAACTGAATCGATCGATATCTCAGAAACTGAATGAAGGAAAAATTTGAAATTTTGGGAACTTGCCAGATGTCTTGGGACCTATAGAGCTAAAATATTTTCATCTATTGGGCACTTCCGGTTATACCGGAAATAGACCCTAAGTCGCTTATTTTAAATGGGATACCCTATATATTATTACATTTTTGGATTCCACTTAACATTCTAGGCAGATTTCATGTATCATGTCCTATCCCTAGTTCTGAGCGTTTTTGACATATTCAGGTTTTTATGTCAAAAATTACGATTGCAAGCCCTAATTTAATTATCAATTGTTCCTATAAGGAAGCCCTTTTCACTTACTTTGGGTTAGATGTCTTGTTGAAAAGGACCTACTTCAATAGATTTTATATAATACTTGGACAAATAATCATACAGAGTGTTCAAAAAAAAAGATCTAGAATGAGATTGAGAAAACTGACAAAACTCGATTTTTTCAAATGGAAACCCCCATTTTTATTATTTGGTAGCATTAATCATCAAAAATGAAGGTAACTTCGTATGAGGTTATCTATACCTAAAATTTGAAGTTTTCGAAATATTGCCAATTTAATATTTTTCTATGGCGGTTTTGCATTTAATGTGTAAACAATTAGATCTAGGATAGCCACGTTTATATTTGACATTTCAAATCATCGTAACGCCAGCCCAGTTAAATTATACAAACGAGGATTATTTAAACTTATTTATTATTTATGGACAATGTGAAAAAGTTATTTCAAGAACCTGTGATACATTTGCTACCCGATATCCTCATCACCAAATACTGTTAAACGAATTATAGAAAACTTCAAGAATTTTGGATCCGTAAAGGCAAAAATGTACGAAAAGAAACCAGTTGTTGACAATGAAAATATTGAAATAGCAATTTAGGGATATTTTGAAGCATATCCAACAAAATTTTCAAGGCAAGTAGCATTAGAATCAGGATTATCTCAATCGTCAGTTCTAAGAATTTTACATAAACACAAATATCATCCCTATGCAATTTCATTAGTGCAGCATTAGAATGAAACTGATTTTCCAAGAAGAATGGAATTCATAATACTTCGTTCACAAGAAGATTTTTCTTTTTTGGATAATATCATTTGGACAGACGAAGCCAAATTTACAAAGAATGGTGTTTTTAATCGATGTAATTGCCATCATTGGAGTGATAGAAATGTACACCCATTTAGGGAACACAATTTTCAAGAATCCTGGCAATTTAACGTTTATTGTGCTGTAAGAAATGACGGCATTGTTTGCTTACAATTTTATCAAGAGAACTTGAATGGTAAGTTAGGTCTTTTTTGAATAGTTCTAATATAAAACACATATTTCAACTTATAGGAGACCGATACCTCAACATCTTGCGGAATTTTGAAGTTGACTATTTAGACAACTTTAGAAAACTTATTTTATGATCAATGGATAGCCAACAATGGACCAAATCTTTGGCCACCTCGCTCCCCGGACCTATCAGTGCTCGATTTTTATGTATGGGGACAGTGAAAAACAACGTGTATAAAACATCAGTGACCACCATGGAAGACTGCATGAGACGTGTTAGAACAGCATTTGAAGACCCCTCAATAAGAAAAGCCACCCATGAACAATTGCTGCTGAGATGCGAAAAATGTTTAGAAGTTCAAGGACAACAATTTGAATATTTACTTAAATAATTTTTTTAAGCCAGATTCAAATGCTACTTGAAATGTCAAATATAAACGTGGCTATCCTAGATCTAATTGTTTACACATTAAATGCAAAACCGCCATAGAAAAATATTAAATTGGCAATATTTCGAAAACTTTAAATTTAGTCAACTTCAAAATTCCGCAAGATGTTGAGGTATCGGTCTCCTATAAGTTAAAATATGTGTTTTATATTAGAACTATTCCAAAAGACCTAACTTACCATTCAAGTTCTCTTGATAAAATTGTAAGCAAACAATGCCGTCATTTCTTACTGCACAATAAACGTTAAATTGCCAGGATTCTTGAAAATTGTGTTCCCTAAATGGATGTACATTTCTATCACTCCAATGATGGCAATTACGTCGTTTAAAAACACCATTCTTTGTAAATTTGGCTTAATCGGTCCAAATGATATTATCCAAAAAGAAAAATCTTCTTGTGAGCGAAGTATTTTGAATTCCATTCTTCTTGGAAAATCATTTTCATTCAAATGCTGCGCTGATGAAATTGCATAGGGATGATATTTGTGTTTATGTAAAATTCTTAGAACTGACGATTGAGATAATCCTGATTCTAATGCTACTTGCCTTGAAGATTTTGTTGGATATGCTTCAAAATATCCCAAAATTGCTATTTCAATATTTTCATTGTCAACAACTGGTTTCTTTTCGAACATTTTGCCTTTACGGATCCAAAATTCTTGAAGTTTTCTATAATTCGTTTAACAGTATTTGGTGATGAGGATATCGGGTAGCAAATGTATCACAGGTTC
The DNA here is from genome assembly GCA_030674115.1 of Micraspis discolor. NCBI lineage: Eukaryota > Metazoa > Arthropoda > Insecta > Coleoptera > Coccinellidae > Micraspis > Micraspis discolor. Next base: position 29,946 of record JARTUT010000915.1, read on the forward strand.
TTGAAATAACTTTTTCACATTGTCCATAAATAATAAATAAGTTTAAATAATCCTTGTTTGTATAATTTAACCGGGCTGGCATTACGATGATTTGAAATGTCAAATATAAACGTGGCTATCCTATCTAATTGTTTACACATTAAATGCAAAACCGCCATAGAAAAATATTAAATTGGCAATATTTCGAAAACTTCAAATTTTAGGTATAGATAACCTCATACAAAGTTACCTTCATTTTTGATGATTAATGCTACAAAATAATAAAAATGGGGGGTTTCCATTTGAAAAAATTGAGTTTTGTCAGTTTTCTCAATCTCATTCTAGATCCTTTTTTGAACACTCTGTATGATTATTTGTCCAAGTATTATACAAAATCTATTGAAGTAGGTCATTTTCAACAAGACATCTAACCCAAAGTAAGTAAAAAGGGCTTCCTTATAGGAACAATTGATAATTAAATTAGGGCTTGCAATCGTAATTTTTGACATAAAAACCTGAATATGTCAAAAACGCTCAGAACTAGGGATAGGACATGATACATGAAATCTGCCTAGAGTGTTAAGTGGAATCCAAAAATGTAATAATATATAGGGTATCCCATTTAAAATAAGCGACTTAGGGTCTATTTCGGTATAATTGAAAGTGCCCAATAGATGAAAATATTTTAGCTCTATAGGTCCCAAGACATCTGGCAAGTTCCCAAAATTTCAAATTTTTCCCACATTCAGTTTCTGAGATATCAATCGATGCAGTTCGTCGTGGTTCACCCTGTATACTGAGGCATGTTTTTAAGTAAGTGCCGTTTTGCTGGTTACCTACATCCCTTTTCTACGCACTGACGCCATTACAGTCTGATTCTTCAATGTATAAGTTGTCTACCGAGTGTTTAAGATGCCTCCGACAATCGTTAGTCCCGCTGATTGTGAAGTACAGGCTGTTATCACGATTTCTTAGTGCTAAAGGCGTAAAACCGATCGATATTCATCGTGAGATCTGTGAAGTTTACGGATAAAACATTATGAGTGATGGAATGGGAAATGGGAGAGAGCATTCAAAGATGGCAGCACAAATATGCATCCTTCGATCGTTGATGAAGATTTGGTACAGAAAGTGGACGAAAAGCCCTGATCTGGCACCCAGCGACTACCATTTGTTCCTGCACTTGAAGCAACACCTGGGCGGTCAGCGTCTGCAAGACGAAGTCAAAACATTTGTGACACAGTGGTTAACAAGTCTGGCGGCAGAATTTTATGAGGAGGGTATCCAAAAAGTGGTGCCACGTTATGACAAGTGCGTCAATATTCATGGAAGTTATGTTGAAAAGTAGATTAAGATACAGGATTTCATGTAAAAATAAAATTATTGCGATATCTTTACACATCCTTTTTTCAATTCCAAAATGGTACTTACTTAAAAAATACGCCTCGTAATATTCATTTATTTTTTTCTCATGATAGTCGATGAATATTACACCACGCACATCCCAAAGTACTTAGGGCATATTCTTTCCAGCAATTTTTTGATTTTCAGCAAAATATGGTCTGAGAGATAAGATTACAGAAAGAAACACTCAGCTGATTCAAATTATAAAAAAAACATATAAATATGGCGAACTTACTGTTTTAAATCAATACCATCTTTATTTTCATCCAATTTGAAACAATCATTTTCAATATATTCTATTTCAGATGGATTATTCCACAAGAATTCAGTTTTTATTCCGCAATGAGAAGTTAGACCTTCTAGAATACGCACATCTTCATTCTTAATCTTGACTTCATGATTGCTTTCGCTGGAAGATATGTAACATTTTCATTTTATCCCAATCAAATAATTAGAAATAAAACAAAAACTGAAATAACAATGTACAACTGAGATTAGACCAATACAGGGACTTATAAAAGGCAAATTAAATTAAACCAAGCCCTTCTTTATGAATTGATATCATCATTATACCTTTTTCCATTTCACTCAAGAATTCGCTTTTAATAATCGGTGTTTCAGATGGAGCATTCCAAAAATGTTCATATTTAATTTCTCTATTGCATATACCAGCTTTATGTGTAAAACTTTGCTCTATTCCGATATCTTCATTCTCAACCTTGCCTTTGCTGTAAGAGGTGAGATTAACTTGTTTCCAATAAATCGAATTTAAAATAGGTTAAATAGTTTAGTTAACAATACTTATTTCTGAAACGGTGCTATAAAATCAACAAATAAATCGACGAAAATTCAAGATTATATCAATTGATCCAGATATAACAAGTGAAAACATTATATCCATAGAAATTTGTTGAATATAAGCACTTTATTGAAAAATATATCGCTAACTTTCAAATAAACCTGATTGAATACTTACTAGTCCTTCGTATCTTTTTCTTCAATATTCATTAAAAATTTCAAATATTCCCTTAATGAAATATAAGAATTTTATAACGCAAAGCGTTCAAATAACAAATAGGGCTTTCCAACGTTCTAACCTCAAATGTGTCAAAATGGCTGCTGTAGGAAAAACAAACGTTTGTTTGCATTGAACGCTGTGTTGTTTTATCATTTTTGTAATGAAAGATTTAAGATAAAACGATCTCATATTCCTTTCGAAGTTTGTTCTTGCGGTGAAATGATTACAAAGAATAGTGGACGATTGTTGAATAGATAATTTATAAAGCGAATTATTTGAAATAGAGTGCTTAATACTCTAATTTCTAACGTATATAATACGTTGTTATACGTAAAATGAGTGAATATTTCCATAAACTTCAGCAAGAGTATCCTGATGTTGCAGCACATTATTTAGAGAATACAACCCCAGATCATTTATCGTTATAATTTCTTCAATAATGCTGTTATAAAAATTCTAATTATATTTATCTTGGAATGAGTGCAAAATAAATATTTTTTTTATAGTAAGTAGTAATTCTTTATCATTGTTCTTCAATGTAAGACCTGAATGCTAATTAATTGTGACTGTTTTGATGAAGATATATCTCATAAAGAAACTACATAATTTATTGAAATGTTTTTATTTATAAAGGAACAACTGATGGGCATAAATTATTCAAAGAACATGAAACATGAACAATTTCATCCAAAATCGGTTGCTCATCTTGTGTGCTCAAAAGAGACATCGGGACAACAGTCCCGTATAATACTTTGTACGAGTATCGTCACTTTTGAAACTTTCCATCGTGAAGGATGTTTTAATGAACCTCGTTTCCAAATAATGCTGCCGACTTCTCAAGAGTTGCAATCCTATCATCTCTTCACTATCGATATCTGTCTGAACAGCTCTCGAATTCAAATCTTCATCAGGCAATGCTTTCAAAGTATCTTCTTCACAAGATGTTGAAGGTTGGTTATTGCTAGCACAATGTACCTATTCATTCAAAAACTATCAATACAAATTGATTAATACATAAACACTGCCCAATTACCTCTGAAAATTTGATTACGGACAGAAGACAAGAGATTAAATGATTAGAATTATTATAGCAATATACTATAATATACAATGGTAACACTTTTATTTCAACCATATTATCTTACCTTCGCACTACTCGATTCATGCAATGATTCAATGCCTTACCTCATCTTTTAACATATCTCTGGTCTTTCTTCGTTTAAAACGATTAAGCTTTTTTCAGCATCTTCTGAACATGTACTACCATGTTTTTCATATTCCAAATTCAGTGAGGGAACCCAGTCTGGGTTTAACATGTCCATTAGATCTGCTGGAGCTCTTTAAATAAATTAAGCTTTCAGTGCATATAAAACAGTCAAACAATCAAATTTTTACCTGAAATAAAATGCTTTGAGCATACTAATGAGTATTTGAGCTTTATGAGTATCAGATCACTTCGATGTATAGCATTTATCCAACGATCTCGTCTTAAAACCGACAGTTTGTTCATTTCAATCTTATGCTTAAAGTTCAAAATAGCAGGAATTCGGAAAAATCTAACACTGTCACGGGTCCCTACACTTCCACAGCCAACAATACAACAAAAATTAGGCATTTTGTATAAAAAACAATAAAGTATTTCACTAATTTTTACAAATAACACAACTATTTACTTGTAAACAAAGGCATTGTTTTTCCTACAGCGGCCATTAAACAGCTGATCGTGACAGCAGGTTGGAAAGCCCTATTGAAAAAAAATATTTGCAAATGACAATGTCAAGCCGAGACCACAGACCTAGTGCATAGACAAGTCAAGTTGTCTCTGATATCAAGTATGTCTATGGTTGAATCAAGGAGTTGAAACTGAAATAATTTTTTCAGATAACACCTCTCAAATTAAATTGATTCGATTCAGTTTCATAAAACAAATACATTGAAACAATTTTAATTGTAGACAAATTGATACTTTCAACCACAGATCACTACAATAAAGAAAAGAAACGTTCTATTTTTTGGCAACTTCGGCCGCCATGTTTTCAGTTTGCATGGGATGACCGGAATTAAAATTTTTCTATGGAGTTTATGTGTATTTCCGGTGTAACTAGAAAGTGGAAATATATGTTTATTAGATCTCTGTACATTTTGCTAATTATAGGTAATACAATGTCAGCTAAGATTCAATACCTTATTTCGAAATAAATTAGTCCATTATTTAAAAATAAAAGATTTATTCCTTTCTACTATCTGATTTTTTTTTTGAATTATCATATTAATTAAGGACGATTATCGAATCAAATTTTTATAATTATAAATAATGAAATGAATTGTATAAATAAATCAGTAAAACAAAAGAGTAAATAACTGAGAAGTGCGAGTTAACTTCACACAACCATGTTGTCATTTTGACTATTTGTCAACCAATCTACTGATTTTTCGGTTTTGCTCCGAAAACCGCAAATTAAAAGTTATTTGTAAAAATATTAGCAGCACACAGTGCTCGTCAGATTTGAGTGAATAATTTCCATATCTTTCAAGGAGTATTTATTCTGTTTTGTTCTCGTGTACTTTCTTATAATGCCTTTTGAGGTTTCCACCATAACTCGTGACATAATCACATAATTGGCATTTGTGATTCTTCAAATTTGAATGAACTGCATCAAAGTGTTTGTTGAAAGTACCCTTATGACTTGTTGCATACTCACAGAGATGACATCTGTGAATCTTCAAATTCAAATGAATTGCATCAATGTGACTTTTAAGATTATGGTTGTTACTCGATACATAATCACAGAGGTGACATTTGTGATTCCTCAAATTCAAATGAATTGCATCAAAGTGTCTTTTGAGATCAGTTTTATGACTTGTAACATAATCGCAGAGGTAACATTTGTGATTCTTCAAGTTTAAATGAATTGTATCAATGTGTCTTTGAGGTAACTTTCGTGACTTGTAACATAATCACAAAGATGACATTTGTGATTCTTCAAATTCAAATGAATACCATTAATGTGACTTTTAAGATTGCCTTTCCAATTTGTAACAAAATCGCAGAGATGACATTTGTAATTCCTCAAATTTGAATGCATTGTTTCAATGTGGTTTTTGAGAACAGTTCTATAACTAGTAACATAATCACAGAAATGACAATTGTGATTTTTTAACTTTAAATGAATTCCATCAATGTGCCTTTTGAGAACAGTTTTATAACTTGTAACATAATCGCAGAGATGACATTTGTGATTAGTCAAATTCAAATGAATTGCATCAATGTGACTTCGAAGATTGCTTTTCCGATTTGTAACATAATCACAATGAGGACATTTGTGATTCCTCGAATTTGAATGAATTGCATCAATGTGCATATTGAGATCACTTTGTTGACTTGCAGTGTACTCACAGAGGTAACATTTGTGATTCCTTAAATTGAAATGAGTTGTATCAATGTGACTTTTTAGATTGCTTTTCCGAGTTGTAACATACTCACAATGAGGACATTTGTGATTCCTCAAATCTGTATGAATTGCATCAATGTGTCTTTTTAGATTGCTTTTTTGACTGGTAACATAATCACAGTGTTGGCATTTGTGATTCCTTAAATTGAAATGAATTGTATCAATGTGACTTTTTAGATTGCTTTTTAGACTTGTTTCATAATCACAGAGATGACATTTGTGATTCCTCAAATTTGAATGAATTGCATCAATGTGTCTTTTTAGATTGCTTTTTTGACTGGTAACATAATCACAGTGTTGGCATTTGTGATTCCTTATATTGAAATGAATTGTATCAATGTGACTTTTTAGATAGCTTTTTAGAATTGTTTCATAATCACAGAGATGACATTTGTGATTCCTCAAATTTGAATGTATTGCATCAATGTGTCTCTTTAGATGGCTTTTATGACAAGTAACATAATCGCAGTATTGGCATTTGTGATTCTTCAAATTTAAATGAATTGCATCAATGTGTTTTTTGAGATTGAATTTCTGATTGCTAGCATAATCACAGAGGTGACATTTGTGATTCTTCAAATTTAAATGAATTGTTTCTATGTGTCTTTTAAGGGTACCTTTCTGACTTGTAACAATATTGCACTGATGACATTCATACTGCTTCAAGTGTAAATGCACTGCTTTAATATGTAGTGCAAGGAAAAATTCTCTCAAGAAACATAACTACATAAAGGGTACTGGCATTTTTTCAAGATTGATTTTACATCTAGCATTTCACTGTTTGAGGATGAAAAGTTATCCATATTGTTTTCAGCTTTGCCCCATTCAGGAATAAATTCTCCGATATTTTTTTTTTGCTCGATATCTTCAAAACTGAAAAACAACAAAAAGATGTTAATCTGACTTCGAAATGAATAAATTAAAAAAATGTTAGCACCAAAGTAAATGATTTGAGTTATACACTCATGAAAAAATCAAGATTTCAATACTCACCAAATATTTATGCAATAAAGATACTTTTGTTGATGAATAAGTGAATAAATAATCCCCTGAGCATTCTGACACAAACCCGGTTATGAAAATAAATATTTTAGGTTATGAAAGGGTGAATAAATAATGATATTACTTATATGAGAAATTATTTTTTGAGTATTTGGTATTACTGCTTGCCTTGTCTCACTGTCGACTGTTTTGTGAGATTAATTTTGAAAAATAGAATAAAGAAAGGATGACATCTGTGATGATGACAATATATAGAAAGAATGGTTTAAACCATTTTATTTGTAAGAAATGTTTCATTATGAATGGAGTACATGTGGTCCCATTATTACCTTCAGAATTATCTTTTCTAAGAGGGTTCTTGACAACCCGTAGAACCTTCTCAAATAAACTTGTACCGCATTTTGCTACAGAAGGATGAAAATATAAAAACTAAAACTGATGTAACCTCAAAAGAATCATACAAACCACAGAACTCTACACTCTCGCTCAGTAATAGGATTCTAATGGGGAATAAAGCCCTTCACTGTTATTGTTAAATTGAGTTCAACTTTAAGCTAACCCAGCAGTATCGAGTGTCCATTTCATACAGCGTGTTGATATCGACAAATATCTTTATGTTTCAATGACAAACACCAAACCTAAATTAATAAAAGCTTGATTCATCCAAGAATAGCCTCAGTAAGCTAACTGTGATACGCAACAGTTACTTATAACAGATAACTCAAGAACTAAGGAAATTGTAAGTTTTTTCAAGAGACTTCTATGGCGATTGATTTTCATCAAAATTCAACATATTATAGCTGAAGACAGATTTTAGAACTTGTAAAACAGACGAGCCATAAAAACTGAACTTATAGTGAATGCATACACTTTGATGCTAAAAATCATTATGATAATGATGACACAATACCTTTTTAAAGTTTTTTCCTCAATGGTATCATCAATGTTCAACTGGTCAAGAATATTTTTTCTTTCAGCAGGGATGCCACAAGAATTTTCCGTTTTAACTTTAAACGTTTTTCTATCACATATTCTAGACTCGAGGGTGAAATTTTCTTCGATTTCAAAAATTTCATCTTTGATATCACTGCTAAAGATAAAAACAGATTAATAAACAATGAAAGCCCATATAGAATAATAACGCACCAATGATCGGATTGAATTTCAACATCCATGATATAAGATGATCTCTATATTGTAATTAATGTATACTTTTTAATCGAAACATCGATATTCGGAAATGGCAACTGAATTCGTCAGAGACAACCTGGAATTCATCTACAAGCAGTCTTGCCTAGGTTAGGTCACAGAAAAAATTTCATGCATTCATAGAAACACATAGAAATTGTACAATTTGGGGATATTCTATCTTGTTTTAAGTGAAAACAAAGATTTTGAAAAAGAATTTTCACCAATGCTATCTGATTTAAAAGAAAAATATATTTGAATAATTGGGTGATGCTTGCTGCTATCTAGCGTCTCAAAAAAGTTTAATATTAACGAATTTGCAGAATTCTATCCTACTATACGCCATCTGTGAGTCCGGCGACCTGAAAAGTATGGAGGGTAGAGAACCCTTCATACTGAAAAGCATATCCCTTAGCCATAGAAATATTATTCTTATGTGGTTGTCACAGAACTATGAAGAGAGAAATGTTCAAATGAATGGCAACTTCAGCCGCCATGTTTCGGGTTTGCAAAGAACAGAATGTTGGCTGTTAATTGCCAATCTTCAATTAATCCGCTCAACTCATATATTAATGAAGCAATTTCAATTTAGTTTACCGAAAATGAAAAAATTTCGGTATAATCACCAGTATACATGGAAAGTGTCTCAAGTAATAAACTGAAACAAGAAGTTTTTGAATTATTTGAAATAAAAATCAGTTTTATTAAATTAATTTTATGATGATTCAAAATTCGCTCAAGAGTGTTATAGACTCTTAAATTAGTTGACACAGCTACAAACCAGGATTTTTTTGTTTTCGAGCTCGCTAGAACTGTATAAACTACTTTCAATTACAATAATACTCATTTAAAAGTAGGATAGTGCTAAAAAACATCTGTGTATTTTGGAAGATATTTGACGTTGTAGAAAATGATTTAGAAAGATGAATTTATATTTAAGTAAATTGCAACCGATTGAAACTTCATGGAATTAGTGCCTCTTTTGGAATTTTATGTTCGCGGTTCTTCAAATTCGAATGAACAGCATCAAAGTGTTTGTTGAAAGTACCCTTATGACTTGTTGCATACTCACAGAGATGACATCTGTGAATCTTCAAATTCAAATGAATTGCATCAATATGTTTTTTAAGATTATGGTTGTTACTCGATACATAATCAGAGGTGACATTTGTGATTCCTCAATTCAAATGAATTGCATCTAAGTGTCTTTTGAGATCAGTTTTATGACTTGTAACATAATCGCAGAGGTAACATTTGTGATTCTGAAAGTTTAAATGAATTGTATCAATGTGTCTTTTGAGGTAACTTTCGTTACTTGTAACATAATCACAAAGATGACATTTGTGATTCTTCAAATTCAAATGAATTCCATTAATGTGACTTTTAAGATTGCCTTTCCAATTTGTAACAAAATCGCAGAGATGACATTTGTAATTCCTCAAATTTGAATGCATTGTTTCAATGTGGTTTTTGAGAACAGTTCTATAACTAGTAACATAATCGCAGAAATGACATTTGTGATTCTTTAACTTTAAATGAATTCCATCAATGTGCCTTCGAAGATTACTTTTCTGATTTGTAACAAAGTCACAATGAGGACATTTGTGATTCCTCGAATTTGAATGAATTGCATCAATGTGCATATTGAGATCACTTTGTTGACTTGCAGTGTACTCACAGAGGTGACATTTGCGATTCCTTAAATTGAAATGAATTGTATCAGTGTGACTTTTTAGATTGCTTTTCCAACTTGTAACATAATCACAGTATTGGCATTTGTGATTCCTCAAATTTGAATGAATTGCATCAATGTGTCTTTTTAGATTGCTTTTTTGACTGGTAACATAATCACACTGTTGGCATTTGTGATTCCTTAAATTGAAATGAATTGTATCAATGTGACTTTTTAGATTGCTTTTTAGACTTGTTTCATAATCACAGAGATGACATTTGTGATTCCTCAAATTTGAATGAATTGCATCAATGTGTCTTTTTAGATGGCATTTTTGACTGGTAACATAATCACAGTGTTGGCATTTGTGATTCCTTAAATTGAAATGAATTGTATCAATGTGACTTTTTAGATGGCTTTTATGACAGGTAACATAATCGCAGTATTGGCATTTGTGATTCCTCAAATTTGAATGAATTGCATCAATGTGTCTTTTTAGATGGCATTTTTGACTGGTAACATAATCACAGTGTTGGCATTTGCGATTCCTTAAATTGAAATGAATTGTATCAGTGTGACTTTTTAGAGTGCTTTTCCCACTTGTAACCTAATCCCAGTATTTGGCATTTGTGATTCCTCAAATTTGAATGAATTGCATCAATGTGTCTTTTTAGATTGCTTTTTTGACTGGTAACATAATCACACTGTTGGCATTTGTGATTCCTTAAATTGAAATGAATTGTATCAATGTGACTTTTTAGATTGCTTTTTAGACTTGTTTCATAATCACAGAGATGACATTTGTGATTCCTCAAATTTGAATGAATTGCATCAATGTGACTTTTTAGATGGCATTTTTGACTGGTAACATAATCACAGTGTTGGCATTTGTGATTCCTTAAATTGAAATGAATTGTATCAATGTGACTTTTTAGATTGCTTTTTAGACTTGTTTCATAATCACAGAGATGACATTTGTGATTCCTCAAATTTGAATGTATTGCATCAATGTGTCTTTTTAGATGGCATTTATGACAGGTAACATAATCGCAGTATTGGCATTTGTGATTCCTCAAATTCATATGAATAAAATCAATGTGTGTCCTGAGACGGAATTTCTCATTGCTAGCATAATCACAGAGGTGGCATTTGTGTTTCTTCAAATTTAAATGAATTGTTTCGATGTGTCTTTTAAGGGTACCTTTCCGACTTGTAACAATATTGCACTGATGACATTCATACTGCTTCAAGTGTAAATGCACTGCTTTAACATGTAGAGCAAGGAAAAATTCTCTCGAAGAAACAAAACTACATAAAGGGTACTGGCATTTTTTCAAGTTCGATTCTATATCTTGCATTTCACTGTTTGAGGTTGAACAGTTATCCATATTGTTTTCAGCTTTGCCCCATTCAGAAATAAATTCTCCGATATTTTTTTTTTGCTCGATATTTTTAAAACTGAAAAACAACAAAAAGATGTTAATCTGACTTCGAAATGAATAAATTAAAAAGGTGTTAGCATCAAAGTGAATGATTTGAGTTATACACACATGAAAAAATTAAGATTTCAATACTCACCAAATATTTATGCAATAAAGATACTTTTGTTGATGAATAAGTGAATGAATAATCCCCTGAGCATTCTGACACAAACCCGGTTATCAAAATAAATATTTTAGGTTATGAAAGGGTGAATAAATAATGATATTACTTATATGAGAAATTATTTTTTGAGTATTTGGTATTACTGCTTGCCTTGTCTCACTGTCGACTGTTTTGAGAGATAATAATTTTGAAAAAAAGAATAAAGAAAGGATGACATCTGTGATGATGACAATATATAGAAAGAATGGTTTAAACCATTTTATTTGTAAGAAATGTTGCATTATGAATGGAGTACATGTGGTCCCATTATTAACTTCCGATTTATCTTTTCTAAGAGGGTTCTTGACAACCCGTAGAACCTTCTCAAATAAACTTTTACCGCATTTTGCTACAGAAGGATGAAAATATAAAAACTAAAACTGATGTAACCTCGAAAAAGAATCATACAAACCACAGAACTCTACACTCTGGCTCAGTAATAGGATTCTAATGGGGGAATAAAGCCCCTTCACTGTTATTGTTAAATTGAGTTCAACTTTAAGCTAACCCAGCAGTATCGAGTGTCCATTTCATACAGCGTGGTGATATCGACAAATATCTTTATGTTTCAATGACAAACACCAAACCTAAATTAATAAAAGCTTGATTCATCCAAGAATAGCCTCAGTAAGCTAACTGTGATACGCAACAGTTACTTATAACAGATAACTCAAGAACTAAGGAAATTGTAAGTTTTTTCAAGAGACTTCTATGCGAAGCGATTGATTTTCATCAAAATTCAACATATTATAGCTGAAGACAGATTTTAGAACTTGTAAAACAGACGAGCCATAAAAACTGAACTTATAGTGAATGCATACACTTTGATGCTAAAAATCATTATGATAATGATGACACAATACCTTTTTAAAGTTTTTTCCTCAATGGTATCATCAATGTTCAACTGGTCAAGAATATTTTTTCTTTCAGCAGGGATGCCACAAGAATTTTCCGTTTTAACTTTAAACGTTTTTCTATCACATATTCTAGACTCGAGGGTGAAATTTTCTTCGATTTCAAAAATTTCATCTTTGATATCACTGCTAAAGATAAAAACAGATTAATAAACAATGAAAGCCCATATAGAATAATAACGCACCAATGATCGGATTGAATTTCAACATCCATGATATAAGATGATCTCTATATTGTGATAAATGTATACTTTTTTAATCGAAACATCGATATTTCGAAATGGCAACTGAATTCGTCAGAGACAACCTGGAATTCATCTACAAGCAGTCTTGCCTAGGTTAGGTCACAGAAAAAATTTCATGCATTCATAGAAACACATAGAAATTGAAAAATTTTGGGATATTCTATCTTGTTTTAAGTGAAAACAAAGATTTTGAAAAAGAATTTTCACCAATGCTATCTGAATTAAAAGAAAAACATATTTGAATAATTCGGTGATGCTGGCTGCTATCTAGCGTCTCAAAAAAAAGTTTAATATTAACGAATTTGCAGAATTCTATCCTACTATACGCCATCTGTGAGTCCGGCGACCAGAAAAGTATGGAGGGTAGAGAACCCTTCATACTGAAAAGCATATCCTTAGCCATAGAAATATTATTCTTATATGGGAGTCACAGAACTCTAAAGAAGAGAAATGTTCAAATGAATGGCAACTTCAGCCGCCATGTTTCGGGTTTGCAAAGAACAGAATGTTGGCTGTTAATTGCCAATCTTCAATTAATCCGCTCAACTCGTATATTAATGAAGCAATTTCAATTTAGTTTACCGAAAATGATAAAAATTTCGGTATAATCACCAGTATACATGGAAAGTGTCTCAAGTAATAAACTGAATCAAGAAGTTTTTGAATTATTTGAAATAAAATTCATATTTTGATTAAATTAATTTTATGATTATTCAAAATTCTCTCAAGAGTGTTATAGACTCATTAATTAGTTGACACAGCTACAAACCAGGATTTTTTATAGTTCTCGAGTTCGATATAACTGTATAAACTACCTTAAATTACAATAACACTCATTTAAAAGTAGAATAGTGCTAAAAAACATCAGTGTATTTTGGAAGATATTTGACGTTGGAGAAAATGATTTAGAAAGACGACTTAATATTTAAGTAAATTGCAGCCAATTGGAACTTCATGGAATTAGTGCCTATTTTGGAACTTTATGTTCGCGTACATTTCAACTTTACTACTCTCAAGATTTAAATGTATCATTTCTATATCATTCAGGGAATAATTGCTCTCATGAGCTCTCTTTTAATGCCTTCAGAGGTTTCCACTATAACTCGTGACATAATCACATAAATGACATTTGTGATTCTTCAAATTTGAATGAACTGTACCCAAGTGTCTGTTGAGAGTACTTTTCTGACAGAGATGTAATTCTTTAAATTCAAATGTACCAAATCAACATGTCGTCGAAGTTCAGATGTTTTTGGTGCTACATAGTGACACAAATGGAAGTGGCATTTTTTCAACTTTGGGTTCACATTTTTAGGTTTTCTGCTAATCGATGAAAGGCCTTTCATATCGCCTGGAGAATCGACTCGTACAAAATGTTTTTTTGCTATTTCTTGCTTAATTTTTACGACAAATTCATAAACATATATATAAAATATATAATACAAAGAGGTAGCATCAAAGTGAATGAATTTCAATGGATAGCTCATGGAAAGCAATGTCATCATACTTACCAAAAGAGATGAATAATGTCTTCACATATAAAGTACACACAAACCCTAAATTAATTTTTTATTTATATAAATTTACAACAAAACAAAATAGCAAGAGATAATTGAAGAGAATGAAAGCTTAACAGAGTGCAAGCAAGAGAATAAATCAACATTTTTATGAAAATTCCTTCAATCAAAGATGGAAACTCTGTGCCACAAGGCCAAAGCATGAATTATCCATACCATTTCAAAGATATTGAAAAAACACGAAGATATGAAATAGGATTTATATACTATATAAATACGTTCAATTATAGTAACGAAAAAAATTATTTCAGAACTGAATAGTTCTAATAGTACGCCATTGTTTATTGGAAGAATTATTACCGGAGAAAATTATTAAAAAATTGCTCGCATCACAATGAATAAATTTCGATAGTGATTTGAAGGAACATGATTTTATTATAACTTGCTGTTTATTCATTCAATTCAATTACCATAGCATAATATTAACTAATAGTCCAGATAGTTCTTCAACTAGGTCGATGCAGAATGTTTTATATTAATTCTAATTGAGTCCAGCAGATTGAAACGTCACGGAATATGTTTCTATTTTGGAATTTCATTTTGTCGAACTTTCCAACTCCACTACTCTAAGGATTTGAATGAATTGTTCTATATCTTTATATTTTCTCGTTTATTCTCGTGAACGCTCTTATAATGCCTTTTGAGGTTTCCACCATCACTTGTAACATAATCACATAAACGGCATTTGTGATTCTTTAAATGTGAATGAACTGCATCAAAGTGTCTGTTGAGAGTACATTTTTGACTTGTTGCATACTCGCAGAGATGACATTTGTGATTTCTCAAATTTATATGAATTGCATCAATGTGTCTGTTGAGATCACTTTTTCGACTTGTAACATAATCACACTGTTGGCATTTGTGATTCCTTAAATTGAAATGAATTGTGTCAATGTGACTTTTTAGATAGCTTTTTAGACTTGTTTCATAATCACAGAGGTGACACTTGTGATTCTTCGATTTCAAATGAATTGTATCAATGTGTCTTTTGAGATCACATTTTCGACTTGTAACATACTCACAGAGGTGACACTTGTGATTCTTCGAATTCAAATGAACTGTATCAATGTGTCTGTTGAGATCACATTTTCGACTTGTAACATAATCACAGAGATGACATTTGTGATTTTTCAAATTTGAATGAATAACATCTATGTGACTTTTAAGATTGCCTTTTTGACTTGAAACGTAATCGCAGAAATGACATTTGTGATTCCTTAAATTTGAATGAATTGTATCAATGTGTCTTTTGAGATGAGTTTTGTGACTTGTACCGTAATCGCAAAAATTACATTTGTGATTTTTCAAATCCAAATGAATATCATCTATGTGACTTTTAAGATTGCCTTTTCGACTTGAAACGTAATCGCAGAGATGACATTTGTGATTCTTCAAGTTTGAATGAATTGCATCAATGTGTCTTTGAGATAACTTTTGTGACTTGTAACATAATCACAAAGATGACATTTGTGATTCTTCAAATTCAAATGAATTCCATTAATGTGACTTTTAAGATTGCCTTTCCAATTTGTAACAAAATCGCAGAGATGACATTTGTAATTCCTCAAATTTGAATGCATTGTTTCGATGTGGTTTTTGAGAACAGTTCTATAACCAGTAACATAATCGCAGAAATGACATTTGTAATTCTTTGAATTTAAATGAATTCCATCAATGTGCCTTTTGAGAACAGTTTTATAACTTGTAGCATAATCGCAGAGATGACATTTGTGATTAGTCAAATTCAAATGAATTGCATCAATGTGACTTTGAAGATTGCTTTTCCGATTTGTAACATAATCACAGTGAGGACATTTGTGATTCCTTAAATTGAAATGAATTGTATCAATGTGACTTTTTAGATAGCTTTTTCGACTTGTAACATAATCACAGAGGTGACATTTATGATTCCTCAAATTTGAATGAATTGCATCAATGTGTCTTTTAAGATGGCCTTTTTGACTCGTAACATAATCGCAGTATTGGCATTTGTGATTTCTCAAATTCATATGAATTGCATCGATGTGTTTCTTGAGATCACCTTTTTGATTTGCAAAGTACTCACAGAGATGACACTGATAATTCTTTGGATTTAAATGAATTGTATCAATGTGTCTTTTAAGAGTACTTTTTCGACTTGTAACAATATGGCACTGATGACATTCATACTGCTTCAAGTGTAAATGCACTGCTTTAACATGTAGTGCAAGGAAAAATTCTTTTCAAGAAACATAACTGCATAAAGGGTACTGGCATTTTTCAAGATTGATTTTACATCTTGCAGTTCACTGTTTAAGGTTGGAAAGTTATCCATATTGTTTTCAGCTTTGCCCCATTCAGAAATAAATTCTCCGATATTTTTTTTGCTCGATATCTTCAAAACTGAAAAACAACAAAAAGATGTTAATCTGACTTGAAATGAATAAATTAAAAAGTGTTAGCATCAAAGTGAATGATTTGAGTTATACACACATGAAAAAATTAAGATTTCAATACTCACCAAATATTAATGCAATGAAGATATTTTAGTTGATGAATAAATGAATAAATAATCCCCTGAGCATTCTGACACAAACCCGGTTAACAAAATAAATATTTTAGGTTATGAAAGGGTGAATAAATAATATTACTTATATGAGAAATTATTTTTTCAGTATTTGGTATTACAGCTTGCCTTTTCTCACTGTTGACTGTTTTGTGAGATATCAATTTTGAAAAAAAAAAAAGAATAAAGGGTCTTTGTCATTAATACTGTTGTCTTGTGAATGTAATTCCTTTGCTCACATAATGCTTTGCTCACATAATGCTTTGTCTAATTTCATATAATTTCATATAACTATTTCCTTTGTTCACATAATGCTTTGTTTGATTCATGTAACTCTATTTATAGCATGCTTTGATTCATATCTATTTTTTTGATATTATTGCTTTGTTGATTCTTCAGGAGTCTATAGCATATTCCACAATGATTATTGCCTTAAGTTCAGCCATAACAATACAATGTGTTCACTACAATGTGTTACTGGAGTGATCAACTTTATTTACTGTACCCTATGGTGCAATAGGAATTGCCCATCGCTCTGTAGTTCTGAGCCTGTGATTAAGCAGGAACGTATGGAGACCTCCACTAGTGGTAGTACTAGTATGGTCGATATGGAATAATTGATGAAACCAGTGCACGAGCACTCTGGTGTTATATTGAAGGTTAACGTTGTTAAATTACCCCTGTCTCATGTAATCATTATGTATGTCTCGTACTGTTGTAATTCGTCATTTTACTGTGTAATATACTCGCCTTACTAGTCATGGTTATTGTTGTGTATATTTCTTACTGTGTCAACTTATTCTTCTTACTGTCGTGATGTATCTTCTTGTTGTCGTTATGTATATTTCCTTCGGTTGATTATGTAGATTCTCTGCTTTCATTATTTATATTGCTTATTATCGTTTACCTATATCTGTCTCTGTTATTTATGTTCATAATGCATTCTAGTTTTTATTATTTACTTGTGATTGATATTCTATGAAGATTTGTTGTTTATTTATGCCATGATCTCGTACTGCTATTTATTTATCTATATGCTCGTATTACATGATATTTCATTTAGGGGTCTCGAGATTGTGGACCATTCCTATACTGTAGTATGAGATTTCTTAGGTTCCTGGATCGAAGGCCTTGAAGGGGCGGTTCCAAGGACTTAAGGCAGGGACCATTACCATTATGTGCTATAAGGCATGAAAGAATATACTTTTTAATCAACCGCGAAACTTTCTGTCATTTTTTCAGAGCCGCCGCTGGAACTCCATGACCTTCCCCGTGTTCCCAATTCCTTAGCTCATACAATGTTATAGTTATGGCTCACATACCCTGGGGCCGTGACCATGACGATGGTCATAATTAGTCGCTACCTATTTACCATGAATATTGCCTTATTGTATATATTTCCAATGATTTTTAATTGAAGTACCATTGAAGTTGCCATATTTACTATGCTTATTATTCTCTTGTATTATGAAAGTTGCTCTGATTATCAGGATTACTGTCTGTTTTGTATTGTTATAGTTTTCCAGAGTTGTTATGCTCGACTTTGCTAGCTGTTAATATTTCACCATTTAGTTTTCAACAAGTGCCCTAACATCACCTAACCAAAGGGTTTTATGTCTGAGGCTTTCTTATATATTTTTCTGACCCTTAATAAATAGCTGATTGTTTGGGTCTAACCGTTGTGTTTAATTTGTTATCTTTGTTTCCCAATTATTTTCACTAATCTCAATTATCACGAACTTGAATTATTACGTAAACATATCGTAGAGTCCTACCCTTGCTAGACGATCACATTAAATGGCAAGTCCTTGTATCTGGAGTCATTCAGACTCCAGTGTCGTAGTTAGTTTTGAAGATGATATTTGTCATTCTTTTCAAAAGAAAAAGTGGCAAAAGTTACACGTCCAGAACCAGCTTAGTGAAGCCATGAAAATGTTAAAGCTACCACCGCTGAAAGAAAATGAAATTAACTTTTTAAGTGAATATGTGGACTGTTCAAAGCCAATAGCAGAAGCTATTAAAAGCCTGCAAGGGAAAAAAGACACTTATTATGGCTGTCTGTTACCGGAATTATGCAGAATCCAACATGTTATCAAAAGCCTCAGAATGGAAAATTTGAAATACTGCAGCTCTCTGCTAGATGTAATAGAAGAAAACTTAGATAGACGGTTTAAACGGTTTTTGCAATTGGAACCAGAAGCAAACGATGCTATGTTAGCCTCAGTGTCCCATCCAATGTTTAAACTGAAATGGGTATCAAAAGCCCGAAAGGAATACGTAAAAGAACTTTTCCTGTCTGAAACTAGAAAGATTAATCGATCTGAAAAACAAAAATCAGAGGCTTTAAACAACATTGAAGGTGATATAAAAAAAAAGTCAATAGATGAATCTTATTATATGCTTCTAGAGGACTCTGAATCCTCTATTGCTAGTGGCGAAAACACAAGCAGCACCAGTGATTTAGAGACACTCCAGTACTTGAACAATAAAGATGCAAATATTAAGAGCTTAAATGCTTACCCTACGATAAAAAAAATATTCCTAAAATATAACACCTGCTTGCCCAGCTCTGCGCCTGTGGAGCGACTCTTTTCCTTTGGGGGCATGATCATGAAGCCTCATAGAAGGAAGATGAGCGACAATATGTTTGAGGAATTACTTTTACTGAAATCTCAACTAAAATATAAAAATTAAAAATACATACCTTCCTATATTATAAAAAAATGTTTTTTCAAATAAATAAACTTAACAGTTTGATTAAATGTTTTTTTACAAAAGTATTTTGTATCTGTATTTCAGATATCTGAATAAATGCTGAAATGCTTTTTTTAAAAGTATCTTGCATCTTGTATTTCAGATACTTCAAATAGGGTATCTTATACATCTCTGGTCCCTTTATTACCTTATTACCTTTTCTAAGAATGTTCTTGACAACCCAAGAACCTTCGAATAAACTTGTACTGCATTTTGCTACAGAAGGATGAAAATATAAAAACTAAAACTGATGTAACCTCGAAATGAATCATACAAACCACAGAACTCTACACTCTGGCTCAGTAATAGGAGTCTAATGAAAGAATAAAGCCCCTTTACTGTTATTGTTAAATTCAGTTCAACTTTAAGCTAACCCAGCATTATCGAATGCCCATTTCATACAGCGTGTTGATATCGACAAATGTCTTTATGTTTCAATGACAAACATCAAATCTAAATTAATAAAAGCTTGATTCATCCAAGAATAGCCGCAGTAAGCTAACTGTGATACGCAACAGTTACTTATAACAGATAACCCAAAAACTAAGGAAGTTGTGAGTTTTTTTCAAGAGACTTCTGCGAAGCAATTGATTTTTATCGAATATCAACATATTATAGCTGAAGACAGATTTTAGAACTTTTAAAACAGATGAGCCATAAAAACTGAACTTATAGTGAATGCATACACTTTGATGCTAAAAATCATTATGATAATAATGACACCATACCTTCTTAAAGTTTTTTCATCAATTGTATCATCAATGTTCAACTGGTCAGGAATATCTTTTCTTTTAGCAGGGATGCCACAAGAGTTTTCCGTTTCAACTTTAAACGTTTTTCTATCACATATTCCAGACTCGAGGGTGAAATTTTCTTCGATTTCAAAAATCTCATTTTGATATCACTGCTAAAGATAAAAACAGATTAATAAACAATGAATTCGCATATAGCAAAATAACGCACAACTCATCGGATTGAATTTCAACATCCATGATACAAGATGATCTCTATATTGTGATTAATGTATATTTTATTATTCAAAACATCGATATTTGGAAATGGCGACTGAATTCGTCAGAGAAAACCTGGAATTCATCAACAACATAGACGTCATAGAAATACAAGACGATAGATAAATAGACGTTATACTAATAAATAAGGGTATGATTCTATGATCTACACTACAAGCAGTCTTGCCTAGGTTAGGTCACAGAAAAAATTACATTGCTTTATAGAAACAAATATAAATTGTAAAATATGGGGATATTACATTTTGTTGTAAGTAAAAACAAAGATTTTGAAAAAGAATATTAATCAATGCTATCTGGATTAAAAGAAAAACATATTTGGATAATTTGGTGATGCTTGCTGCTATCTAGCGTCCCAAGAAAAAGTTTAATATTATCGAATTTGCAGAATTCTATTTTACTATACGCCATCTGTAAGTACGGCGACCTGAAAGTATATAGATGGTAGAGAACCCTTCATACTGAAAAGCATATTCCCCAACCATAGAAGTAAATTATTTAATGGTAAACACAGAACCACTATAACAGAGAATGTACAAATATATGACAACTTCAGCCGCCATGTTTCGAGTTTGCAAAGAACAGAATGTTGGCTGCAATTAACAATCTTGAATTAACCCGCTCAACTCTGTATATTATTGAAGCAATTTCAATTTAGTTTACTGAAAATGATAAAAATTTCGGTATAATGTATACATGGAAAGTGTGTCAAGCAATAAGCTGATTCAATTTGAAATAAAAATCATATTTTTATTAAATCAATTTCATGATGATTCAAAATACTCTCAAGAGTGTTATAGACTCATAAATTCGTTGACACAGCTACAAACCAGGATTTTTTATAGTTTTCGAGTTCGCTAGAACTGTATAAACTACCTTAAATTACAATAACACTCATTTAAAAGTAGAATTGTAGTAAAAAAAAACGTCAGTGTAGTTTGGAAGATATTTAACATTGAAGAAAATGATTTAGAAAGATGAATTTATATTTAAGTAAATTGCAACCGATAGAAACTTCATGGAATTAATGCCTATTTTGGAATTTTATGTTCTCGGACATTCCAACTTCACTGCTCTCAAGATTTAAATGTATCATTTCTATATCATTCAGGGAATAATTGCTCTCATGAGCTCTCTTATAATGCCTTCTGAGGTTTCCACCATAACTCGTGACAGAATCACATAAATGACATTTGTGATTCTTCAAATTTGAATGAACTGCACGAATGTGTTTAGCGAGACTGCTCTTAAGATTACTACCATGATCGCAGAGGTGACATTCGAAACTCTTCAAATTAAAATGAGTCGATTCAAGGCGTCTTCAATACTAGTTTTTTGACTTGCAGCATTCTCGCAGAAATGACATTTATGGTTCTTCAAACTCAAATGGAGTGCATCAATGTGGATTTGCAGATGGTATTAATCATGGCAAATGTATACTTCAATAATGCAACAGGATAATAATCATGGCAAATAAGTAAACGACTAATTATGACCATCGTCATGGTCACGGCCCCAGGTATGTGAGCCATAACTATAATATTGTATGAGCTAAGGAATTGGGAACACGGGGAAGGTCATGGAGTTCCAGCGGCGGCTCTGAAAAAATGACAGAAAGTTTCGCGGTATAAAAAAGGTATATTCTCTCATGCCTTATAGAACATGTCAGTAACGGTCCCTGCCTTAAAGCCTTGGAACCGCCCCTTTAAGGCCTTTGATCCAGGAACCTAAGAAATCTCATACTACAGTATAGAAATGGTCCACTATCTCGAGACCCCTAAATGAAATATCATGTAATACGATCATATAGATAAACAAATAGCAGTACGAGATCATGGCATAAATAAACAATAAATCTTCATAGAATATCAATCACAAGTAAATAATAAGAACTAGAATGCATTATGGCCATAAATAACAGAGACAGGTATAGGTAAACGATAATAAGCAATAAAAATAATGAAAGCAGAGAATCTACATAATCAACCGAAGGAAATATACATAACAACAACAAGAAGATACATCACGACAGTAAGAAGGATAAGTTAACACAGTACGAAATATACACAACAATAACCATGACTAGTAAGGCAAGTACATTACACAGTAAAATGACCAAGAACAACAGTACAAGACATACATAATGATAACATGAGATAGGGGTAACTTAACAACGTTAACCTTCGATATAACACCAGAGTGCTACGTACACTGGTTACATCCATTATTCCATATTGACCATACTAGTACTACCACTAGTGGAGGTCTCCATACGTTCCTGCTTAATCACAGGCTCAGAACTATAGAGCGATGGGCAATTCCTATTGCACCATAGGGTACAGTAAATAAAGTTGATCGGTTACACTCCAGTAACACATTGTAGAAAGCTGAAAATAAGGCATTCATTGTTATGGTAGACACCTGAACTGCAAAGGCAATAATATCGAAAATGATGGAATCACATGCTATAAGGAGTTACATGAATCAAACAAAGTATTAAGTGCACAAAGGAAATAGAGTTATATGAATCAAGCAAAACATTGTATGAACAAAGGAAATAAAGTTATATGAAATTAGACAAAGCATTATGTGAACAAGGAAATAGTTATATGAAGTTAACAAAGCATTATGTGAACAAAGGAAATAGTTATATGAAATCAAACAAAGCATGATGTGAACAAAGGAATTACATTCACAAGACAACAGTATTAATGACAAATGCCCAAACACAACCTAATAATACATCATTAAATTAAACAATAATTAAGGAAACAATCTATAATAATGGCATAGATACGAAAACACTAAATTTCCTGAAACAATGAGAATTCCAACGTTGTTTGCCAACAAAGGGGTTAGTTCAACTGGATGGGTCTTTCATAATAATTAAATTAATCTGAATTCTACCTGTAAAATAGATTCGAGCGGCACTCAATGTAGCAATGGCTTCGGTTCAGCACTCACAAAAAACTTTCGAAAAGGGAACTTAATTCGCTCAGCGGTCAACTGATAATAATCAACATCATCTTCGATTCCCTCCTTCCTCTGGTTGCTCCACGCAGTCGTGTAACGTGCTAACTTCACGCTTCTAACCATAGAATGTATTTTGACAATCAACTCTCTTTCGAGGTACGTGAGGCCAGTGGCGTCTCAACATAGGGTGAAATGGGACTACGATTTTTTGTATGAAAGAAAACCTAGGATGTTACAACACAGTGAATACATTTTGATAGGTGTTTTGAAGGAAGATGACTTATTACAACTTGCTTTTATTCATTCAACTAGAAATAATTATAACAATTAAAATAAATACCACAGGATAATATTAACTAATAGTCCAGGTAGTTCTTCAACTAGTTCGATGCAGAATTTTTTATATTTTTTCTAATTAAAGTCCAGCAGATTGAAACGTAATGGAATATGTTTCTATTTTGGAATTTCATTTCGTCATACTTTCCAACTTCACTTCTCTAAGGATTTAAATGAATTGTTCTATATCTTTATCTTTTCTTTTTTATTCTCGTGAACGCTCTTTGATGCCTTTTGAGGTTTCCATCATCACTTGCAACATAACCACATAAATGACATTAGTGATTTTTCAAATGTGAATGAACTGCATCAAAGTGTCTGTTCAGAGTACTTTTCTGACTTGTTGCATACTCGCAGAGATGACATTTGTGATTCTTCAAATTCAAATGAATTGCATCAATGTGACTTTTAAGACTGCCTTTCCAACTTGTGACATAATCACAGAGATGACATTTGTGATTCTTCAAATTTGAATGAATTGCGTCAATATGACTTTTAAGATTGCCTTTTCGATTTGTTTCATAATCGCAGAGATGACATTTGTGATTCCTTAAATTTGAATGATTTGCATCAATGTGTCTGTTGAGATCACATTTCCGACTTGTAACATAATCACAGTAATGGCATTTGTGATTCCCCAAATTCATATGAATTGCATCAATGTGTCTTTTGAGATAACTTTCGTGACTAGTTATATAATCACAAAGATGACATTTGTGATTCTTCAAATTTAAATGAATTCGATTAATGTGACTTTCAAGATTGCTTTTACAATTTGTAACAAAATCGCAGAGATGACATTTGTAATTCCTCAAATTTGAATGCATTGTTTCAATGTGGTTTTTGAGAACAGTTTTATAACTAGTAACATAATCGCAGAGGTGACATTTGTGATTCTTCACATTTAAATGAATTGCATCAATGTGCCTTTTGAGAACAGCTTTATAATTTGTAACATAATCACAGAAATGACATTTGTGATTAGTCAAATTCAAATGAATTGCATTAATGTGACTTTGAAGATTGCTTTTCCGATTTGAAACATAATCACAATGAGAACATTTGTGATTCCTCAAATTTGAATGAATTGCATCAATGTGCATATTGAGATTACTTTGTCGATTAGCAGCATACTCACAGAGGTGACATTTATGAATCCTTAAATTGAGATGAGTTATATCAATGTGACTTTTTAGATAGCTTTTTCGACTTGTAACATAATCACAGTGTTGGCATTTATGATTCCTTATATTGAAATGAATTGTATCAATGTGACTTTTTAGATTGCCTTTCAGAGTTGTTTCATAATCACAGAGATGACATTTGTGATTCCTCAAATTTGCATGAATTGCATCAATGTGTCTTTTTATATGGTATTTTTGACTGGAAACATAATCGCAGTATCGGCATTTGTGATTCCTCAAATTGATATGAATTGCATCAATGTGTCTGTTGAGATCACCTTTTTGACTTGCAACGTACTCACAGAGATGACACTTATAATTCTTTGGATTTAAATGAATTGTATCAATGTGTCTTTTAAGAGTGCTTTTCCGACTTGTAACAATATTGCACTGATGACATTCATACTGCTTCAAGTGTAAATGCACTGCTTTAACATGTAGAGCAAGAAAAAATTCTCTCGAAGAAACATAACTACATAAAGGGTACTGGCATTTTTTCAAGTTTGATTTTATATCTAGCATTTCACTGTTTGAGGTTGAAAAGTTATGCATATTGTTTTCAGCCTTGCCCCATTCATAAATGAATTCTCCGATATTTTTTTTTTGCTCGATATCTTCAAAACTGAAAAACAACAAAAAGATGTTAATCTGACTTCGAAATGAATAAATTAACAAAGTGTTAGCACCAAAGTGAATGATTTGAGTTATACACACATGAAAAAATTAAGATTTCAATACTCACCAAATATTTAAGCAATGAAAATACTTTTGTAGATGAATAAATGAATAAATAATCCCCTGAGCATTCTGACACGAACCCGGTTAACAAAATAAATATTTTAGGTTATGTAAGGGTGAATAAATAATGATATTACTTATATGAGAAATTATTTTTGGAGTATTTGGTATTACTGCTTGCCTTGTCTCACTGTCGACTGTTTTGTGAGATAATAATTTTGAAAAAAAGAATAAAGAAAGGATGACATCTGAGATGATGACAATATATAGAAAGAATGGTTTAAACCATTATATCTGTAGGAAATGTTGTATTATGAATGGGGTACATGTGGTCCCATTATTAACTTGAGAATTATCTTTTCTAAGAAGGTTCTTGACAACCTGTAGAACCTTCTTGAATAAACTTGTACCGCATTTTGCTACAGAAGGATGAAAATGTAAAAACTAAAACTGATGTAACCTCGAAAAGAATCATACAAACCACAGAACTCTACACTCTGGCTCAGTAATAGGAGTCTAATGAAAGAATAAAGCCCCTTTACTGTTATTGTTAAATTCAGTTCAACTTTAAGCTAACCCAGTAGTATCGAGTGCCAATTTCATACAGCCTGTTGGAATCGACAAATATCTTTATGTTTCAATGACAAACATCAAATCTAAATTAATAAAAGCTTGATTCATCCAAGAATAGCCACAGTAAGCTAACTGTGATACGCAACAGTTACTTATAACAGATAACCCAAAAACTAAGGAAATTATAAGTTTTTTTCAAGAGACTTCTACGCAGCGATTGATTTTTATCGAAAATCAACATATTATAGCTTATGACAGATTTTAGAACTTGTAGAACAGACGAGCCATAAAAACTGAACTTATAGTGAATGCATAAACTTTGATGCTAAAAATCATTATGTTAATGATAACATCATACCTTTTTAAAGTTTCTTCATCAATTGTATCATCAATGTTCAACAGGTCAGGAATATTTTTTCTTTCAGCAGGGATGCCACAAGAATTTTCCGTTTTAACTTTAATCGTTTCTCTATCACATATTGCCGATACAACGGTGAAATTTTCTTCGATTTCAGGAATTTCATTTTTGATATCACTGCTAAAGATAAAAACAGATTAATAAACAATGAATTCGCATATAGCAAAATAACGCACAACTCATCGGATTGAATTTCAACATCCATGATACAAGATGATCTCTATATTGCGATAAATGTATACATTTTTTATTCTAAACATCGATATTTCGAAATGACAACTGAATACGTCTACAAGCAGTCTTTTGTAGGTTAGGTCACAGAAAAAATTACAATCATTCATAGAAACACATATAAATTGTAAAATTTTGGGATATTCTATCTTGTTGTAAGTAAAAACAAAGATTTTGAAAAAAAACAATAACCAATGCAATCTGGATTAAAAGAAAAACATATTTGAATAATTTGGTGATGCTTGCTGCTATCTAGCGTCCCAAGAAAAAGTTTATTATCGAATTTGCAGAATTCTATCCTAATATACGCCATCTGTAAGTCCGGCGACCTGAAAAGTATGGATGGAAAAGAACCCTTCTTACTGAAAAGCATATTCCCCAGCCATAGAAATACTTTCTTATATGGGAGTCACAGAACTACATAGAGAATGTTCAAACAAATGTATGGCAACTTCAGCCGCCATGTTTCGGGTTTGCAAAGAACAGAATGTTAGCTGTTATTTTCTAATCTTCAATTAACCCGCTCAACTCATACATTATCGAAGCAGTATCAATTTAGCTTACCGAAAATGATAAAAATTTTGGTATCTCAATGGACTGTATAACTGTGGATTTGCAGTATAATCGCAGAGATGTAATTCTTTCAATTCAAATGTACCAAATCAACATGTCGTTGAAGTTCAGATGTTTTTGGTGCTACATAGTGACACAAATGGAAGTGGCATTTTATCAACTTTGAGTTCACATTTTAAGGTTTTCTGCTAATTGATGAAGGGCCTTTCATATTGCCTGGAGAATCGTCTCGTACATAATTTTTTTTTCGCTATTTCTAGCTTAATTTTTACGACAAATTCATAAACATATATATAAAATATATAACACAAAGAGGTAGCATCAAGTGAATGAATTTCAATCGATAGCTCATGGAAAGCAACGTCACCATACTTACCAAAAGAGATGAATAATATCTTCACATATAAAGTACACTGAAGTACACACAAACTCTAAATTAATTTTTTATTTATATAAATTTACAACAAAACAAAATAGCAAAAGATAATTGAAGAGAATGAAAGCTTAACAGAGTACAAACAAGAGAATAAATCAGCCTTTTTATGAAAATTCCTTCAATCAAAGATGAAAACTCTGTGCCACAAGGCCAAAGCATGAATTATCCATACTATTTCAAAGATATTGAAAAAATACGAAGATATGAAATAGGATTTATATACTATATAAATACCTTCAATTATAGTAACGAAAAAAATTATCTCAGAACTGAATAGTTCTGACGGAATGCAATTGTTTATTGGAAGAATTATTACTGAAGAAAATTATTAAAAAATTGCTTGCATCACAGTGAATAAATTTCGAAAAGGGATTTGAAGGAACATGATTTTATTACAACTTGCTGTTTAATGATTCAACTGGAAATAATTAATTATAATGATTAAAATAAACAAAGACAATATTGAAATGATGGAAACATTATAAAATTTCCAACACCATAGGATAATATTCACTAATAGTCCAGGTAGTTCTTCAACTAGTTCAATGCAGAATGTTTTATAATCATTCTAATTGAAGTCCAGCAGAATGAAACATCATGGAATATGTTTCTATTTTGGAATTTCATTTTGTCGAACTTTCCAACTCCACTACTCTAAGGATTTGAATGAATTGTTCTATATCTTTATATTTTCTCATTTATTCTCGTGAACGCTCTTATAATGCCTTTTGAGGTTTCCACCATCACTTGTGACATAATCACATAAATGGCATTTGTGATTCTTCAAATTTGAATGAACTGCATCAATGTGTCTGTTGAGAGTACATTTTTGACTTGTTGCATACTCGCAGATGTGACATTTGTGATTTCTCAAATTTTTATGAATTGCTTTAATGTGTCTGTTGAGATCACTTTTTCGACTTGTAACATACTCACAAAGTTGACACTTGTGATTCTTCGAATTCAAATGAATTGTATCAATGTGTCTGTTGAGATCACTTTTTCGACTTGTAACATAATCACAGAGGTGACACTTGTGATTCTTCGAATTCAAATGAATTGTATCAATGTGTCTGTTGAGATGACATTTTCGACTAGTAACATAATCACAGAGGTGACACTTGTGATTCCTCAAATTTGAATGAATTGTATCAATGTGTCTTCTGAGATGAGTTTTGTGACTTGTACCATAATCGCAAAAATTACATTTGTGATTTTTCAAATCCAAATGAATAACATCAATGTGACTTTTAAGATTGCCTTTTCGACTTGAAACGTAATCGCAGAGATGACATTTGTGATTCTTCAAGTTTAAATGAATTGTATCAATGTGACTTTTAAGATTGCCTTTCCGACTTGTAACATAATCGCAATGATGACATTTATGATTCCTCAAATTGATATGAATTGCATCAATGTGTCTGTTGAGATCACCTTTTTGACTTGCAACGTACTCACAGAGATGACACTTATGATTCTTTGGATTTAAATGAATTGTATCAATGTGTCTTTTAAGGGTACTTTTCCGACTTGTAACAACATTGCACTGATGACATTCATACTGCTTCAAGTGTAAATGCACTGCTTTAACATGTAGTGCAAGGAAAAATTCTCTTGAAGTAACATAACTGCATAAAGGGTACTGGCATTTTTTCAAGATTGATTTTACATCTTGCATTTCACTGTTTAAGGTTGGAAAATTACACATATGGTTTGCAGCTTCACCGCATTCATTCATAATTTTTTCAATATTCTTTCTCTGCTTGAAATCCTCAAAACTGAAAATTAACAGGAAGTCAATCCGACTTAAAACAATATATTAAAAAAATTTATAAGACAATAATTTCAATCAAAGAATTAGCATCAAAGTGAATGATTTGAATTATAAGCTCATGAAAAAAAAAAGAAGTTTTCGATACTCACCAAACACTAACTACAAAAATGCCTTCAATTAAAGACATTGTTCATTGGAAGAACATTATTAAAAAATTGCTCACATCACAGTGAATAAATTTCGATATGTGTTTATGATGATTTTATTACAACTTGCTGTTCATTCATTCAACTAGAAATAATTATAATGATTAAAATAAACAAAGAGAATATTGAAATGATGGAAACATTATAAAACCTCCAACACCATAGGATAATATTCACTAATAGTCCAGGTAGTTCTTCAACTGGATCAGTGCAGAATTTTTTATATTCATTCTAATTAAAGTTAAAGATTGAAACGTCACGAAATATGTTTCTATTTTGGAATTTCATTTTGTTGTACTTTCCAACTTCACTACTCTAAGGATTTAAATGAATTGTTCTATATCTTTGTATTATCTTTTTTATTCTTGTGAACGCTTTTATAATGCCTTTTGAGGTTTCCCCCATCACTTGTAACATAATCACAAAAATGGCATTTGTGATTCTTCAAATGTGAATGAACTGCATCAAAGTGTCTGTTGAGAGAACTTTTTCGACTTGTTGCATACTCGCATAGTTGACATCTGTGTTTCTTCAAATTCAAATGAATTGCATCAATGTGTCTTTTTAGATGGCCTTTTTGACTGGTAACATAATCACAGTGTTGGCATTTGTGATTCCTTAAATTGAAATGAATTGTATCAATGTGACTCTTTAGATAGCTTTTTAGAATTGTTTCATAATCACAGAGATGACATTTGTGATTCCTCAAATTTGAATGTATTGCATCAATGTGTCTTTTTAGATGGCATTTATGACAGGTAACATAATCGCAGTATTGGCATTTGTGATTCCTCAAATTCATATGAATAAAATCAATGTGTGTCTTGAGACGGAATTTCTCATTGCTAGCATAATCACAGAGGTGGCATTTGTGTTTCTTCAAATTTAAATGAATTGTTTCGATGTGTCTTTTAAGGGTACCTTTCCGACTTGTAACAATATGGCACTGATGACATTCATACTGCTTCAAGTGTAAATGCACTGCTTTAACATGTAGTGCAAGGAAAAATTCTCTTGAAGTAACATAACTGCATAAAGGGTACTGGCATTTTTTCAAGATTGATTTTACATCTTGCATTTCACTGTTTAAGGTTGGAAAATTACACATATGGTTTGCAGCTTCACCGCATTCATTCATAATTTTTTCAATATTCTTTCTCTGCTTGAAATCCTCAAAACTGAAAATTAACAGGAAGTCAATCCGACTTAAAACAATATATTAAAAAAATTTATAAGACAATAATTTCAATCAAAGAATTAGCATCAAAGTGAATGATTTGAATTATAAGCTCATGAAAAAAAAAAAAAGAAGTTTTCGATACTCACCAAACACTAACTACAAAAATGCCTTCAATTAAAGACATTGTTCATTGGAAGAACATTATTAAAAAATTGCTCACATCACAGTGAATAAATTTCGATATGTGTTTATGATGATTTTATTACAACTTGCTGTTCATTCATTCAACTAGAAATAATTATAATGATTAAAATAAACAAAGAGAATATTGAAATGATGGAAACATTATAAAACCTCCAACACCATAGGATAATATTCACTAATAGTCCAGGTAGTTCTTCAACTGGATCAGTGCAGAATTTTTTATATTCATTCTAATTAAAGTTAAAGATTGAAACGTCACGAAATATGTTTCTATTTTGGAATTTCATTTTGTTGTACTTTCCAACTTCACTACTCTAAGGATTTAAATGAATTGTTCTATATCTTTGTATTATCTTTTTTATTCTTGTGAACGCTTTTATAATGCCTTTTGAGGTTTCCCCCATCACTTGTAACATAATCACAAAAATGGCATTTGTGATTCTTCAAATGTGAATGAACTGCATCAAAGTGTCTGTTGAGAGAACTTTTTCGACTTGTTGCATACTCGCATAGTTGACATCTGTGTTTCTTCAAATTCAAATGAATTGCATCAATGTGTCTTTTTAGACGGCCTTTTTGACTGGTAACATAATCACAGTGTTGGCATTTGTGATTCCTTAAATTGAAATGAATTGTATCAATGTGACTCTTTAGATAGCTTTTTAGAATTGTTTCATAATCACAGAGATGACATTTGTGATTCCTCAAATTTGAATGTATTGCATCAATGTGTCTTTTTAGATGGTATTTTTGACTGGAAACATAATCGCAGTATCGGCATTTGTGATTCCTCAAATTGATATGAATTGCATCAATGTGTCTGTTGAGATCACCTTTTTGACTTGCAACGTACTCACAGAGATGACACTTATAATTCTTTGGATTTAAATGAATTGTATCAATGTGTCTTTTAAGAGTGCTTTTCCGACTTGTAACAATATTGCACTGATGACATTCATACTGCTTCAAGTGTAAATGCACTGCTTTAACATGTAGAGCAAGAAAAAATTCTCTCGAAGAAACATAACTACATAAAGGGTACTGGCATTTTTTCAAGTTTGATTTAACATCTTGCATTTCACTGTTTATGGTTGGAAAATTACACATATGGTTTGCAGCTTCACCCCGTTCATTCATAATTTTTCCGATATTCTTTCTCTGTTTGAAATCCTCAAAACTGAAAATAAACTGGATGTCAATCCGCCTTAAAAACAAAATATAAAAAAAATTTATATGACAATAATTTTAATCAAAGAATTAGCATCAAAGTGAATGATTTGAATTATAAGCCCAAAAAAAAAAGAAGTTTTCGATACTCACCAAATACTATACTACAAAAATGCCTTGCATTAAAGACATTGTTCATTGGAAGAACATTATTAAAAAATTGCTCGCATCACAGTGAATAAATTTAGATACATGTTTATGATGATTTTATTACAACTTGCTGTTCATTCATTCAACTAGAAATAATTATACATTATAAAACCTCCTACACCATGGGATAATATTCACTAATAGTCCAGGAAACTCTAAGACTAGTTCGATGCAGAATTTTTTATATTCATTCTAATTAAAGTCCAGCAGATCGAAACGTCACGGAATATGTTTCTATTTTGGAATTTCATTTTGTCCTACTTTCCAACTTCACTACTCTAAGGATTTAAATGAATTGTTCTATATCTTTGTATTTTCTTTTTTATTCTCGTGAACGCTTTTATAATGCCTTTTGAGGTTTCCACCATCACTTGTAACATAATCACATAAATGGCATTTGTGATTCTTTAAATGTGAATGAACTGCATCAAAGTGTCTGTTGAGAGTACTTTTTTGACTTGTTGCATACTCGCATAGTTGACATCTGTGTTTCTTCAAATTCAAATGAATTCCATCAATGTGACTTTTAAGATTGCCTTTCCGACTTGTAACATAATCACAGAGATGACATTTGTGATTCCTCAAATTTGAATGAATTGTATCAATGTGTCTTCTGAGATCAGTTTTGTGACTTGTACCATAATCGCAAAAATTACATTTGTGATTTTTCAAATCCAAATGAATAACATCAATGTGACTTTTAAGAATGCTCCTCCGACTTGTAACATAATCACAGAGATGACATTTGTGATTCCTCAAATTTGAATGAATTGCATCAATGTGTCTTTTGAGAACAATTTTATGACTTGTAACATAGTCACAGAGATGACATTTGTGATTCTTCAAATTTAAATGAACTGCTTCAATATGACATTTGAGATTGCTTTTTCGACTTGTTTCATAATCACAGAGATGACATTTGTGATTCCTCAAATTTGAATGAATTGCATCAATGTGACTTTTGAGATTGCCTTTCTGACTTGTAACATAATCACAGTGACGGCATTTGTGATTCCTCAAATTTATATGAATTGCATCTATGTGTCTGTTGAGATCACTTTTTCGACTTGTAACATACTCACAGAGATGACACTTGTGATTTTTCGAATTTAAATGAATTGTATCAATGTGTCTTTTAACAGTACTTTTTTGATTCGTAAGAAAACTGCAGTGATGACATTCGTATTGCTTCGAATTTAAATGCACTGCATTAACATGTAGTGCAAGGAAAAATTCTCTTGAAGAAACATAACTGCATAAAGGGTACTGGCATTTTTTCAAGTTTGATTTTACATCTTGCATTTCACTGTTTAAGGTTGGAAAATTACACATATTCTTTGCAGCTTTGCCACATTCATTGATGATTTTTCCAATATTTTTTCTTTGTTTGAAATCCTCATAACTGAAAAAAAAACTGGATATTAATCAGACTTCAGAAACGATAATTAAAAAAAATATATAAGACAATAATTTTAATCAAAGAATTAGCATCAAAGTGAATGATTTGAATTATAAGCTCATAAAAAAAATTGATTTCGGTACTCACCAAATACTATACTATAAAAATGCCTAACAGCATAAACGTGTCTGACAAGACTGCCCTTAAGATTAGTACCATAATCGCAGAGGTGACATTCGAAACTCTTCAAATTAAAATGAGCCGAATCAAGGTGACTTTTGATACTAATTTTTCGACTTGCCACGTAATCACAAAGATGACATTTATGATTCTTCAAATTCGAATGGACGGCATCAATGTGGTTCTTCAGATGATTTTTCTGATTCGCAGCATAACGGCAGAGATCACACTTGTGTTGTTTCAAGTTCAAATGGATTGATTCAATGTGTAATTTCAGACTGGTTTTTAGATTCGTCGAGTGATCACATTAGTGACATATGTGATTTATTAAATTTGTATGGATGGCATCGATGTGCTTTTGAAGATTGCACTTTTCGCTAGCTAAGTAATCGCAGAGGTGACATTTGTGATTTCTCAAATTTGTATGGATGGCGCCGATGTGCTTCTGAAGGATCCACTTTCTGCTAGCAGAATAATCGCAGAGGTGACATTTGTGATTTTTCAAATTCATTTTTTTATTCGTTTGGTAATTGCAGATAATTTGTGATTTTTCGAAAACTCAAAATGTTGTATAAGTTCAGATTC
Source organism: Micraspis discolor (assembly GCA_030674115.1). Taxonomy (NCBI): domain Eukaryota; kingdom Metazoa; phylum Arthropoda; class Insecta; order Coleoptera; family Coccinellidae; genus Micraspis; species Micraspis discolor. Next base: position 64,735 of record JARTUT010000915.1, read on the forward strand.
CTTTGGTGTAACATAATGGCAGTTTTTCAAATTGTTCGTTATTCTACTATATGATGAGAGGCCTAAAAAAGTGTAGATATTGATTTACTTTAGAGAGTAATATGATGAAAACTTTTCACAATTAGATCGATATAAAACGCTAGCATCAAAGTGAATGAATTTTCAATCAATGTTGTCATACTTACCAAGAGAGAAACAATTTTCTTCACATTTCAAGTACACTGAAATACCTTTTCAAACTATTACTTACTCAGACAATTTATTTTTTATTAATTTTAATTTATAATGTAATAATATAGCAAAGGACGGTTCATGAGTAATTGGAGAAATTGCAGTTAGCTTTAAATCTCATAGTTGAGAGAAACACCAATAGATGGCGTCAGCGTCAGTTCTCTTATCTATAATTCTATTATTTGTTTTATATTTTTGTACTCCTTTCTTCCTTATTATGAGATTTTTTAATATTAATATAATAATTTGTATATTTATGTATAATTTAAGATAAGTTTTTTGTCGTTTGTATTCTAAATTAACCTTCTATGGTTGAATTTTGTGACGTCCCAGAGCTAACCGTTATGTTCATTCTCTTTCGTCTCGTCAGCTGTTGAAGCAACATAATCTAACTGGGGTTATGTTGTATGTAAATATATAACGTTTAAACTATATTTGTCTAGTGTTTTTTGTGTGAACTTGCAAGTAAACCAGCGCAGGCCTTTAAAATAATACAGTCCACTATATCGAATAAATTTTCCAGTAATAAAGGTTAAAAGTTCAATCAAGAAAGTAATCCAAAGTTTTTATGATCATTCAACACTATACTACATCGTCCAATGAAATCGCTCAATTTTTGAAAACGGACCAATAGAAACAAACTGTATCTGAAAACTCTCAACCTCACAGTGTTTTCACTTTTAGAAATTTGTTTTTACCAAATGCCTAATTTGCATAGGAATATTAATACGTCCGGATAGCTTTGGCCGTTGGTGGAAGTAGCGGTCGTCATGGTTACGATAAACAAGCAGTTGTTAGCGATAACAGCACATTTGGCAGTTCTGTCAGTTTATTTTCGTATTTTACCATAAAGTAGATAAAAATGAAACGTTTTGGGAATTGTAATATTACTTCAATTGAGGAAAGTGTGAAGAAAAGTGTGCCGCTTAATACAGTGAAGTCAAGATCCTACATTTGAAGAATTCTGTACTTCTGTATACCTTGTAAATGAAAAAACAAGTTTATCAGAGATATTATGCTAGACTGGGCATTCAATATGAAGAAAAGAGATGGATCAGACTACAAGGAAAGTGTCGTAAAAACCTTGTGGAATAATACTGCCAAACAGCTGCAGGAAAAATTCTATTCCTAATGGGGCAATTCATTCACAGACGTGGCTTTTAAAACGGCGCGGGATGCACGAAATGCCAAGAGGTGTATTTTAAAAGTTGACCCTGAGAAAAGAAAAGTTAGTGCCAAGACGCCGTCTTTGGAGCAACACAAAAAGATTGTCAACATATGTAAAGAAGATAATCCAGACGGTTTGAACAGAAAATTTTATTTTATTGCTGCATTGGAGCTTGCTTGGCGCGAAGGAGAGGGTTCATCATGCCTAATTTCGCATTTCCAATTCGAAATTGAAAACGATGGTAATCCCACGGGCCGAATTGCCTACAATCCGATATTTTCTAAAACAAGACAAGGTGGTGTCCAAAAATATGTGGAAACGAAATGGTTTACTCCCAATATTGAAGAAGATATTTGCCCGGTGAGGTTATATAAGCTACTTGTATCCAAAAGAACTGCAAACATAACCACTGAAAGACTATTCCTTACTCCACATAAGAATTGGAAATATGGTTCATGGTTCAGAAACTCACTCCCCAGTCGGTCCCAATACGATAGCTAAATGGACAAAAGAATCGGCAGAACTCATTGGCATCAACACAACCAAGTCGAAGATAACCAACCACTCGCTTCGAGCTACTGCTATCAGCCAATTAGTCAAAGCAGGGATTGGCGAGGAACAGCTGATAAAGATAACAGGCCATTCTTCTGCAGCGTCAGTGAAACCGTATCTCCAACTGGACCAACAGCATCACAAAAAAATAATCACAGTCATAAGGAATGAAAAAAATGTCCTTCAAGAAACAACATCAGTATCTACTTCATCATTCGAAAATAATGCTCGTAATGTGTATAATAATTGTACTATCAATAATTAATATTTTGAGAATAAAGATGAACAATTTGTTGTTATTCTTCTATCTGGTTATTTTTGAATAAAAAACTAATTTTTATTTCGTTTGATTTATATTGTTGAAGGATCTTTCTAAATACCACACGAGATTCGAATTTTTCTTGAGAACACTCTGTCGTTTTTTGAAAATTATACAACGGCTCGTGGTATTTCAAAGATAACTTTGTTTCGTGAAATTTAAACGCATAATTCCCGAAAAACAAGAGTGTTCTCAAAAAATTCTCACCTCTAGTGGTATCACCCTTGAAAATCCTTTCAACCAAACATGGCAAAACTGCATCACAAGGGTGAGTACGATATACGTTTTTTTTAGGGATGCCGCTGGAGCTCTATGTCCTCACCTTCGACTCCTCATTGTTTTGCTCACACTGTAACATCTTAGGTTTTTTTAATACAAAAAATGGTAGTCTTATTCCACCCTATGCTGATACGCCACTGCCGATTACCAAACCGTGGAAGTAAATTCCACGGTTAGAATCGGAAAAAGAAGAAAGCGCGCCTCTCACTGTCTGGTGTCAACGTCGAGCTGCGCAAGTACGTCGGTGTAGAGGAAAAATGCAAGATGAAGGATGGATATTATCAGTTGAGTTGTGAGAGAAGTAAATGAGACCCAAAAAGTTTTAGCGAGTGCCTTTGTGTGAATTCGAAAACGAAGCCATCTTACGTTGAGTGACTCTAGAATCTATTTTGCAAGTATAATTCAGACTATTTTAAATGTTATAAGTGGTTTGTCCTTTTATTTAACTTTTGTTGATGAATAGCATTGAGAACTGGATTGGTTCAGTGAATTTATTATTTTTTGTTATGTTTGCAAATTGACACTGTTATTATGGCATATTTATTAGGTTTCATGGTGTATTTGGGCCCTTGTCATTGATTCTGTTTTCTTTGTAAGTCTAATGCTTCGTTGTTTTGGATATCCCTGCTTTCTTTGTGCATGTAATTCCTTGTTCAAGTTGATTTACACTGCTTGTTACCTGGACATTAATTATATTCCCTAGCCATGTAGTTTCACCAATTTCAGACTACAAATCTTGGAGTTCGCATGGCAACTTTAACGAAGAGAGTCTACCTTCAGCTCACCGCAAAAATTACGAAATTGTAGCCAAAGCAATTATATTCATGGTACTCTATTTTGCAGCATGAATTGCAAAGGCCTTCATGGACCTATTAAATAGAAAACCTTAGAGGATAAAGCAAGTGTGTTTAATCTCAAATGTGTGTTTCATTTCTTCGAAACCTCCTTCAATATTTGAACTCATTTGGATTAGCCACCACAAAGATATAAGCAAAAATCAATTTTTTTAATGAAATTTCAACACCCTGTATCTTTAGAACAGAGCCAAGTTTCAAAAAATCTATAGTTAAAATTAATGCAGTAGTCAAAGACTCACCCTGTATAAAAGCTTCCTTGTAAAAGATGTTTGATAATTTTTCATATTCTGATTGCAAAATTGAGCTTTTTCTCAATAGATCTGACCTGCAATAGGCCAAAACCCAATTGACCCAGCGTAAAACATTATTTTCTTGGTTCCAAACTTTGTCATCGAGGTTTCTCAATAGTTAAAAGAAGTTTTTCCTGTCAAAATACCTAGAAACTTTTTATAAGTCACCTTAACAGTCATACCATGAAACTTAGTATTTTCGAACCAAGATATACTTCTCTTTTTTGAAATAATCCCCACATATTATAACTGAAAGTACATCGTATCTATGTCCACCTTTTTCTGCAAAAAACTAGGGAAGTGGTAAACGGATATTCATGAAATGTTCACCAGGAACTATTAATGAAAAAAAGTGTTGTATGCAGCTCGTAGGTCTTGTAAATTGTAGTAAATATGAAGTTCTCTGTTACACACAGATTTCTATCCAAAATATGGATTTTATCACTTAAAATCATTTAAATTTATTCAGAGCAGCCGTAAAAACTCATATTAACAATATATTGAATTCACTTTGATGCTAATTATTAGTATTTTAGAGATGAGAACTTACCTTTCTGAAGTTTTTCTATCAACGTATTCTTCATCTAACAGGTGATCAGTTTTCTGAGGTTCATAAATATTTTCCGTTTCAGAGAGGGTGCCACAAGAATTTTCCTTTTTCATTTCAAAAATATCTCTATCATATATTCCAGATTCATGCGTGAAATTTTCTTCGATTTTAATTTCATCTTTAACCTTGACACCACTATCAAATTACAAATCGATCAAACACATGAAAAAGTTCGAATTAAGAGAAGTACGAAAGTGATTTACTTACAACTCATCCGGTTGAATAGCTTGGTTGATTTCAAAATTCATGTTTTACACATTTAATTCCAAACGTAATAGATAAACGGCGGCCATTAGAAAACTACGCTTCGTCCATAGACATTATTTAGTATATAACGTCTATGGCTTCGTCATAGAACCATATATAAAAATACTTCGCATTATTTGAATAGAAACGTCATTCTAAAGACAAACAAATCTATGCGTTATTTTCATTTGGAACACGGGGATTGTTTCCTATGAGGTTCACGGGAGGGCGCAACCAGGGCGATGAAACCACAGAAAAATATTCAAGGAATGAAAATTCTAACTAATTTTTGATAACACGAATCGGCCGTCATGTTTAGTAGTACAGAAATGGATCAACGGAAAATTTGAATCGCCGCAACAGCGGGATCTATGGATGACAGCAAAATAGAAGCCATTTGAAAAATAATTCTGCTCGGTCATAGAACCATCTTGAAACTATAGAGGTTAGACAAAGGAGGTATCACTCTTAAGGAACAGCTGATCAAAAAGGTTCCATTGAAATTGAATAAAAATATAGATGTCGCTGCTGTCTTCGATTTACCTCAGTGTTGCCGATGCAACAGATTTCTCGGTATCTCTACCGATTCTTTTTCACTCAACAAATTCGAATCAACATGAAATAGTATCCTCCTGTAAAATTCCTTTTCAGATCCGAATGACATCAGAAGAAGCAATTCTCGTAAGTAAATGGATACCTAGCGATAATGTTCGTTGATTCGTTTCATGTAATGTTGAGTCGAATCCTAGTAAATATCTTAAAAACATACTAATAGGGATGCAAATATAAATAAGATAAAAAACATGGTAGAAATGCATTGTAATAATGTAGAAATACAATCAAACACTTGTTAAAAGTTGATTACTCAGTTCCAGATAAATTTCCTCAGTCGAATCAATGTCATTTGTGCTTCTTCAAGTTCAAATGAATCTTGTCGATGTGAATTTTGAGGGTGCGTTTCAGATTTGTACAATAATCGCAGAAATGACATTTGTAATTCTTCAAATTGTAATGAACGGCCTCGATGTGTCTCTGAAGGCTCTTCTTTTCGGTTGCAGAATAATCACACAGGTGACATTTGTGATTTCGCAAATTTAAATGAATGCCATCGATGTGCCTTCGAAGATTCGTCTTTTCGCTCGTGGCGTAATCGCAGAGATGACATTTATGATTTTTCTTATCCCAATGGATGGATTTGATGTGTGCTCGGAGGTGATTCTTATGATTCGAAGCATAATCACAGCGATGACATTTGTGGATCTTCAAATTGGAATGGATCGAATCCATGTGTCTTTTGATGTTTCCCTTACGACTAGTAAGGTAATCGCAGAAATTACACTTATGCTTTTTCGTGTTCAAATGTATGGATTCGATGTGTGATTTGAGGTGACTCTTTTCATATGTGGCATGATCGCAGAGGTGACATTTGTAATTCTTTAAATTCAAATGAACTGTATCAATGTGTCTTTTGAGAGAGCCTTTTCGACTTGCAACATAATCGCAGAGATTACATTTAGGATTCTCTAAATTTGCAAGAAGTGAATCAATGTCACTGTTGAGATTGGATTTTGAATTGACATCGTAATCCAGTGTTTCACCTTCTGTTTTGTCAATTTCGTCAATTCTTCTTTGATGGCGTTCTTCGGCACTGAAATGAAATATAGGTTTTATTTTTTACCGAGCACAAAATTCATCATTTATGTTACATGAAAAATTTTAATTTTGATTATTTTTGAAAACTTTTTCTTCCGACGGTGTTCTTCAATTCTACAATTGGAGCAACACACTGGAGTCACATAAATTATGAAAAATGGCTCCTGCATTAAGCAAATCTAGGTATACAGGGTGAGTCTTTGACCTCTGCCTTGATTTTAGCAACTGATTCTCCAAGTCGAAAGAAACACTTGATTCCTGAAAATTTATTCGCAATTTAACTGAACATTTGTTAAAAAATATCTGAATATATATAATATTAGCTTTTCCAATTCTATGAGTCTTTCCAATTCTTTAGATCAACTCTATAGCCATGTTTTTTATTTTCCAGAACTATCAAAGATTTTGTTAAGATTTGTAACGGTCATGGAACTGCAATATCCGAAGTACCCCAATTAGTTTCGAAAGTGATAGAATTTACAACGAGGTACTTTCGGTATGAGTTTATGACCGGATGACCAAGAAATAGATCTTTATATTTGAGCCTTTGTCGAATGCTGGAATTCCGCCTGGGTATTTTCGGGAAAGGCCAGAATTGTACGTTTTGCACTTTCCATTTATTTGGTCAAACCGTTTTTACGCCCCCTTTTGAAGAGGGGGAACTTGTATATATTTCAAGGTTTTGTTTGATTTAACCAGTTAACTTAAATAGAACTAAGGTTGAGACTTAGGGAAATATTTACAACATTACTAGTGAGTGTGTTGACTCATTGTGGTCTTAAGAGGAGGTTATATGTGCCATCCAGACATCCGAGGTGTACATAGTGTACACAGGGTGCGTTAATTTTAACCATAGGTTCTTGAGATCAAAAGAAACACTTTTTCCATTACGGTTTTTCCAAATTCAGCTTCGTTGAAAAGTTATAACTATTTTAAGTTTTCACATTGGGCAAATACCCCTCTGTAGTCCAGTTTAGTTTGAATGAAAATTACCTTCCACAGCATACACTATTGAATCTGAATTGTTTATAAACATTATTTTCCCTCTATGAAATTATTCACTCACTCATGTTTCATCCAATCAGGTCCATATCCAGAAGGAAGATACAAAATACTAATTTTCTGGTAAAAAAAATTCAACACCATAATCATAGATTTTTGTTGTTCTACCATATTTTCTTTCTACTTCAAGATTATAAACCATGCCTTTCTAGTGAGAAATTCCAAAAAAACCTCAGAATTATTGGGTGTTATCATCATACATTTGTAATTTTCTTCTTAAAATTTCCAAATCATGAAAACCATCATTTCTATGAAAACTTCCAAGGCAAGAGGTTGTCACTGTGCTTTTTTTTCACTCAAAGCCAGAAAAAATCATCTATGATTTTCCAAACACTGATATTTCTGAAGTTTCGTCTATGAGGTCTCTTGATACAGTTAAAAATATGAAAATCTTTTTCGAAATCTTCAACGACAATGAATGATGTCTCTACGAATAATCATGTTACTTTGCTTGATGATTATTTTCTGTACTGAATCCCAATTTACCTGGATAAATTACAAGTATTTCCAGATTTAGGTGTGCAATAATACTTTCTTGAAGAAATACCTAAATTTGATTTTGAATAATCAACTAGGTGTTCTTTAATAAAAATTTTTTTGTTAAATCATTAATATGAATCTATTCTGTTTATACTATAATTACTGATTATTATAATCAGAGTATCTGTTTTAATTACGTAAACAAGAACATAAATATTGAATAATGGTTATTCATAGATTATGTCAAATTTCAATACCTTACCATAGAATATTAATTTATTACCAAACACCAGGAGAGAAAAAATTAATATTTGCAATGTTTTTTTAAATGAAAGATAACATCTGTAACTATTATTGATCTTCAGTTATAATTTTCCTCAGAATAATTAGAGTGAATTATTATCACATTAAAATATTATAACGTCTCTGTGGTGGGTAGTTCCAAATAAAAAAGTGTTCTGTGGTTCCTTGTTGTTTTGATTCTGTTTGAAACTGTCAACAGTTATTTTTAGCTTTCTTTCAAAAAAATGTGGAAAATATCGAATATCGATAGTTTTGAATTATTCAATTCAGTATGAAATGATTATGGTCAGAAAATGCATTCTATTCTAATCTTTCTTGTTTATGAGCCTATAGCTTCCAGTTTCAATATTGATTGAATTTTAATTAACTATGCATCATAACAAACATTCAGAAATATCAAAACTAAGTCAAATTCTATTATCTCCTAAGTTTGTGAACAAGGTTGAATCGGTGTATGAAATAAAGATAATAAAGGTATAAAACAAATCTAGGAGACTGGGTTTGAAGTTTTTAAAACTCATATGAGCTCAATTTGCAGCATTCCTATGTTAGAATAGATATAATTTGATGAACTCTGAAAGCCTGAAGCTATAAAAAACCAGCTCTTCATAAAGACAAGTCTTCAATTTAACAGATCCTGACAGAAAATACTTTACCTATTTCAACGGTCAAAATATACCGAAGAGTGATGGAAAACTTTCTCTATTTATTATGGAATATTATTCTGGATTAAATATTAAACAAGGTGCTAAACATCATTAACAATGAATACAGCAAATGGCAATTTAGATTTTGTGGTGAATGTAAGACAAAAATTGTTCAGTGGTTAATTTCATCTATAGTGTTTAGTGGTGGAACCATAGACTGGAGAGATTTCCCCAACCTTTTGTAGAAATATTCAATAAAGACATAAAATATGGCAACATTGAACAAATCTGATTATTGAATCATTTCAGCACAGAGTTGGATTTGGGAAAATCAGAAAATTTGGACAAAATTATATCGATTCAATTCCTTTCAACTTCAAATATCTCAAGAATGTGCAATTTAGGAGGAAAGATGGAGAATGATTTTATCTGCAAAAAAGACTAATGATTCCAGGAAGTACGAGATACGGACCTTTAGTTCAAGCGATATTTGTTTTTCATGCAATTTAACCAATCTGTAGAGTAGTAGTGAGAAACCCACAAGAAGTGGAATAAATCTATTGATGCCAAAATATGCATGAGTGTTATCAAAAACCTTCTACAAGAGATCATTTCAATTGATATTGTCGTTTGAATATTACAGGTGAAAATGCAATTTTTTTATGAAATTTCAACACCCTATATCTTTTGAACGGGGCCAAATTTGGAAAAATGTTATAGGTAGAAAATGTTTCTTTTGACATCAAGAATCTATGGTTAAAATTAACGCAGTGGTCAAAGACTCACCCTGTATAAAGTTTTAAGTTGTACAACCTCTTTACAATTAAAGGGACTTTCCATTAATTTGGGAAATCCAGTCCAAGAAGAAACCGGAAATATCCAACAAGTCCTTCTTGCACTCTACATCTCGTAGAAACTGTGTTACCAGTCTCCGGTCCACAAATCCTCAGAGACTCTGTCAGTCTGTCGATTTCGGAGTTACGAGAAAACAGATTTCGAACTATGTTATTTTATATCCTATTTTAAACCTATAAATTCCAATGTTCTTATAATTCATAGAAAACAAATGTCTAAGTTATGATATTCAAGAAGTTTCGATCACTTTAAATGGCCAAGTCTTTGTATCTGGAATCATTCAGACTCCAGTGCCGTAGGTAGTTTTAAAAATGATATTTGTCATCCTTTTTGAAAGAAAAAGTGGCAAATGTTACAATACAACACTTTTAAGTGATGGCCTACATACCCTGGGACCAATCTTTATGATTGTTGCTTATTTTATTTTAAAGGTGTTCCCATAATTGTTATGATTATAATTATTTGATATTTTGATAATAATAATTACCTCAAAGCTTATTAAATAAGATAAGAGGTTCTACGATGAATTAATGAAAAAAAGTGTTGTATGCAGCTCGTAGCTCTTGTAAATTGTAGTAAATATGAAGTTCTCGGTTACACACAGATTTCTATCCAAAATATGGATTGTATCACTTAAAATCATTTAAATTTATTCAGAGCAGCCGTAAAAACTCATATTAACAATATATTGAATTCACTTTGATGCTAATTATTAGTATTTTAGAGATGAGAACTTACCTTTCTGAAGTTTTTCTATCAACATATTCTTCATCTAACAGGTGATCAGTTTTCTGAGCTTCATAAATATTTTCAATTTCAGAGGGGGTGCCCCAAGATATTTCCTTTTTCACTTCAAAAATATCTCTATCATATATTCCAGATTCATGCGTGAAATTTTCTTCGATTTTAATAATTTCATCTTTAACCTTGACACCACTATTAAATTACAAATCGATCAAACACATGAAAAATTTCGAATTAAGAGAAGTACGAAAGTGATTTACTTACAACTCATCCGATTGAATGGCTTGGCTGATTTCAACATTCATGATTTCTTATTTACACATTATCGTAATACAGAACAGCGGCCATTAAAAAACTACGCTTCGTCATAGAACCATATAAAAAATACTTCGCCATATTTGAATGGAAACGTCATTCCATAGACAAAGAAATCTATGCGTTATTTTTACTTGGAACACGTGGATTGTTTCCTATCAGGTTCACGGGAGGGCGCAACCAGGGCGATGAAACCACAGAACACATATTCAAGGAATTCCTAACTAATTTTTGATAACACAAATCAACCGCCATGTTTGGTAGTACAGAAATGGATCAGCGGAAAATTTGAATCGCCAAAGCAGCGAAATCTATGGATGACAGCAGAATAGGAGCCATTTGAAAAAAATTCTGCTCGGTCATAGAACCACATTGAAACTATAGAGGTTAGACAAAGGAGGTATCACTGGCTGGTACCATGATACAGAACTGATCAGAGATGTCTCCACATGCTGTATATAACCGGAGGTGGTCTATGACGTTGATATTAGTGTTCTGTGACGTTTAACCTTAAATATAAATAACTTTGCGTTTGACGTCTGCTTTTATTTGTATGTGTATGTGTATTGTGAAAGATAAATTATATTCACATTATTCGGCGAAACCTAGAAAACGACGATTTCGAATAAGCTAATAGGCTTCTTATCTCTTGCTGACGTCATGCGCGAAGTTTACAAAACTCGTTCTTCTGGACATTAAAATTAAACTATGCAATGTAAATCTATGCTGGAGACATCTCTGTCTCCTCTAACGAACCAAAGGGGTCTCTTGATGACGTCATGCGCGAATTTGTTCTAAACTCGTACCCCAAGTGAGCTTATCTCTTAGTCCTAGTATCATGGGCTGGTACCTTATGCCCTAAGCCCTTACCTTATTCCGTATGACGTAAGAATTTCAGTAGGTGTTTATACTGGCTGTTAACTTAACCTTAAGCAGAACATAGAGTAAATGCATTTTGCTCTATGCTAATTAATAATTTGTCATATTGAATTTGTGTTTCTACGTTTTGATACGTGCTGATCATCTTGTATTATAATTTATGATATTATTTGAAATTACCGCTATTAAAACAGAGATTCTTTCTGTATTCAATACTCTGATATAAATAATTGACCCTCTATAGAATAAGCATGTGTCAAAAAAACTCGCCCAATATTACATTCCCTTAATTTATCTTATAAGATAGTCTTATACACTTATAAGATAATCTAATCTAATTATCTAACATATATATGTGATTTGTCCAAATTATTTATGAATATATATTTCTATGAATTTGTCCCTAGAAGTTGAACATTTTACAGGTAAGGGAAAAGGTTAGGGAATGAGTATTAACGAAAGCATTGAATTCCTATGGTTCAACTTTTAAGGTTAAGGCATAAGGTACCAGCCAGTATAAACGAGCCTTAATGGAAGAGCTGATCAAAAAGGTTCCATTGAAATTGCATAAATATAGATGTCGCTGCTATCTTCGGCTTACCTCAGTGTTGCCGATGCAACAGATTTCTCGGTATCTCAACAGATTCTTTTTGAGTCAACATGAAATAGTATCCTCCTGTAAAATTTCTTTTCAGATCCGAATGACATCAGAAGACGCAATTCTCGTAAGTAAATGGATACCTAGCGATAATGTTAGTTGATTCGTTTCATGTAATGTTGAGTCGAATCCTAGTAAATATATTATAAACATGCTAACAGGGATGAAAATATAAATTGAATAAAAAACATAGTAGAAATGCATTGTAATAATGTAGAAATACATTCAAACACTTTTTAAAAGTTGATTACTCAGTTTCCAGATAAATTTCCTCAGTCGAATCAATGGCATTTGTGCTTCTTAAAGTTCAAATGAATCTTGTCGATGTGAATTTTGAGGGTACCTTTCAGATTTGTACAATAATCGCAGAATTGACATTTGTAATTCTTCAAATTGTAATGAATGGCCTCGATGTGTCTCTGAAGATTCTTTTTTTCGGTTGCAGAATAATCACACAGGTGACATTTGTGATTTCGCAAATTTAAATGAATGCCATCGATGTGCCTTCGAAGATTCGTCTTTTCGCTCGTGGCGTAATCGCAGAGATGACATTTATGATTTTTCTTATTCCAATGGATGGATTTGATGTGTGCTCGGAGGTGATTCTTATAATTCGAAGCATAATCACAGCGATGACATTTGTGGATCTTCAAATTGGAATGGATCGCATCGATGTGTTTTTTGATGTTTCCCTTGTGACTAGTAATATAGTCACAGAAATTACACTTATGATTTTTCGTATTCGAATGGATAGATTCGATGTGTGTTTTGAGGTTACTCTTTTCACTTGCGGCATAATCGCAGAGGTGACATTTGTGGATCTTCAAATTGGAATGGATCGCATCCATGTGTCTTTTGATGTTTCCCTTATGACTAGTAAAGTAATCGCAGAAATTACACTTATGATTTTTCGTGTTCAAATGTATGGATTCGATGTGTGATTTGAGGTGACTCATTTCATATGCGGCATGATCACAGAGATGACATTTGTAATTCCTTAAATTCAAATGAACTGTATCAATGTGTCTTTTGAGAGAGCCTCTTCGACTTGCAACATAATCGCAGAGATTACATTTAGGATTCTCTAAATTTGAAAGAAGTGAATCAATTGGATTGGATTTTGAATTGACATCGTGATCCAGTGTTTCACCTTCTGTTATGTCATCTCCGTCAATTCTTCTTTGATGGAGTTCTTCAGTACTGAAATGAAATATAGGTGTTACTTTTTACCGAGCACAAAATTCATCATTTATGTTACATGAAAAATTTTAATTTTGATTATTATTTTTGAAAACTCTTTCATCTGTTCTTCAATTCTATAATTGGAGCAACACACTGGAGTCACATAAATTATGAAAAATGGCTCCTGCATTAAGCAAATCTAGGTATACAAGGTGAGTCTGACCTCTGCCTTGATTTTAGCAACTGATTCTCCAAGTCGAAAGAAACACTTGATTCCTGAAAATTTATTCGCAATTTAACTGAACATTCGTTAAAAAATATCTGAATATATCTAATATTAACTTTTCCAATTCTACGAGTCTTTCCAATTCTTTAGATCAACTCTATAGCCATGTTTTTTATTTTCCAGAACTATCAATGATTTTGTTAAGATTTGTAACGGTCATGGAACTGCAATATCCGAAGTACCCCAATAAGTTTCGCAAGTGATAGAATTTACAACGAGGTACTTTCGGTATGAGTTTATGACAGAATGACCAAGAAATAGATCTTTATATTTAAACCTTTGTCGAATGCTGGAATTCCGCCTGGGTATTTTCGGGAAAGGCCAGAATTGTACGTTTTGTACTTTCCATTTATTTGGTCAAACCGTTTTTACGCCCCCTTTTGAAGAGGGGGAACTTGTATATATTTCAAGGTTTTGTTTGATTTAGCCAGTCAACATAAATAGTACTAAGGTTAAGAGAAATATTTACAACATTTCTAGTGAGTGACTCATTGTGGTCGTAAGAGCTGGTTATATGTGCCATCCAGACATCCGAGGTGTACATAATGTAAATAAAGTTTCAAGTTGTACAACCTCTTTTCAATTAAAGGGACTTTCCATTAATTTGGGAAATCCAGTCCAAGAAGAAACCGGAAATATCCGACAAGTTCTTCTTGCACTCTACATCTCGTAGAAACTGTGTTACCAGTCTCCGGTCCACAAATCCTCAGAGACTCTGTCAGTCTGTCGATTTCAGAGTTACGAGAAAACAGATTTCGAACTAGGTTAATTTATATACTATTTTTAACATATAAATTCCAATGTTCTAATAATTCATAGAAAACAAATGTCTAAGTTACGATATTCAAGAAGTTTCTCCTGTTTCAAAGTCCCAACAGATTGATGAAAAAATGCTGTATTGTCAAAACCTCTTCGAAAAAAGTTTGAATCAACTTCAACTCTACTGGGTATAGATAATGAAATTCAGAATCAATTCTCTACATGAATAATTTTTCTCAAAATTGTTCGAAACACGCTTAAAAACTCGAAGAACCTTGAATATGTTGTACTTTCTCTTTGAAGACGAATTTCATAACGTAGATTTTGGGAGTAAAATTAGTATTATGAATCAAACATTGTCTTTTTGAATTACCTTCAAGATTATCAGACATTTAATAAAAATATATTTCATGTTGTAACATCCTAGGTTTTTTTCAATACAAAAATTGTGTTCTCATTCCACCCTATGCTGTTACGCCACTGGCGGATACCAAACCGTGGTAATAAATTCCATGGGTATTTAATAGATAACATAACGTAGAGTCCTACCCTTGCTAGACGATCACATTGAATGGCCAAGTCTTTGTATCTGGAGTCATTCAGTCTCCAGTGTTGAAGTTAGTTTAGAAAATGATATTTGTCATCCTTTTCGAAAGAAAAAGTGGCAAATGTTACAATACGACACTTTTAAGTGACGGCCTACATACCCTGGGACCAATCTTTATGATTGTTGCTTATTTTATTTTAAAGGTGTTCCCATAATTGTTTCTATTTTATGTAATCAAAATGTTTCTTATGTCTGATAATGATAACTACCTCAAAGCTCATTAAATAAGATAAGAGGCTCTACGATGGATTCATGAAAAAAAGTGTTGTATGCAGCTCTTAGGTCTTGTAAATTGTAGAAAATATGAAGTTCTCGATTACACACTGATTTCTATCTAAAATATGGATTTTATCACTTAAAATCATTTCAATTCATTCAGAGCAGTCATAAAAACTCATATTAAAAAATATATTGAATTCACTTTGATGCTAATTATCAGTATTCTAGAGATGAGAACTTACCTTTCTGAAGTTTTTCTGTCAACATATTCTTCATCAAACAGGTGATCAGTTTTCTGAAGTTCATAAATATTTTCTGTTTCAGAGAGGGTGTCACAAGAATTTTCCTCTTTCACTTCAACATCATATATTCCAGATTCATACGTGAAATTTTCTTCGATTTTAACGATTTCATCTTTAACCTTGACACCACTATCAAATTACAAATCGATCAAACACATAAAAGAGTACCAAAGTGATTTACTTACAACTCATCCGGTAGAATGGCTTGGCTGAATTCAACATTCATGATTTACACGTTAACTTAATACAGAACAGCGGCCATTAAAAAACTACGCTTCGTCATAGAATCATATAAAAAATACTTCGCCATATTTGAATGGAAACGTCATTCCACAGATAAAGAAATCTATGCGTTATTTTTACTTGGAACACGGGGATTGTTTCCTATGAGGTTCACGGGAGGGCGCAACCAGGGCGACAAAACCACAGAACACTTAAATACAAGGAATAAAAATTCCTAACCACTTCTCGATAACACAAATCGGCCGCCATGTTTGGTAGTACAGAAATGGGTCAGCGGAAAATTTGAATCGCCAAAGCAGCGGGATCTATGGATAAGAGCAAACTAGGAGCCATTTGAAAAATTCTGCTCGGTCATAGAACCATATTGAAACTATAGAGGTTAGACAAAGGAGGTATCACTCTTATGGAACAGCTGATCAAAAAGGTTCCATTGAAATTGCATAAATATAGATGTCGCTGCTATCTTCGACTTACCTCAGTGTTGCCGATGAAACAGATTTCTCGGTATCTCTACCGATTCTTTTTCACTGAACAAATTTGAATCAACATGAAATAGTATCCTCCTGTAAAATTCTTTTTAAGATCCGAATAACACCAGAAGACGCAAATTCTCGTAAGTAAACGGATACCTAGCGATAATGTTCGTTGATTCGTTTCATGTAATGTTGAGTCGAATCCTAGTAAGTATGTTAAAAACATGTTACCAGGGATGCAAATATAAATTGTATAATAAACATGGAAATAATGCATTGTAATAATGTAGAAATACGTTCAAACATTTGTCAAAAGTTAATTACTCAGTTTGCAGAGAAATTTCCCCAGTCGAATCACAACACAAGCGACATCTATTTTGGTACAATTTTGATTTTGTGGTTGGTAAAGATGAAATCTTTCCTCGTTTCGCTAGATGACAAAGATGTCTGAGCAAATCGATTCATAATCTTTTACTTAGTAGGACAACTCTGAAATTTCGTATGCTTTTTTTGTAAAATAATTAATTCTATCAAGCCATCTAATATATTTCTTGTCAAACTTCGAAGTATCAAAGAAGAAAACTATAAATGAATACCCCTTGTTTTAATAGGAATTATGAGCGTTAGATGGCAGCACTCGCACCATAACTTAAATCTTATAGAACCAGATAGAACTAATCAATACAACATACAATATAATTTTTTTTTTAATATAACAGAGCTACGATCGAGTGATGTTTTCTTATATTGTCTGTATCTCCAAAAACAAATTATTGGAGGTGTTTTTAATCGCTATATGGGATAAATATAAGGTGTGGTTGAATCCAAATAAAAAATTATTGCGACACTTCAATTAACATGGTTTTTATTGACAGTCAGTCAGTTGGGTAAAACACCAACTGAAACTTTTGAAATGATTACACTGCATATCTAGATGATATTACTGTATGGGATTGATGGCTATAAGGCATGAGGAAATGTACTTTTTTTAATTTTCTTTTCACTAGAGCCACCGCTTGAACTTCATGACCGTACCTCTCTTCCTCCTTCCTTTGCTCATACAATATTTATAGGTTATGACTCGCATATCTTACATTTTTAAATTAGGAAAATTCGCAGAGATGAAATTTCAATGAATATTATAGATGTGCCTTTTCAGGCTCTTCTTCTGTACAGAAGCATAATCACACAGGTGACATTTGAAACTCTTCAAATTTAAATGTATGCCATCAATGTGTCTTTTGAGATTGTTTCCTTGAGTCGAAGAAAAATCACAGAGATGGCATTTGTGGTTCTTCAAATTTAAATGAACTGTATCGATGTGTCTTTTTAGATGGCTTTTTCGACATGCAACGTAATCGCAGAGATGACATTTGTGGTTCTTCAAATTTAAATGACCTATGTCGATGTGTCTTTTTAGATGGCTTTTTCGACTTGCAGCATAATCGCAGAGATGACATTTACGATTCTTCAAATTTACATGAATTGTCTCTATGTGCATTTTTAGATCGCTTTTTCGACTTGAAACGTAATCGCAGAGATGACATTTGTGGTTCTTCAAATTTAAATGAACTGTATCGATGTGTCTTTTTAGATTGCTTTTTCGATTAGCAACATAATCGCAGAGATGACATTTGTGATTCTTCAAATTTAAACAAATTACATACATGTTACATTTCGATTTTGAATTGACATCAAAATCAAGTGTTTCGCCTTCTTTTCTGTCTTCTGCATCAATTCCTCTTCGATTGTGTTCTTCAATGCTGAAATAGAATAGATATCTTTTACCGAGCACAAAATTCATCATTTATGTTACATAAAAAATTATCTTTGTGATGATTTATTAGAACATGCCGGAGTCACATACAGGGTGTCTCAAGTTCGAGCGCCTATTAGACGTTTCTGGAGAACTAGACACATTTGAAATCTGAAAATTGGGATTATGATATTGTTCGAAGTTCTCTACAGAGCTAAAATATTTTCGAAGCCCAAAAACTTCCGGTTATACAGGGAGTGAAAATAAATTCGACGAAAAAATTTTTTTTCAAGTTTTCCATTCCTGGTATGATCGAGTATTCAATAGTGAATACATTTCTGTTAAAACCATTGTATTGAATCGAATAGTTCTCAAAATATCCAAAATTAAAAAAAAGTCAAATATGTTCAGTCAGTAATATGTTCATTATTCTTATTTTAAATATCCGGAGCGTAAATCGTTTTTACAGCATCGAAGAGGAAGGATGTGAAATGGTCATGCATCTTTTGGATTTCAAAAATATCATTACAGGGTGTTTCAAATTTTGTGTTGAAAATTGTGATCTTAAATTGGCCATAACTTCTGTTTTTCAAATTAGAACCCTATTTTTTTATAATTTTGTTGGATTCTGCGGTCAAAAATAATGATAGTTTTCTCACATGATTATGCTCCTAAATTCAATAAGTTATTTGAGATTTTCTGGATTTATGTAGTATGTAGAGTCAAATTCATAAGGATATTCTGTGAGCATAGGAGATAAATCATCCCATTTATAATTCACAAGTGTCCGACAGGTCTTATTGTTAGTTGTTATGAAATTTTTTGATTTCACAAAATGAATCGTTGCTATTCTAATAATGAGATTTTGGATTTATTTCTTATATTGTATTTTTTCAATTGTATACGCAATACACATTCAAATGCACTTAATGATATTGTTTATTTCAAATCCATGGTGGATGACACAAAATGTTGAGTATCCAATGAGAAGTATCCCCATTTTTTTTTACAATTTCTGAAAAGATGTTTCCAACTTTCCAAATTTTGGAATGTAAGAGGCCCTAAAGAATACGAAAAAAGGGCAGTTGATGAAATTAATATTTCGTCTTATTTCGAAGCGAATGAGAATTCATCTCTTCAATGGAAACACATTAAATAGATTCGCTACTTCAGTACACCGAATTATGATTATAAATAAATTATGATAATAAAAATAAAAATACGTTTCAAAACTCAAATTAACAAAATAAATGATCAGGTAAGAGTCTCATTATGGTAACCATTTTTTTCCACACACTTTCGAATACGTCTTGAAACACCTCGGTTAGTCGCTCGCTCAATTTCCTCCCCCTTTAGTCAGTGGAAAGCATCCTCCACACGCCGTTTCAAATCTTCTATGCTTTCAATAGGAGATTCAGAGACTATGTTTTTTATTCTACCCCATAAATAAAAATCTAAGGGAGTAAGATCGGGAGATCGTGGGGGCCAAAACAATAAAGAACGGCGTCCGATCCACCGATTACCAAACATTGCATTCAGTTCTTCAGACACCTCGTGCGAACTATGTGCCGGAGCCCCATCCAATTGATAATATGCGATAGTCGACATACTTGTAACATTTGCCACTTTTTTCTTTCGAAAAGAATGACAAATATCATCTTCAAAACTAACTACGGCCCTGGAGTCTGAATGACTCCAGATACAAAGACTTAGCCATTTAATGTGATCGTCTAGCAAGGGTAGGACTCTATGTTATGTTTACGTAATAATTCAAGTTCGTGATAATTGAGATTAATGAAAATAATTGGGAAATAAAGATGGTAAATAAAACACAACAGTTAGACCCAGACAATCAGCTATTTATTAAGGGTCTAAAAAAATATAGGGGAAAGCCTCAGGCATAAAACCCCTTTAGGTGGTGTTTGGGCACTTGTTTAGAACTAAAAGATGAAATATTAACAGCTAGCAAAGGCGAGTATAACAATCTAGGAAAAGAAACTATAACAATACAGCACAGACGATAATCAGGATAATCAGAGCAACTTCCATAATAAAAGAGTATAGTAACATGGTAAATATAGCAACTTCAATGGTACAGCAAGAATTAATAATCATAGCAAATGTATACTTCAATAATGCAACAGGATAATAATCATGGCAAATAAGTAAATGACTAATTATGACCATCGTCATGGTCACGGCCCCAGGGTATGTGAGCCATAACTATAATATTGTATGAGCTAAGGAATTGGGAACACGGGGAAGGTCATGGAGGTCCAGCGGCGGCTCTGAAAAAATGACAGAAAGTTTCGCGGTTGATATAAAAAGGTATATTCTCTCATGTCCTTATAGCACATGTCAGTAACGGTCCCTGCCTTAAGGCCTTGGAACCGCCCCTTCAAGGCCTTCGATCCAGGAACCTAAGAAATCTCATACTACAGTATAGGAATGGTCCACAATCTCGAGACCCTAAATGAAATATCATGGAATACGAGCATATAGATAAATAAATAGCAGTACGAGATCATGGCATAAATAAACAACAAATCTTCATAGAATATCAATCACAAGTAAATAATAAGAACCAGAATGCATTATGGACATAAATAGCAGAGACAGGTATAAGTAAACGATCATAAGCAATATAAATAATGCAAGCAGAGAATCTACATAATCAACTTGAAGGAAATATACATAACGAAAAACAAGATACATCACGACAGTAAGAAGAATAAGTTAACACAGTACTGAAATATACACAACAATAACCATGAATAGTAAGGCAAGTACATTACACAGTAAAATGACCAAGAACAACAGTACAAGACATACATAATGATAACATGACATAGAGGTAACTTAACAACGTTAACCTTCGATATAACACCAGGGTGCTACGTACACTGGTTACATCCATTATTCCATATTGACCATACTAGTACTAACACTAGTGGAGGTCTCCATACGTTCCTGCTTAATCACAGGCTCAGAACTACAGAGAGATTGGCAATTCCTATTGCACCATAGGGTACACGAAATAAAGTTGATCGGTTACACTCCAGTAACACATTGTAGAAAGCTGAAAATAAGGCATTCATTGTTATGGTAGACACCTGAACTGCAAAGGCAATAATATCGAAAATGATGGAATCACATGCTATAAGGAGTTACATGAATCAAACAAAGTATTAAGTGCACAAAGGAAATAGAGTTATATGAATCAGACAAAGCATTATGAGAACAAAGGAAATAGAGTTATATGAATCAAACAAAGCATTATGCGAACAAATGAAATAGGGTTATATGAATCAGACAAAGCATTATGAGAACAAAGGAAATAGAGTTATATGAATCAAACAAAGCATTATGTGAACAAATGAAATAGGGTTATATGAATCAAACAAAGCATTATGTGAACAAAGGAAATAGAGTTATATGAATCAAACAAAGCATTATGTGAACAAATGAAATAGGGTTATATGAATCAAACAAAGCATTATGTGAACAAAGGAATTACATTCACAAGACAACAGTATTAATGGCAAAGGCCCAAACACAACCTAATAATACATCATTAAATTAAATAATAATTAGGGAAACAATCTATATAATGGTATAGATACGAAAGCACTAAATTTCCTGAAACAATGAGAATTCCAATGTTGTTTACAAAACAAAGAGGTTAGTAAACTGGATGGATCATTCCTAATAATTAAATTAATCTGAATTCTACCTGTAAAATAGATTCGAGCGGCACTCAATGTAGCAATGGCTTCGGTTTTGCACTCACACACTCTCACTATAACTTTCGAAAAAAAAAGGACTTAATTCGCTCAGCAGTAAACTGATAATAATCAACCATCTTCCATTTCTTCTCTCTGCCGGTTCCCCTGACACGCAGTCGCGTAACGTGCTAACTTCACCTTCTAACCATAGGATGTATTTTGACAATCAACTCTCTTTTCTCTTTCGATGTACGTGAGGCCAGTGGCGTCTCAACATAGGGTGAAATGGAACTACGATTTTTTTGTATGAAGGAAAACCTAGGATGTTACATACTCAACGGCAGTTCATCCAAATACTCAGAAACAAAATTTCTCAGGATTTCCAAACATTTTTCTGTATTTAAATTTTCTTCATAAATGTAGTACCGCACTTTATTGTTCATCAAAAGAGCAAACACATTAAAACTAAATTTGTGCTGGGGGTTTCTTTGTCTTTTTCTATGGGGATTTTCACTTCTCCAAATGTGGCAATTCTTTCTATTAAATAGTGCTTCATTATTGAATCTTGCTTCGTCTGTCCAAATGTTCTTTTTCAAAAAATTTTCATCATTTTCAAGTTTTTCTAATATTCCTCTACAAAAATTTAACCTTTTTATGTAGTCACCTGGTTCTAATGCATGAACTTTCCCATATTTGTAGTCATGCATGTTGTGTTTTTTCAAAATTCGGTGCCCTGAATTTCTGTCTAAATCGATTTCATGAGCTGCACCTAGAATAGATGCAGTTTCATTCGCTTCGAAATAAGTCAAAACACTAATTTCATTTTCCTCATCATCAACTACCCTTCTTTTGTATTCTTTAGGGGCTCTTACACATCCGAAACTTTGAAAGTTTGAAACATATTTTCTAAAGATCTTCTCAGTCATGGAAGGTAAATGGGGATACTTCTCGTTAAAGGCCTGGCAGGTTCTACTAATAATTCTGTCACATTCACCATGTATATAGAATAGATCCAGAATTTCGTAATTAGAATAACGGTTCATTTTGTTAAATCGAGAAATGAAGATAACGAATAACAATAACACCTGACACTTGTGAATTATTAACAGATAATTTATCTTCTATGGGTACAGAGTGTTCCCATGGTTTCGAAAGAATATTCATTGAATTATTTTAGATGCAATCAATTTGACTCTACATACACCATAAATCCAGAAAATTTCAAATAACTCAGAAATTATTCAATATAGGAGCATAATCATGTGAGAAAACTATCATTATTTTTGACCGCAGAATCCAACAAAATTATAAAAAAATAGGGTTCTAATTTGAAAAACAGAAGTTATGGCCAATTTAAGATCACAATTTTCAACACAAAATTTGGAACACCCTGTAATGATATTTTTGAAATCCAAAAGAAGCATGACCTTTTCACATCCTTCCTCTTCGATGTTGTAAAAACGGTTTACGCTCAGGATATTTAAAATAAGAATAATGAACATATTACTGACTGAACATATTTGACTTTTTTTCCAGTTTTTTTTGGATTTTTTGCAAACTATTCGATTTAATGCAATGGTTTTAACAGAAATGTATTCACTATTGAATACTCGATCATACCAGGAATGGAAAACTTAAAAAAAAATTTTTTCGTCAAATTTATTTTCACTCCCTGTATAACTGGAAGTTTTTGGGCTTCGAAAATATTTTAGCTCTGTAGAGAACTTCGAACAATATCATAATCCCAATTTTCAGATTTCAAATGTGTCTAGTTCTCCAGAAACGTCTAATAGGCACTCGAACTTGAGACACCCTGTATAATCCCCACATATTATAACTGAAAGTAGTTTGTATCTGTGTCCATCCTCTTCTGCAAGAAACTAGGGAAGTAGTGAAGACTCTCATGAAATGTTCACCAAGAACTATTAATAATTGTTGTATGTCGCTCGTCAAAGTATATTGAAGTAAATACGAAGTTCTATTACACACTGATTTCTATCCAAAATATTAATTTTATCACTAAAAATCATTTCAATTTATTCAGCGCAGCCATAAAAACTCATATTAAGAATATATTGAATTCACTTTGAAGCTAATCATCAGTGTTTTAGAAATGAGAACTTACCTTTCTAAAGTTTTTCTGTCAACATCTTGATCTATCAGGTGATCATTTTTCTGAGCTGCATAAATATTTTCAATTTCAGAGGGAGTGCCCCATGATATTTCCTTTTTCACTTCAACTAAGTCCCTATCGTATATTCCAGACTCATGAGTGAAATTTTCTTCGATTTGAATATCATCTTTAACCTTGACACCACTACCAAATCAATCAAACACTTAACGAAATTAACATAAATAATGATTTACTTACAAATCAGGTTGAATCGCTTGGCTGATTTCAATATTCATGATATTACACTTTTAATTCCTAACGTAATCGAGAGATAAAATTAATGACAGCAAAACAGTAGCCATCTTAGAACATAGAACTAGATACTAGATTCCACAGAACATCAAATATTCTTTGTTGCTAGATTCATTGTTCGAAGGCAGCGATCAGAGATAGCGATTAAAAAAATTCAGCTTGGGCATAGAACCATATAAAATATACGTCGCATTATTTGAATGGAAACTTCACGCCACAGAGAAGGAAATCTATGCGTCATTCCAAATCTGAGGACATTGTTTCCTACGACGTTCACAGGAGGGCGCAACCATGCAAATCATTCATAAATATTTGACAAATCTTCATTTCTTCTTGTGAAACTGAATTGAAATATTCACTACATTATTATATTTGCCCTGATATATTGAAATCTGAAGCGCGAAACAAATTTAAAACTTCACAATTCGATGTAAATAATGTGAAGCGACATCTAACGAAAAGCAAACTTGTAAACCAAATCAAAGTAGTGCATACACTGTTGAAGGAATTTTATCGGTAGAAGGTTAACAAGTAATATGTCTTCGTTTTAAATTAACCTTGTAATTTGCTAATTGTCATAATAAAAGTATAGAATTCTAGAAATACAAGATAATAATTTTCTCTTGGCGACAATAGATATCGGAAGAGTTTAAAAATTACTGATTGAGAATTTGTTGTTTCTTTATAATGCTAATAGGATAATTCAAAACTTTTTATGTGAATTATTGCAAAATAATGAATTGAATTTCACTAAGCCATCAATTCATTTCCGAGTAAAATTACTTCAAGTTTAAAAATAGCATTCTATAAACGAACTTCCATGTACAAATAAGAATGACGAGTGTTAGATGGCAGCACAAGCAATACCGAAGCATTTATTTCATAGAATTATTTTTCTTCTTTCCGGTCGTGGAGGATATCTACTAAAAATAATTATTTGACCATCATGGGATGAGAAGATACAGGTGACTCAATTGAGCATACAAATTAATAATTATTTCGATTCTTTAATAAACATGCTTCAATGAAAGTAACTCAAAATTCATAATTAACAAAGAATTGTCTATGGTCATATGTATCTTCACTTAATATGCTAGTAAATTAATTATATATTAATAAATCTACTCTCCATATCAAATTAAGATACAGGGATGATTTTAATGAGCATTAAGAAGATGCCTTTTGAGGTGGTTCCCTTGTACAGCAGCATAATCACATAGGTGACATTTGTGATTCTTCAAATTCAAATGGATAGCATAAATGTGGTGTTTGAGGGACCCTTTGTAATTTGTAAAATAATCACAAAAAAGACATTTGTGATTCTTGCAATCTGAATGAATTGTATTGATGTGGGTCTTGAGCTTGCATTTCAAATTGGTAACATAATCGCAGAGGTGACATTTGTGTTTCCTCGAATCAACACTATAAATGTGGGGTTTGAGGGCAGTTTTCACACTCCTAGCATAATTACAGAGATAACATTTGTAATTCTTTAAATTTAAATGTATGGCATCAACATGTATTTTGAGATTGCCCCTAGTATTGGTGGTATAATCGCAGAAATGATATTTATGGTTCTTCAAATTTAAATGAACAGAATCAATGTGGATTTTCACCTTATTCTTTTGACTAGTAGAAAAATCACAGAGATGGCATTTGTGGTTTTACAAATTCAAATGGACAGCATCAACATGAATTTTTAGGTTACTCTTCCGACCAGTTAAATAATCACATAGGTGACAATCGTGGTTGTTCAGATTCAAATGAACGGAATTCAAGTGTCCTTTGAGACTCGCTCTCTGACACGTCTGATAATCACACAGATGACATTTGTGATTCTTCAAATTCAAATGAACGGAACCAATATGGATTTTGAGATTAATCTTTTGGCTCGAAGAAAAATCACAAATATGATATTTGTGGTGCTTCAAATTAAAATGGACAGCATCAATATGGATTTTAAGGTCACGTTTTCGTGTAGTTAAATGACCACACGAATGACAGTTGTGGTTCCTCAAATTCAAATGTATAGAATCAATGTGGAGTTTAAGCTGATTCTTTCACTTGATGAGAAATCACAGAGATGGCATTTGTGATTCTTTAAATTTAAATGAACAGAATCAATATGGTATTTGAGCTGATCCTTTCGAGTCGAAGAAAAATCACAGAGATGACATTTGTGGTTCTTCAAATTCAAATGGACTGCAACGATATGGATTTTGAGGTCACCCTTTCGTCTGGTTGAATAATCACAGAGGTGACATTTGTGTTTCCACTAATGAAGACTATAAATGTGGGGTTTGAGGGCAGCTTTTACACTCGTAGCATAATTACAGAGAAAACATTTGTAATTCTTTAAATTTAAATGGATGGCATCAATATGTATTTTGAGATTGCCCCTAGAATTGGTGGCATAATCGCAGAATTGACATTTGTGGTTCTTCAAATTAAAATGGACAGCATCAACATGAATTTTTAGGTAACCCGTCCGTCCAGTTGAATAATCACAGTGGTAACATTTGTAGTTGTTCAGATTCAAATGTCCTTCGAGACCCGCTCTCTGACACGTCTGATAATCACACAGATGACATTTGTGATTCTATCTACACAAACAGCAATATACCAATTGGTCACAGAGAGAACTGAGGCTTTCGAGGAGGGAAGTTTGGCAATGGTAATGTTAGATCTTTCCAAGGCATATGTCTGTATTAACTTGAACACTCTTATGGAAAAACTTGAACATAATGGTATCCAGGGAAATGCACTGAAATCAATAAAATCTTTCTTCCAGAATGATAAATATGTAAGATCAGAGGTAAAAGAAGTAATGCTGGGAATACCACAAGAAAGTATAGCAGGAATATCATTGTTTCTCATATATCTAAATGATTTTGAATTAAAAACACAATGGGCACGTAAAAAATTACAAAAACACATTTAACAGATGACATAAATCTCCTGGCAATAGAATCTCTGTGGCCAGACCTCAAAACCTTGGTAAATGACATACTTCACACCGTAGATTTGTGATTCTTCGAATGAACTGCATCAATGTGTTTTTTGACGTAACTTTTGTAACTTGTAAAAAAATCGCAGAGGTGACATTTGTGATTCTTCACATTTAAGTGAATGGCATCAATGTGGTCTCTCAGGTCACCTATTTGACGTGTAGTATAATAACCGCAGAGGTGACATTTATGATTCTTCAAATTTAAATGAACTGTATCGATGTGTCTTTTCAGATAGTTTTTTGACTTGCAGCATAATCGCAGAGGTGACATTTATGATTTTCAAATTTGAATGAATTGTATCAATGCGTCTTTTTAGATGGTTTTCACGACTTGCAGTATAATCGAAGAGGTGACAATTATCATTCGTCAAATTTACATGAATTGTCACTATGTGTCTTTTTAGATGGCCTTTTTGATTTGCAGCATAATCACAGAGGTGACATTTATAATTCTTCAAATTTATATGAACTGTATCAATGTGTCTTATTAGATGGCTCTTTCGAGTTGAAGCATAATCGCAGAGATGACAGTAATGATTCTTCAAATTTACATGAACTGTATCTATGTGCCTTTTTAGATGATCTTTTAGACTTGCAGCATAATCGCAGAGGTGACATTTATGCTTCCTCAAATTTAAATGAACTGTATCGATGTGTCCTTTCAGATTGCCTTTCCGACTTGTTTCATAATCGCAGAAGTGACATTTATAATCCTTCAAATTTAAATGAACTGTATCAATGTGTCTTATTAGTTGGTTCTTTCGAGTTGCAGCATAATCGCAGAGATGACATTTATAATTCTTTAAATTTAAATGAACTGTATCGATGTGTCCTTTTAGATTGCCCTTTTGACTTGCAACATAATCACACAGATGACATTTATGATTCTTCAAATTTAAATGAACTGTATCGATGTGTCTCTTTAGATGGCCTTTTCGACTTGCGACATGATCACAGAGATGACATTTGTGATTCTTGGAATCCAAAGGAATTGCTTCAATCTGAGATTTCATAGGAATCATTGGTGTAATATCATAATCCAATAGCTCCGTCTTGTTGTCATCATAACTTAATGTCATGTTACTTACATTATTTTCGGAACATTTTATCTTGTCATTCGAAGGTTCTTCTCTCAGCTGGGCTCCTTCAATACTGAAATCAATTAATTCGTGTTACTGTACACTGCAAAACTCAACAGATCATTTTGAAAACTTTATGAGGCTGACATCAAAGTGCATGAAAATCAATTGCTTGTTTTTTATTTTATGATATATTCACTTGATATCAACAAAATTACATGATATGTTAAAATTTCAATTACAACATGATAAGTCAAAACGATTTACAATTAAAATCACTAAAACTGAGACAGTACAACTCTTATATCCTTCAAATGCTATTTGGTATTTATTTAATTTATTAAAAACCTTCATACAGGCATAGACAACAAACAACTTGACTATGCAGATAATGCAAAAAACTGTCCTGAAATGAACACCTTAGCAGAAACAATGGAGAAAACAGAAAACTGATTTGCAAAAATTAAATTAATAATAAATGTAGACAAAACATACATCATAATACAGAGTGGGGCAATAATCAGTTTACAATGTCTGGTTTTCATGCTCGTATTCTCGGCCAGTATCGTACCTAGGACGGAAAAAGGCAGCTGACACGTAGCGAGTTGAGTTGTCCGTGTGTAATAGTGTTGTTGTGTACGTGCCATGGCCGCGCGTTTAAAGTACACGAAAGAAGTACGTGCTTCTTTGCTCACTTGTTACCTAAAAGTTGACGGAGATTTTACTGAAATTTTCTTTCCCACCAGACAAATGGTGCATAAACTGTATCGTAAATTCGTAAGTACTGGCGACGCATTCGGGTCGTTTTGCCGCATGTGCGTTGAAGAAGGAGGGAAACAAGTGATTATTGATGTTATATTTTTCTCGAAAATAAATTTATTTGCAATCAATTTTGCTTTTATTCTCACATATTCAAAACAGTAAACTGACTTTTGCCGCACCCTGTATTTAAAACGATGATTGATACAGGTTACGAAACCTCAGAAAATCTAGATACAAAAATCAAACTAATAAAAACTACTAAATTCCTCAAGTCAATGTATCTTTTGGGAGTGTTTTTTCTAGTTGCAGCATGATCACAGAGATGACATTTGTGATTCTTCAAATTCAAATGAACAAAATCAATTTGGTATTTGAGCTGATCCTTTTGAGCGAAGAAAAATCAAAGATGTCATTTGTATTTATTCGAAATCGAATGAATTTTATCAATGTGTCTTTTGAGATTGTTTTTCTGAATAGAAGAAAAATCACAGAGATGGCATTTGTGATTCTTTAAATTTAAATGAATTATTTCAACGTGTCTTTTCAGATGGTTTTTTCGAGCCGAAGAAAAATCACAAAGATGGCATTTGTGATTTTTCAAATTGAAATGAAGAGAATCAATGTGGATTTTGAGTCTATCCTTTCGAGTCGAAGAAAAATCACAGAGATGGCATTTGTGGCTCTTCAATTTCAAATGAACAGCATCAATGTGAATCTTTAAGTTACTCTTTCGACTCGAAGCAAAATCACAGAAATGACATTTGTGATTAGTCAAATTCAAATGAACGGAATCAATGTGGGTTTTAAGCATATCTTTTCGACTTGAAGAAAAAGGACAGAGATTGCATTTGTGGTTCTTCAAATCCAAATGGACAACATTGATATGATTTTTAAGACGTCCTTTTTGTCCAGTCGAATATTCACATAAATGACATTTGTGAATCTTTAAATTTGAATGAACGGAATCAATGTGTCTTTTGAGATTGGTTTGTCGAGTTGAAGCATAATCGCAGAGATGACAGTTATGTTTCTTCAAATTTACATGACTTGTCTTTATGTGCCTTTTTATATGATCTTTTAGACTTGCAGCATAATCGCAGAGGTGACATTTATGATTCCTCAAATTTAAATGAACTGTATCGATGTGTCCTTTCAGAGTGTCTTTCCGACTTGTTTCATAATTGCAGAAGTGACATTTATAATCCTTCAAATTTAAATGAACTGTATCAATGTGTCTTATTAGTTGGTTCTTTCGAGTTGCAGCATAATCGCAGAGATGACATTTATAATTCTTTAAATTTAAATGAACTGTAATGATGTGTTTTTTTAGATTGCCTTTTTGACTTGCGACATAATCGCACAGATGACATTTATGATTCTTCAAATTTAAATGAACTGTATCGATGTGTCTCTTTAGATGGCCTTTTCGACTTGCGACATGATCACAGAGATGACATTTACGATTCTTGGAAACCGAAGGAATTGCTTCATTCTGAGTTTTTATAGGAATCATTGGTGTAATATCATAATCCAATAGCTCCGTCTTGTTGTCATCATAACCTAATGTCATGTTACTTACATTATTTTCGAAACATTTCATCATGTCATTCAAAGGTTCTTCTCTCTGCTGGGCTTCTTCAATACTGAAATCAATTAATTCGTGTGACTGTACACCGCAAAACTCAACAGATCATTTTGAAAACTTTATGAGGCTGACATCAAAGTGAATGGAAATCAATTGCTTGTTTTTCATTTTATGATATATTCACTTGTTATTAACAAAATTACATGATATGTTAAAATTTCATTAACAACATGACAAGTCAAAACAATTTACAATTAAAATCACTAAAACTGAGGCAGTTCAACTTTTACATCCTTCAAATGCTATTTGGTATTTATTTAATTTATTAACAACCTTCATACAGGCATAGACAACAAACAACTTGACTATGCAGATAATGCAAAAAACTGTCCTGAAATGAACACCTTAGCAGAAACAATGGAGAAAACAGAAAACTGATTTGCATAAATTAAATTAATAATAAATGTAGACAAAACATACATCATAATACAGAGTGGGGCAAAAATCAGTTTACAATGTCTGGTTTTCATGCTCGTATTCTCGGCCAGTATCGTACCTAGGACGGAAAGAGGCAGCTGAAACGTAGCGAGTTGAGTTTTCCGCGTGTAATAGTATCATTGTGTACGTGCCATGGCCGCGCGTTTAAAGTACACAAAAGAAGTACGTGCTTCGTTGCTCACTTGTTACCTAAAACTTGACGGAGATTTTACTGAAATTTTCTTTCCCACCAGACAAATGGTGCATAAACTGTATCGTAAATTCGTAAGTACTGGCGCCGCATTCAGGTCGTTTTGCCGCATGTGCGTTGAAGAAGGAGGGAAACAAGTGATTATTGATGTTATATTTTTCTCGAAAACAAATTTATTTGCAATCAATTTTGCTTTTATTCTCTCATATTCAAAACGGTAAACTGACTTTTGCCGCACCCTGTATTTAAAACGATTGATACAGGTTACGAAACCTCAGAAAATCTAGATACAAAAATCAAACTAATAAAAACTACTTAATTCCTCAAGTCAATTTATCTTTTGAATGTTTTTTCTAGTTGCAGCATGATTACAGAGATGACATTTGTGATTCTTCAAATTCAAATGAACAAAATCAATTTGGTATTTGAGCTGATCCTTTTGAGCCGAAGAAAAATCAAATATGTCATTTGTGTTTATTCGAAATCGAATGAATTTTATCAATGTGTCTTTTGAGATTGTTTTTCCGAATCGAAGAAAAATCACAGAGATGGCATTTGTGATTCTTTAAATTTAAATGAACAGAATCAATATGGTATTTGAGCTGATCCTTTCGAGTCGACGAAAAATCACAGAGATGGCATTTGTGATTCTTCAAGTTTAAATGAATGACATCAATGTGTCTTTTCAAATGGTTTTTTCGAGTCGAAGAGAAATCACAGAAATGGCATTTGTGGTTTTTCAAGTTTAAATGAATTATATCAATGTGTCTTTTCAGGTGGTTTTTTCGAACCGAAGAAAAGTCACAAAGATGGCATTTGTGATTCTTCAGATTCAAATGAACAGAATCAATGTGGTATTTGAGTTGCTCCTTTATAGTCGATGAAAAATCACACGAGATGGCATTTGTGATCCTTTAAATTTAAATGTATTATATCAATGTGTCTTTTCAGATGGTTTTTGCGAGCCGAAGAAAAATCACAAAGATGGCATTTGTGATTCTTCAAATTTAAATGAAGAGAATCAATGTGGATTTTGAGTCTATCCTTTGGAGTCGAAGAAAAATCACAGAGATGGCATTTGTGGCTCTTCAAATTCAAATGAACAGCATCAATGTGAATCTTTAAGTTACTCTTTCGACTCGAAGCAAAATCACAGAAATGACATTTGTGATTAGTCAAATTCAAATGAACGGAATCAATGTGGGTTTTAAGCCGATCCTTTCGACTCGAAGAAAAATGACAGAGATTGCATTTGTGGTTTTTCAAATCCAAATGGACAACATTGATATGATTTTTAAGACATCCTTTTTGTCCAGTCGAATATTCACATAAATGACATTTGTGATTCTTTAAATTTGAATGAACAGAATCAATGTGTCTTTTGAGGTTGGTTTGTCGAGTTGTAACATGATCGCAGAGATGGCATTTGTGATTCTTCAGATTCAAATGAACGGAATCAATGTGGATTTTCAGCCGATCCTTTCGACTCGAAGAAAAATCACAGAGATGGCATTTGTGGTTCTGCAAGTTCAAATGAACGAAACCAATGTGTTCCTTGAGTCTATCCCTTCGACTCGAAGAAAAATCACAGAGGTGGCATTTGTGGTTCTTAATATTCAAGTGAACGGTATCAATGTGATCCTTGAGCTGATCCCTTCGACTCGAAGAAAAATGACAGAGATGGCATTTGTGATTCTTCAAATTCAAATGGACAACATCAATATGCTTTTTGAGGTCCCCTTTTTGTCCAGTTGAATAATTGCATAAATGACATTCGTGATCCTTTGAATTCGAATGAATTGCATCAATGTGTGTTTTAAGATTGTCGTGGCATTTCCGTCTTTCCTTTTGAAATGTAACGCAATCGCTGAGGTGACATTCATTTAAATGTCCTTCTTCATGGGTAGTAAAATCAAAGAGATGACATTCGTGTTTCTGGATTTTCATAGGACTCGTCAGTGCAATCTTATAATCCAATGGCTCAGTCTTGTAGTCATCATGAAATACTGACATGGTATTTACATTATTTTCAGAACATATTATTTCGTCGTTTGAAAGTTTTTCTGTTCGTTGCGTTACTTCAATACTGAAATAAATAAATTCATGTTACTGTAGCCGCTCAGACTGAACTGATAATTTTAGAACATAGAGGAGGCTAGCATCAAAGTAAATGAATTTCAATTGCATGCCAGAAAAGTATTTCTTTTAATTTAAGATATATTTAAGGGAGGTTAATCATTTAATCAATAATCAAATTGAAACATCTCAAGAGTGCGTCAAAAATCAGTTTACACTGTCTGATATTCACGCATGCGCCTATTCTCGGCCAGTATCGAACCTAGAGCGGAAGGAGGTAGCTGAAACGCAGCGCGTTGAGTTGTCTGCGTGTAGTAGTGTTGTTGTGTACGTTGACATGGCTGCGCGTGTAAAGTACACGAAAGAAGAACGTAATTGTTTGCTCACTTTGTAACATCCCAGGTTTTTCCAATACAAAAAAATCGTAATCTCATTGCACCCTTTTCTGATACGCCCCTGGCAGTTACCAAACCGTAGAAATAAAATTCCATGGTCAGAATAAAAGAACACGGCTGTCACTGCGAAGTCGACCTGCGCGCATGGTGACAGATCAAGAAAGGAAGGGTGCAAGATGGAGGCGTGATCATCAGTTTTTAGTTTTGTTGGGACAGAAGTAAGAGAGACCCAAAAGGAAGTGTTTAGTGCCTTTGTGTGTGTTCGAAAACGAAGCCATCTTACGTTGAGTGACCTTAGAATATATCTCGCAAGTATAATTGAGACTATTTTAAATGTTATTAGTTGCTTGTCCATTTTATGTTATGATACAACATTATTTGTTTCATGATGTATTAGGTGGTGTTTGGGCATTTGTCATTAATACTGTTGTCTTGTGAATGTAATTCTTTTGTTCACATACTGCTTTGTTTGATTTCATATAACTATTTCCTTTGTTCACATAATGCTTTGTTTAATTTCATATAACTATTTCCTCTGTTCACATAATGCTTTGTTTAACTTCATATAACTATTTCCTTTGTTCACATAATGCTTTGTTTAATTTTATATAACTTTATTTCCTTTGTTCTCATAATGCTCTATTTCCTTTGTGCACTTAATACTTTGTTTGATTCATGTAACTCCTTATAGCATGTAATTCCATCATTTTCGATATTATTGCCTTTGCAGTTCAGGTGTCTACCATAACAATGAATGCCTTATTTTCAGCTTTCTACAATGTGTTACTGGAGTGTAACAGATCAACTTTATTTACTGTACCCTATGGTTCAATAGGAATTGCCTATCGCTCTGTAGTTCTGAGCCTGTGATTAAGCAGGAACATATGGAGACCTCCACTAGTGGTAGTACTAGTATGGTCAATATGGAATAATGAATGTAACCAGTGTATGTAGCACTCTGGTGTTATATTGAAGGTTAACGTTGTTAAGTTACCCCTGTCTCATGTAATCATTATGTATGTCTCGTACTGTTGTAATTGGTCATTTAACTGTGTAATGTACCTGCCTTACTATTCATGGTTATTGTTGTGTATATTTCGTACGGTGTTAACTTATTCTTCTTACTGTCGTGATGTATCTTGTTGTCGTTATGTATATTTCCTTCGGTTGATTATGTAGATTCTCGGCTTTCATTATTTATATTGCTTATTATCGTTTACCTATACCTGTCTCTGTTATTTATGTTCATAATGCATTCTGGTTCTTATTATTTACTTGTGATTGATATTCTATGAAGATTTGTTGTTTATTTATGCCATGATCTCGTACTGCTATCTATTTATTTATATGCTCATATTACATGATATTTCATTTAGGGGTCTCGAGATTGTGGACCATTCCTATACTGTAGTATGAGATTTCTTAGGTTCCTGGATCGAAGGCCTTGAAGGGGCGGTTCCAAGGCCTTAAGGCAGGGACCGTTACTGAGATGTGCTATAAGGCATGAGAGAATATACCTTTTTTATATCAACCGCGAAACTTTCTGTCATTCTGTCATCAGAGCCGCCGCTGGACCTCCATGACCTTCCCCGTGTTCCCAATTCCTTAGCTCATACAATATTATAGTTATGGCTCACATACCCTGGGGCCGTGACCATGACGATGGTCATAATTAGTCATTTACTTATTTGCCATGATTATTATCCTGTTGCATTATTGAAGTATACATTTGCCATGATTATTAATTCTTGTTGTACCATTGAAGTTGCCATATTTACAATGTTACTATACTCTTGTATTATAGAAGTTGCTTTTATTATCCTGATTATCGTCTGTGCTGTATTGTTATAGTTTCTTTTCCTGGATTGTTATACTCACCTTTGCTAACTGTTAATATCTCATCATTCAGTTTTAAACAAGTGCCCTAACACCACCTAAAGGGGTTTTATGCCTGAGGCTTTCCCCTATATTTTTTTAGACCCTTAATAAATAGCTGATTGTCTGGGTCTAACTGTTGTGTTTTATTTACCATCTTTGTTTCCCAATTATTTTCACTAATCTCAATTATCACGAACTTGAATTATTACGTAAACATGACGTAGAGTCCTACCCTTGCTAGACGATCACATTAAATGGCCAAGTCTTTGTATCTGGAGTCATTCAGACTCCAGTGCCGGTAGTTAGTTTTGAAAATGATATTTGTCATTCTTTTCGAAAGAAAAAAGTGGCAAATGTTACAACATCTTTCAGGTCTTAATCACCCTAGTGTTGCAATCTGCCAACTGACAGATTGACAATTTTGAGGTTATACGTAGTTATTTTTGACATACAAGAGCTATTTGTGATGTTTATCATTATTAATACCTATCGGATCAAGTTGTAACTTCAAGATATTTGAATTAGGTTGAAACAAATAGTCTTGCAGAATTTCGCAGAAATCGACATGCTAGAACATTTAAAAAAATTCCCAAAATATTTTTTTTTATACTCCAATACTGATAATACCAACAACAGTTGAACCTGATATAGTTAATTCAGGTTATAAAAAAAAACTGAATAGCTGTGTAATTACGAAGATCTCATTATCTTCACATCTAAATGAATTTTTTTAATGTGTTTTTCAAGGATTGTATTTTCATAGGTAACATAATCACACTGATGGCATTTGTGATTCTTCAAATTTAAATCAATCACATCAACATGTCTTATAAGATTGCTTTTTAGAATCGAAGAAAATTTACAAAGGTGGCATTTGTGGTTCTTCAAATTCAAATGCACAGAATCAATGTGATTTTTGAGATAATCCTTTCGATATGAAGAAAAATCGCAGAGATGGCACTTATGCTTCTTCAAATTTAAATGAACGGAATCGATGTGGGCCTTGAGCAGATCCTTTCTACGTGACGAGAAATCACAGAGATGACATTTGTGGTTCTTCAGATTCAAAGGGACGGTATCAATGTGGTTTTTGAGGTTACCCTTTCGACTCGAAGCAAAATCACAGAAGTGGCATTTGTGGTTCTTCAAATTTAAATGAGCAGAATCGATGTGGATTCTCAGCCGATTCTTTCGATAGGAAGAAAAATCACAGAGGTGACATTTGTGGTTTTTCAAATTTAAATGACGAGAATCAATGTGGATTCTGAGCAACCCTTTACCGTGGGTGGCGTAATCGCAACGATGGCATT
Source organism: Micraspis discolor (assembly GCA_030674115.1). Classification (NCBI taxonomy): domain Eukaryota; kingdom Metazoa; phylum Arthropoda; class Insecta; order Coleoptera; family Coccinellidae; genus Micraspis; species Micraspis discolor. The sequence goes on from JARTUT010000915.1 coordinate 101,643, forward strand.
TGTGATTTTTCAACTTTAAATGATTGGCATCAATGTGAACTTTGAGTCTCCCCCTAACAAATGTAGCGTAATCACATAAGTGACATTTCTGACTTCTCACATTCAAATGGACATTGATGTGGTTGACGAGTGTGGTTTTTTGACCAGTATCATAATGGCAGAGATGGCATTTGTGATTCTTCAAATTTAAATGAACGTAATCGATGTGGGCCTTGAGCAGATCCTTTCTATGTGACGAGAATCACAGGGATGACATTTGTGGTTCTTCGGATTCAAATGGACGGTATCAATGTGGTTTTTGAGGTTACCCTTTCGACTCGAAGCAAAATCACAGAAGTGGCATTTGTGGTTCTTCAAATTTAAATGAGCAGAATCGATGTAGATTCTCAGCTGATTCTTTCGATAGGAAGAAAAATCACACAGGTGACATTTGTGGTTTTTCAAATTTAAATGACGAGAATCAATGTGGATTCTGAGCAACCCTTTACCGTGGGTGGCGTAATCGCAACAATGGCATTTGTGATTTTTCAACTTTAAATGATTGGCATCAATGTGAACTTTGAGTCTCCCCCTAACAAATGTAGCGTAATCGCATAAGTGACATTTCTGACTTCTCACATTCAAATGGGCATTGATGTGGATGACGAGTGTGGTTTTTGACCTGTAGCATTATCGCAGAGATGGCATTTGTGATTTTTCATTTTTAAATGAACTGTATTAATGTGTCTGCCAAGATTTTTGAAAGTCGCGACATGATCACAAAGAAAACATTTGCTTTTCTTCGAATCTGAAACGACTGCATCGATCTGGGTTTTCACAGGATTCGTCGGTGAAATATTACAATTCAATAGCTTAGTTTTGTTGTCGTCACAAAATACCAACATGTTATTTATATCTTTTTTGGAATATTCTATATTGTCATTTCTAAGATTTTTCTCTTTGCTGCATTTCTTCAATACTGAAATAAATAAATTCATGTTACTCTAAACTCCAGGTGATTTTACGAAATATAGGACGCTTGCATCAAGGTGAATGATTTAAATTACATGTTGGTATATTTATATTTTGATGTATCTGTGCTAAGCTTCGTTAAAAGTCTGTTTACTGTAGATGGTTGTTTTCAATTTTGTTTAAATTCTTTTATGTGTAGTAATTTTAGGTCATTCGATGGTTTGGAACATAGACGACATCGACATAGGTCATAAACTTACTTTTTAAAAATTCATTCATTTTAGATATTCTGCGTCAGTGAATTTTATTCTATATACGGTTCTTTATTTTCCAACAATATAAATGTTGTTCTTCAGTATTTTCAGTATTTCATTTTTATCTCTTGCTTCTCCTAATAGTTGTCCAAAACACCTCATTTCCATCGTGTTTTCCACTATTCTCGTCTACTTTTATTCACTGATCACGTCACAACACAAAACTCTGTTTCCGCCCAAAAATTTCAAGTTTGAATTTCTTTACGCACATGCTCGATGAAAAATTGCAATGCACACTTTAAATTTTCAGCTTCTGATTGCAAATCACAAGTTCCGATAAATACCTTACAAGAAATTCTCAAAGCCCATTGATTCAAAAATCTAACTGTGCACAACTTGATCCAATGGATAGCTAGAAAATCTAATTTCACATGATCATAACTGCTGAACTACTCCAGCTCATCTCTTTAGAAAGATAGACTCAAATTTAAACATGGATTCTTCATCTTTAAGTCTGAACGAATCCATTGAGATCATGATAAGCAGAGAAGCGATAAAAATCAATATGTTGGTGAATACACTTCATTCACTTTAATGCCAATAATCGGTACCTAATAACGGCCACACAGACTCCAGCCGAAGATGAAACCAGCAGATAGAAATGTATGGTTAAGTATGTTACAACTAGAAAGATTTGTATTTGATTTTGCTTGAAAACCTGTGATTCTAGTCTACCTGAGCAAGTTTCATTTCTGTAGACGGTAGCGTGTGTGGCCGGCATTAGAGATTAGAACCTACCTTCTCGAAGATTGGTCACTTCTCCCAGCTTCACAAATACTTTCTAGTTTTACGGGTTGGCTCCAACAATTTTCCTGTTTCACTTCGATTGTGTCTCTGTTACATATTCCAAATTCGTGGGTGAAATTTTCTTCGATTTGAATCCCATCTTCAACCTTGAGGTCACTGCAAAACACAAATCGTTAAATTGAGTTAGGTTAAGTAAGTAAATGAAATAAATGTTGATTTACTTACAAGTCATCGGGTTCAGGTGATTCACTGATTTCAATATTCATAGCTTATAGCTTACAAAATACTTCTTACTTCAAAAGTAAATTAACAATCAAGTAATTATTAATATTACTGTCGAGACAAAATAAAGTAAATCAGAAAATAACCAAAATGGCCGACCAAGAACCATAGATTTGGAAAAGTCAAGATCAAGTCACAGAAATATAAAAAAACTGAGGTTGCTTAAAGATCTATAGTTTAAAAATTCTTCTTTATGATAAAACCAAATAAATATTAAAAAACTCAAAAATATTTCACCTTTAGCAAGGAGAAAATGAAATCTGGATTGATAAGCTTTATAATTTGGTAGCGCTCGTGCTGTCATCTAGCGCTAACCCACCATACCTACTTAAAAAAGTTTATTTATCCATCAAAACATAAAGGGGAATTCAACATAAAAATGTACTGAAAATTCTTTATATTGCAATAAAGCACATAAAAAATTCCGAATCGTTTTTAGTAGTTAAGTAAAAAAATATACTGTACTCATGTACTATACAGAAAACTTGAATCAGCGCCATCTGCTGAACTTAATGGAAAACTTTTAGTCTCCAGCCATCTGTTGAGAGATAGCTGAATATACGCACTAATCCCTGTTGCCCAACTATCCATTATTTTATATTTACAGAAAATTATTTCAATAATAAATAAAGTTTGAAAAACACGCTTATAAACAATATAGGGCTAAACAAATTACAAATAATTTTAAAAATTAATTTATGAAAATAGTATAAAAAAAAATACTAGTAAAAGACGAGAGAGAGTTACAAACTGACATACATACAAGTGAAGCTATTAAGAACGTTTTAAAAAATTTAATACAACGATTCACAGAAGCAAATCGATTTTCAGGCAGTAATTAGTTTCATTTTATAATTTGCTTGAAACAAAACTTTATTGTATAAAGGAATACATATTTTGAAAATAATATATGGAAAGTGTGATAAATCCATTTTTCATCATATGATATAAAATATCGCAAAATTAAACTTTTATTTGAAAACTACGCCAACGATTCGGGAAAGTCAAGGTTATACAAGAATTTAAAAGTTAAAATATTTCTTTTACTGAATTTGCTTTATATTGACTTTAACTTTAAAATTTTTGACTAGCCTTGAAACGTTAGTTTTTGAGGTAAAGTTGTTAAAAAGTCCAAATTTGCTGATATTTTATTTAATGTGGAAAGTTTGTGATCTTTTAACTCCAATTGACATCGGAACACATGAAACAGTTGAAAATAAAAAAAATATATACAAATTTTAATATTGCAAAGAACTCTAATATTAAATAGAAAAAATGGATTCGTCTAGTAACAAAAATATATAATATACGTAGTTAGGAACAAAGCTTTCAGTCTTTAAAATAAAATACACAATACAAAAAAAGGTCAGTTGGTGAAGACGTAATCCAACTAAATAACAAATAATTTTAAGAGAGAATATAAACAGAAAATAACAAAAAGAAGAAACTACATCAAATTTTTATATATAACTTTTAAGTAAATCATTTGGAGGCTGCCATTCATTATAAGGGGTGTTTTTAGCATCCATCTGCTACTTACTGGGCGTTTTAAGAAAATATTTAGATAAATCCTCCATGAAAGTAATCTATCAAGGGACATTCGAATCGAATCTAAGATATGGAATTATATTTTTAAAAGTGGAAACACTATGGATCGTATATTGATGATGCAAAAAAGAGGCTTACATTAACAGAAAAGGATCAGAATAAAGTTGTATAAAATATTACAACGAAATTATAGAGAACATAAATGAAACTACAACCCTGAAAGGTTTCAAGAGGCAAATTTTCAAAATATTAATAAAAACCGAACCAAACACTGTTGGAGAATTTCCAAAGTATGATTTGGAGAGATTGTACAGGGCCTCTGGCCATTAGACAAATTGAATCTTTGACACTATTTTATTTCAAGATGTTATATGTGCACATTTCTACTTTCTACTCACAATATTGAGTTAATCCAAAAAGGCTAACTTGAGGAAGTTTTCTTTATCTCTTTCAAATTTTGTATTTTTGATATTCAGTTCTTTTTTCTGCTTTTGTCTTTTTATTTCCAGATTCGATGTGGGCACCTTGAAGAAGTCTTTGTTTCCATCAATAGAAGACCACTCTTGAAGAAAGAAATCCCAAATATATTTCAGCTTATTTTTGTACTTTCACACTTAGGCGGGGAGCCAGGGTTTTTTTTTACCGGGGTTTTTTTCCCTAGGCTTTTATGTCATACGCCGAATTGTATGACACCCCGTCACTAACCCCTGATCTATATGCTTTATTGTTTGCTAACTAAATATTGTCAGCCAACAGTTCAAAAGAAATATATATATATTTCTACTATACTTGAAATGAAGCATACTACAGAAAATAACGGAAAAGTTGTGTATTTGCAGGGGTGTCATTTGTGAATCTTCACATTTAAATGAAATACATCAATGTGTCTTTTGAGATTGATTTTTCGAGCCGAAGTATAATCACATAAATTACATTTGTGGTTCTTCAATTTTAAATGAATGGAATCAATGTGGATTTTCAGGCTACTCTTTAGACTGGTAGCAAAATCACAGAGATTGCATTTATGCTTTTTCAATTTTAAATGAATGGAATCAACGTGGTTTTTCAGGTTACTCTTTTGACTCGAAGCATAATCACAGAGATTGCACTTATGGTTCTTTAAATTTGAATGAATTGAATCAATGTGGATTTTCAGGTTACCCTTTTGATTTGAAGCAAAATCACATAAATGGCATTTGTGTTTCTTCAAATTTAAATGGACCGTATCGATGTGTCCTTTTAGATTGCATTTTTGACTTGCAACATAATCGCAGAAATGGCATTTATAATCCTTCAAATTTAAATGAACCATATCAATGTGTCTTATCAGTTGGTTCTTTCGAGATGCAGCGTAATCGCAGAGATGACATTTATGGTTCTTCAAATTTAAATGGACTGTATCGATGTGTCCTTTTAGATGACATTTTTGACTTGCAACATAATCGCAGAAGTGACATTTATAATCTTTCAAATTTGAATGAACGGAATCAATGTGGATTTTTAGTTGGTCCTTTCGAGTTGCAGCATAATCACAGAGATGACATTTATGATTCTTCAAATTTAAGTGAACTGTATCGATGTGTCCTTTTAGATAGCTTTTTTGACTTGCAACATAATCGCAGAAGTGACATTTATAATCCTTCAAATTTAAATGAACTGTATCAATGTGTCTTATTAGTTGGTTATTTCGAGTTGCAGCATAATCGCAGAGATGACATTTATGATTCTTTAAATTTAAATGAACTGTATCGATGTGTCCTTTTAGGTTGCCTTTTTGACTTGCAACATAATCGCAGAGGTGACATTTATGATTCTTCAAATTTAAATGAACTGTATCAATGTGTCTCTTAAGATGGCCTTTTTGACTTGCGACATGATCACAGAGATGACATTTATGATTCTTGGAATCCGAAGGAATTGCTTCAATGTTATTTACATTATTTACAGAACATTTTATCTTGTCATTCGAAGGTTCTTCTCTCTGCTGGGCTTCTTCAATACTGAAATCAATTAATTCGTGTTACTGTACACTGCAAAACTCAACAGATCATTTTGAAAACTATATGAGGCTGACATCAAAGTGAATGAAAATCAATTGCTTGTTTTTTATTTTATGATATATTCACTTGTTATCAACAAAATTACATGATATGTTAAAATTTCAATTACGTCATGATAAGTCAATATGATTTACAATTAAAATCACTAAATCAGAGGCAGTTCAATTCTTACATAACTCTTACATCTATAATGAAGACTTGGAATATTCAAGGAAGATCTAAAATTAGGAATACAGAAATAAGAAAGGACATGAAACAAGCGATGAGAAAAATTTTAAAAGAAACAGATACAGAAAAATTCATATATTTGAAAGAAGATTATTAGAGATTTTTAGAGAAAGAAGGAGAAAATGAATTTCTAAAATATTTGCAAAAGTAACATATACTATGACATGACTTAATAAAATTACTAAAGATAATGAGCAGATATGCAAGAAGAGAAAAATTGAAAAACAATCCCAAAACAGAAAAAGTATCTCAAAGAATTCGATTATGTAAGTCTCAAGATAACTCAGTCAGTGTAGAATTATTAATTGGGCTATATCCACCATAACTTTTGGAAAATAAGACGTCAATTAATTTAAACACAGTTTGTTAACATCATTCCTCCTTTCATTGAACTACAAAATAATGAATTCTTATTGAGAAGTCTAATATGGATTATCGCGACTATTTCACCAGACCACGCCCCCATGCATTTCATTGGAGGGAACGTAGTGAGAGTCAATCTATGCTCCAGGGGGTGGGAACTGGCCTACTACAAAGGTGGTCACGTTTTTCTTCAACGAACGGCAGCAACATCTTTAGTTATTCCCAAAGCTCGGATCGGTAAATTAGGAATTCTCAGTACCTAGTGATCGGTCAAAACGGATTTTATCGGATCTCGGTCTTGATGGACATTATGACGAATAAGAAACTATTCTTTGACAAGCATGAACTTTCATGTTATCTATGCCAACGCCATTTTTTTCTCCCATGTCGTGTTCTAAGTTTGTTCCATACAAAGACTGTAACATTTGCCACTTTTTCTTTAGAAAAGAATGACAAATATCATCTTCAAAACTAACTACGGCCCTGGAGTCTGAATGACTCCTGATACAAAGACTTGGCCATTTAATGTGATCGTCTAGCAAGGGTAGGACTCTATGTTATGTTTACGTAATAATTCAAGTTCGTGATAATTGAGATTAGTGAAAATAATTGGGAAACAAAGATGGTAAATAAAACACAACGGTTAGACCCAGACAATCAGCTATTTATTAAGGGTCTAAAAAAATATAGGGGAAAGCCTCAGGCATAAAACCCCTTTAGGTGGTGTTTGGTCACTTGTTTAAAACTAAAAGATGAAATATTAACAGCTAGCAAAGGCGAGTATAACAATCTAGGAAAAGAAACTATAACAATACAGCACAGACGATAATCAGGATAATCAGAGCAACTTCCATAATACAAGAGTATAGTAACATGGTAAATATAGCAGCTTCAATGGTACAGCAAGAATTAATAATCATAGCAAATGTATACTTCAATAATGCAACAGGATAATAAGCATGGCAAATAAATAAATGACTAATTATGACCATCGTCATGGTCACGGCCCCAGGGTATGTGAGCCATAACTATAATATTGTATGAGCTAAGGAATTGGGAACACGGGGAAGGTCATGGAGGTCCAGCGGCGGCTCTGAAAAAATGACAGAAAGTTTCGCGGTTGATATAAAAAAAAGGTATATTCTCTCATGTCCTTATAGCACATGTCAGTAACGGTCCCTGCCTTAAGGCCTTGGAACCGCCCCTTCAAGGCCTTCGATCCAGGAACCTAAGAAATCTCATACTACAGTATAGGAATGGTCCACAATCTCGAGACCCCTAAATGAAATATCATGTAATACGAGCATATAGATAAATAAATAGCAGTACGAGATCATGGCATAAATAAACAACAAATCTTCATAGAATATCAATCACAAGTAAATAATAAGAACCAGAATGCATTATGGACATAAATAGCAGAGACAGGTATAAGTAAACGATCATAAGCAATATAAATAATGAAGGCAGAAAATCTACATAATCAACCGAAGGAAATATACATAACGACAACAAGATACATCACGACAGTAAGAAGAATAAGTTAACGCAGTACAAAATATACACAACAATAACCATGGCTAGTAAGGCAAGTACATTACACAGTAAAATGAACAAGAACAACAGTACCAGACATACATAATGATAACATGACGTAGAGGTAACTTAACAACGTTAACCTTCGATATAACACCAGAGTGCTACGTACACTGGTTACATCCATTATTCCATATCGACCATACTAGTACTACCACTAGTGGAGGTCTCCATACGTTCCTGCTTAATCACAGGCTCAGAACTACAGAGAGATTGGCAATTCCTATGGTACCATAGGGTACAGTAAATAAAGCTGATCGATTACACTCCAATAACACATTGTAGAAAGCTGTAAAATAAGGCATTCGTTGTTATGGTAGACACCTGAACTGCAAAGGCAATAATATCGAACATGATGGAACCACATGCTATAAGGAGTTACATGAATCAAACAAAGTATTAAGTGTACAAAGGAAATAGAGTTATATGAATCAGACAAAGCATTATGAGAACAAAGGAAATGGAGTTATATGAATCAAACAAAGCATTATGTGAACAAAGGAATTAGTTATATGAAGTTAAACAAAGCATTATGTGAAACAAAGGAAATAGTTATATGAGGTTCAACAAAGCATTATGTGAAACAAAGGAAATAGTTATATGAAATCAAACAAAGTATTATGTGAACAAAGGAATTAGTTATATGAAGTTAAACAAAGCATTATGTGAAACAAAGGAAATAGTTATATGAAATCAAACAAAGCATGATGTGAACAAAGGAATTACATTCATAAGACAACAGTATTAATGACAAATGCCCAAACACAACCTAATAATACATCATTGAATTAAACAATAATTAAGGAAACAATCTATAATAATGGCATATATATGAAAACTCTAAATTTCCTGAAACAATGAGAATTCCAATGTTGTTTACCAACAAATAAGGTTAGTAAACGTTTAGTCGTTCATAATATTTAAATTAATCTGAATTCTACCTGTAAAATAGATTCGAGCGGCACTCCAGGTAGCAATGGCTTCGGTTTTTGCACTCACAAACACTCACGAAAACTTTCGAAAAGCGAACTTAATTCGCTCAGCGGTCAACTGATAATCCTCAACCATCTTCCATTTCTTCTCTCTGCCGGTTCCCCTGACACGCAGTCGCAAAACGCGCTAACTTCACGTTTCTATCCATCGAATGTATTTTGACAATCAACTCTCTTTTCTCTCCGATGTACGTGAGGCCAGTGGCGTCTCAACATAGGGTGAAATGGAACTACGATTTTTTTTGTATGAAGGAAAACCTAGGATGTTACAAGACTACTTATTTTTTATTCAAAAAGTAGTGTTATTCAGCTAGAGAGGTATTCATTTTCAACTTATTCAATTTAATTTAATTGAAATGGTTTATTCTTGCTGTGTTCCCAATTGCTACAGATATAGTAATGTCAAAGGGTATGTGTCGCATTCATATAAGTAGTGGTTTTGGATTAACTTAGAACTCACTAAAAATGTACTGTGAATTAATATTTTCTGTAGTAAATTCATATTCGTGTAGTAATTTCTGATTAGTAAAAATTTGGGACAGTTTCTAACACTGTTTTCTTTCTAGGTTTTGCATTACACAAGTTGAGGGTGTTAGAAATGTTTGGTTGGAAAGAATCGGAAATCCATGTCTTCATTCATCCAAAAGCGAGAAAGCAAGAATATATAATAATATTTTCCATGACTTTTCTAAAAATGTTCTGCTACATATACCAAAGCAGGTAAATCAAATGAAAATCAGAAAAAAAATTAGGAACATAAAATTATTATAACAGAACAATTTAGAAATAGAAGATATAAGAGTTCTGTTCTGTACAGAACATAAGAAAATTAGTGATAAGTTTATTGATTTTGCCATGAAATTAATTCTGTACTTTTATGACAGAAATATTAATAAAATTTTATCGAGAAAAAAAACAATAATATCTTATGATCCAATAATGAAGATGGCATTCGGAAAAGTATCTAAACGAAAAAGAAAATAGATTTTAAGAAATTGTTTCTGTCATAAAAGTATAAATCTAATGCATTTCATGCTTAAATTGATATATTTGTCACTAATATGCTAATTTATTTTTTAATGTATTTTTCTTAATTTGATGAGTTATTGTTGGTTCGTTTATTCTTTCCCTCGATATTGAAATTTTTGTAAATTGATTATATACTGCATTATATATATTTCCAAAGTTTATTTTTTGTTTATTTCTTTTCATCCTCTAAAGATTAGTATGTTTGTAACATTTGCCAATTTTTTCTTTCGAAAAGAATAACAAATATCATTTTCAAAACTAACTACGGCACTGGAGTCTGAATGACTCCAGATACAAAGACTTGGCCATTTAATGTGATTGTCTAGCAAGGTTAGGACTCTACGTCATGTTTACGTAATAATTCAAGTTCGTGATAATTGAGTTTAGTGAAAATAATTGGGAAACAAAGATGGTAAATAAAACACAACGGTTAGACCCAGACAATCAGCTATTTATTAAGGGTCTAAAAATATATAGGGGAAAGCCTCAGGCATAAAACCCCTTTAAGTGGTATTTGGGCACTTGTTTAGAACTAAAGGATGAAATATTAACAGCTAGCAAAGGCGAGTATAACAATCTAGGAAAAGAAGCTATAACAATACAGCACAGACGATAATCAGGATAATCAGAGCAACTTCCATAATACAAGAGTATAGTAACATGGTAAATATAGCAACTTCAATGGTACAGCAAGAATTAATAATCATAGCAAATGTATACTTCAATAATGCAACAGGATAATAATCATGGCAAATAAGTAAATGACTAATTATGACCATCGTCATGGTCACGGCCCCAGGGTATGTGAGCCATAACTATAATATTGTATGAGCTAAGGAATTGGGAACACGGGGAAGGTCATGGAGGTCCAGCGGCGGCTCTGAAAAAATGACAGAAAGTTTCGCGGTTGATATAAAAAAGGTATATTCTCTCATGTCCTTATAGCACATGTCAGTAACGGTCCCTGCTTTATGGCCTTGGAACCGCCCCTTCAAACAAAGGAAATAGTTATATGAAATTAAACAAAGCATTATGTGAACAAAGGAAATAGTTATATGAAATCAAACAAAGCATTATGTGAACAAAAGAATTACATTCACAAGACAACAGTATTAATGACAAATGCCCAAACACCACCTAATACATCATGAAACAAATAATGTTGTATCATAACATAAAATGGACAAGCAACTAATAACATTTAAAATAGTCTCAATTATACTTGCGAGATATATTCTAAGGTCACTCAACGTAAGATGGCTTCGTTTTCGAACACACACAAAGGCACTAAACACTTCCTTTTGGGTCTCTCTTACTTCTGTCCCAACAAAACTAAAAAACTGATGATCACACCTCCATCTTGCACCCTTCCTTTCTTGATCTGTCACCATGCGCGCAGGTCGACTTCGCGTGACAGCCGTGTTCTTTTATTCTGACCATGGAATTTTATTTCTACGGTTTGGTAACTGCCAGGGGCGTATCAGAAAAGGGTGCAATGAGATTACGATTTTTTTTGTATTGGAAAAACCTGGGATGTTACATGTTCTTCGATTTGAAGGGCAGATATATTTGAAATGACCATAATTCTTTTAATCTGCTGCAAATTGTCACAATTTTCTGATCAAATGAAATTTTTTTATTGAAATTGTGACAATCTACAGCAGATTAAAATAATGGTCATTTCAAATGTATTTGTTTTAAAATCCAATAAAAATATGGGATTCAACATGTGCTTGTGTGGAATCCTATGATAACTCATGTAAAATGCCCCAGAGGGCGCCACAAGTCGAAATGTTGTGCGAACGGAATCTGTAATAAAGTAGGGAATAACTAAAAATGGGTAGTCTAAGATCTCGAATTAGCTACGGCAATCTGTGCAGGCTTGAAAACTACAACACACCCGCGCCCGGCCGACCTGTATATAGTAAAAAACTATCTGTCACCCCTGGTTAAATTTGATTTCTGTTCAGATTTACACGTAACAAAACCTTACGAGAAATTCTCAAAGCCTATTTGTTTCAACGTCATTCAAAAATTCAACTGTGCACAACTTGATCCAATGGATATGCTAGAAAATCCAATTTAACATGATCATAACTGCTGAACTACTCCAGCTCATCTCTTTAGAAAGATAGACTCAAATTTAAACAAGGATTCTTCATCTTTAAGTCTGACCAAATGAGATATGAGATCATGATAAGCAGAGAAGCTATAAAAAAAATCAATATGTTGGTGAATACACTTCATTCACTTTGATGCCAATAATCATTACCTAATACCGGCCACACAGACTCTAGCCGAAGATGAAACCTGCAGACTTCAACGTACGTTGATAGAAATGTATGGTTAGGTATGGTACAACTAGAAAGAGTTGTATTTCGATTTTGCTTGAAAACCTGTGATTCTAGTCTATCTGCCCAGGTTTCATTTCCTGTAGAGGGTAGTGTGTGTGGCCGGCATTAAAGATTACAACCTACCTTCTCGAAGATTGGTCACCTTTCCCAGCTTTACAAATACTTTCTAGTTTTACAGGTTGGTTCCAAAGATTTTCCTGTTTCACTTCGATTGTATCTCTATTACATATTCCAAACTCGTGGGTGAAATTTTCTTCGGTTTGAATTTCATCTTCAACCTTGAGGTCACTGGAAAACACAAATCGTTAAATCGAGTTAGGTTAAGTGAGTAAATGAAATAAATGTTGATTTACTTACAAGTCATCGGGTTCAGGTGATTCACCAATTTCAATATTCATAGCTTATAGCTCACAAAATACTTCTTACTTCAAAAGTAAATTAACAATCAGGTAATTATTAATACTATCGGCGAGACAAAATAAAGTTAATCAGAAAATAACCAGCATACATTAATTTTACCCCGATGCCGACCAATCACGTAGATGCACTGTGTTCCATAAAGTTTAGCTTCACGTCCTACGTCGACGTGAGGAAAGATTCATCAAAAATATGATTGAGGTTCCAGATTTTGCCGCAATATGCTATAGTGCCATGCAGGAGAGGATTCCGAAAACTTTTTTCCGGTTTTGCCTTTCTATCTTATAGGCTGCTTTTGTTTTCAGTTTAATAGCATTTATTTTTAAATGGACATTTATAGATTCATTCTAATGAAGAAATGGATAACAATTCCTCTTGGATTATACTGAATTTTTCAGGGCTCCCTATTTCCAGCATAAGCATGAATCTGTTGATGAAAACTACAGGTTCAAGTAAAAAACAGTGTAAATACGGAGTGCCATATCAGTTTCTATAGTGATGATAAATATTTGTAGGGGATGTTAATAAAAATAAACCAGCAATAAGTTACCTATATCCTCAAAATTTTTTGAAACAAGTAAACACAAAATATTTGATTGATGAATAAAATCTGATACTTATAGCATCAATAAATTCTTATTTCATTTCGAATTATACTAAGTTAATATTTTGTATGGTGCGAAAGCAGACATAAATGTTATTGTAGGTATTTTTTTGATCATTTATGCAATAAGTTCCAAGTATCCTTTACAATTGGTCAAAATTTTTGTATCTTATAAAATTAATTTAATTACTCCTAAGATATCTCATGATGCTCAACAGGGGCCAATATCGGTAGTATAATTAATTTAATGCACATTTCCAATTCATGACAATAAAACAAATTGAAATGTTTCTCAGTATATTTGAACAAAACACTCAAACTTTCATTAATCATTGCAGCATTTCACATAAAATGATATGTTGGGAGTTACAAACAAGGATAAATGGTGCATATGTGAACGTACCAAATAGTATGACCACATATACTATTTTCTGTTTTAAATTTATCGAAATATCTTATTGACCATAAGGCACTAAAAGCAACACTAAAAAGTCAGTATCAATATATTACACTCATTGTTTTCTTTACAGGATCAGGTTTGTTGGAAAATGCTTTATTTCGAAAGTGCTGATATATTTCATGGCTTTCATTGATATTTACATTCTGTTCAAATAAAAATGAAGTATAATTCTTAGATTGGAGAGAAAATTCAATTTTTGCTTAGTCAAATGGTGAATGATAATTTTAAGTTAAACATGCTTCATCAAAATCCTAGCACCTCCATCTATCAAGCAGCGGCAAAACCCACATATGAGATCAATTTCCCTTTTTTTAAACTGATCTTCACCATGCATCTTATTAGAATTTTCTTGTTCTTGAAAAACAGGCTTCACTGAATAAGCTTACAGAACTGCTACCTCAACACCTTTGAATCAAATTTAATGAATAAACTATCTGGGAAGAGAAAGAAATTACAAAATATTAAATTCAACTACTATGTTTTGGGAAATATAATTGTTTCTCCATTTTTCTTTTTCTTCTAGTTGCACCAGTACCATGTGTCAAATCATGTGCTTCATCAATCAATTTCATTATACGTCAAATATCACTCTCATGCAACGATTAAAGTTTCATAATGCTTTGGTTTAACTCCATCTACAATCAACTACTATGAAAAACACATGTCTGACTTATCACAAAGACTTACCTGAAATTTACTGTCAGAATCTATGGAAAAATTAGAAATTTTATTAGATTAATCTAATTTAACTTTTAAAGCCGTAGCATGTCATCATCATGTTTTCGTTTCTTCAATATTGAATTTTCACATAATATAAGAAAGATCTACCCTTGTGAGTACATTAATTCTTTGCAGTTTTTCTTCTGAAACATTTTTAGAATCCTGTAAAATGCTCTCTTTTGTAATTCCAACTTCCAATTCATCAGCAATCAATTTTTGATCATCCTTACTCAAACGTTTAGAGTGTAGTTCATCCTCATGACCTACATGTGTTTCTACTAATGTTACATTCACAGCTAAAACATACAAATGAAATATTGGATCATATTTCTAGTTTAACACAAATGAAAACTAAAAAACTGACCTGTACTACTTATCTTCACAGGAATTCTAGAAAGGCAGAACCCAGATATTCTGATACTTCCTCCAGTTTTCATGCTGCATTTGCTACATTGACTTACATATCCTGGAAGTTAAATGGTTTCCTAATATCACCATGATTTCAAACGAACTCATTATATCAAACTAGTGGAAAACATAAAGAAACAAACCTGAATAATTACTGCGATTATACATTCAAAATAATTTTCCGATATCTTCGTTTTATGTAATCGACACTTCTATTCTCCAATGCTCCCCAAGCCTCAAATTCTTCTTCGTTTTTAAAAGTCATGTTATGATGTTAATGGAATGAATTTGCTCTAAATGAATACCCAAAGCCTTATGGGACTCAAGAGCAATTTTCTTTTCTTCTGGGCAAATTGGGCATTTTAAATGCTTCAATTGCTTTGGAATAAGATCTTGATGATGAATATTCCGCATATGACGACATTTCGTCGAAGCAGAAGATAATTGTTTTGAACAAATTTTAGAACTCAGTTTATCCCTGAAAATTAAAGTTTCCAAATAAATTGGTTTAGTGCATTTTCTACAAAATAATAGATAAATACAATACTTACTTTTCTCCGTCCATGATGAAAGATAATAAAAATTACTCTTACTGCAATTTTCAACTATCAACACGTTGCTAACGCTAACAAAAATATCCAATAATTACTTCTAGCAAAAGTACAAATTCGAATTAAATAGCTGATTGTCAAAACGAACCTTGGAAAATATGACAAAGAGGGCCTATAGTCCTCTCTGTCATTGACAGCAAGCGCGCTTCGTTTCCTGATTGGTCGAGATCTTCGGCATCGGGGTAAAATTAATGTATGCTACCAAAATGACAGGCCAAGACCCATAGATTTGAAGAAAAGAGATGAAGTCACAGAAATATAGGAAAAATTCGGGATGCGTATGGATCTATAGTTTAAATATTCTTTTTTATGATAGTACCAAATAAATAATATTAAACTCAAGAATATTTTACCTCTTGAAAAAAAAAACAAAATCTGGATTGATAAGCTTTATAATTTGGTAGCGCTCGTGCTGTCATCTGGCGCCAACTCACCATACCTACTTAAAAAAGTTAATTCATCTATCAACACATAAAGAGGAATTCGACGTAAAAATGTACTGAAAATTCTTTATTTTACAATAACGCACATAAAAAAATTCCGAATCGATTTTAGAAGTAAAGAAAAATTAGATTTGTAGAATTCTATCCATCTATATGGCCTGCCATCTAGTGGCTCAATTAGTAACTCGTGTTACTGCTGAACTGGCCTGCTGCGAGCTTCTGACGAAATGTACCTAATTGTTGTATTATGCCTTCATCTTCAAGCAAATCTGTAAGGGCTTGTTTATACTGGCCGGTACCGGTACCGTAAAAGTTGTACCATAGGAATTCAATGTTTTCGTTCATACTCATACCGTAACATTTTCCGGTACCGGTAAAGTGCTGAACTTCTAGGGACAAATTCATAGAAATATATATTCATAGAATTATTTGGACAAATTACATATATATATTAGATAATTAGATTAGATTATAAGTAAGACAAATTAAGGGCGTGTAATAGTGGGTGAGTTTTTTCGACACACGCGCATTCCATAGAGCAGCAATTATTTTTATCAGAGTATTGAATATGTTGAGGGAAGCAATTCTTCCCCTCTCCACTACATGCCTTCTCCCAACAAACCAAGAACTTTGTTATACTCTATGCGTCCCAGTTCTGTGACCAAACTGGTAACTGTTAATGATAAAGCAAAAACCCCAGTCTATTCTGTGAAAGAGACGGGGGGCGACGGTATAATAAAGTTAACTGAATACAGAATCGATCTCTGTTTTGTTAGCGATAATTTCAAATAATATATTAGTATATAATTCAAGATGGTAAGCACGTTTCAAAATATTGAAAGTAAAATTCAAAATGACAATTATTAACAAGCATAGAGCAACGGCCAGTATGAACGGCTATTGAAATTCTTACGGAATATGGTAACGGCCAGTATAAACGAGCCCTAACTTTTAAGTTAACAGGAAAAGTGCAATTCCTGGTGGTCTTACGAGATTAGTTGTAACATCCTAGGTTTTCCTTCATACAAAAAAATCGTAGTTCCATTTCACCCTATGTTGAGACGCCACTGGCCTCACGTACATCGAAGGAGAAAAGAGAGTTGATTGTCAAAATACATTCGATGGATAGAAACGTGAAGTTAGCGCGTTTTGCGACTGCGTGTCAGGGGAACCGGCGAAAGAAAGAAAAGGGAAGATGGTGTGGATTATTATCAGTTGACCGCTGAGCGAATTACGTTCGCTTTTCGAAAGTTTTAGTGAGTGTTTGTGAGTGCAAAAACCGAAGCCATTGCTACCTGGAGTGCCGCTCGAATCTATTTTACAGGTAGAATTCAGATTAATTTAAATATTATGAACGACTAAACGTTTACTAACCTTATTTGTTGGTAAACAACATGGGAATTCTCATTGTTTCAGGAAATTTAGTGTTTTCATATATAGGCCATTATTATAGATTGTTTCCTTAATTATTGTTTAATCCAATGATGTATTATTAGGTTGTGTTTGGGCATTTGTCGTTAATACTGTTGTCTTATGAATGTAATTCCTTTGTTCACATCATGCTTTGTTTGATTTCATATAACTATTTCCTTTGTTTCACCTAATGCTTTGTTTAACTTCATATAACTAATTCCTTTGTTCACATAATGCTTTGTTTGATTTCATATAACTATTTCCTTTGTTTCACATAATGCTTTGTTTAACTTCATATAACTAATTCCTTTGTTCACATAATGCTTTGTTTGATTCATATAACTCTATTTCCTTTGTCCTCATAATGCTTTGTCTGATTCATATAACTCTATTTCCTTTGTACACTTGATACTTTGTTTGATTCATGTAACTCCTTATAGCATGTGATTCCATCATGTTCGATATTATTGCCTTTGCAGTTCAGGTGTCTACCATAACAACGAATGCCTTATTTTACAGCTTTCTACATTGTGTTATTGGAGTGTAACCGATCAGCTTTATTTACTGTACCCTATGGTACCATAGGAATTGCCAATCTCTCTGTAGTTCTGAGCCTGTGATTAAGCAGGAACGTATGGAGACCTCCACTAGTGGTAATACTAGTATGGTTGATATGGAATAATGGATGTAACCAGTGCACGTAGCACCATGGTGTTATATCGAAGGTTAACGTTGTTAAGTTACCTCTATCTCATGTTGTCATTATGTATGTCTTGTACTGTTGTTCTTGGTCAATTTACTGTGTAATGTGCCTGCCTTACTAGTCATGGTTATTGTTGTGTATATTTCAGTACTGTGTTAACTTATTCTTCTTACTGTCGTGATGTACCTTGTTGTCGTTATGTATATTTCCTTCGGTTGATTATGTAGATTCTCTGCTTTCATTATTTATATTGCTTATTATTGTTTACTTATACCTGTCTCTGCTATTTATGTCCATAATGCATTCTGGTTCTTATTATTTACTTGTGATTGATATTCTATGAAGATGTGTTGTTTATTTATGCCATGATCTCGTACTGCTATCTATTTATCTATATGCTCGTATTACATGATATTTCATTTAGGGTCTCGAGATTGTGGACCATTCCTATACTGTTGTATGAGATTTCTTAGGTTCCTGGATCGAAGGCCTTGAAGGGCCGGTCCCAGACGCCTTAAGGTAGGGACCGTTACCATCATGTGCTATAAGGCATGAGAGAATATACCTTTTTATATCAACCGCGAAACTTTCTGTCATTTTTTAAGAGCCGCCGCTGGACCTCCATGACCTTCCCGTGTTCCCAATTCCTTAGCTCATACAATATTATAGTTATGGCTCACATACCCTGGGGCCGTGACCATGACGATGGTCATAATTAGTCATTTACTTATTTGCCATGATTATTATCCTGTTGCATTATTGAAGTATACATTTGCTATGATTATTAATTCTTGCTGTACCATTGAAGTTGCTATATTTACTATGTTACTATACTCTTTTATTATGGAAGTTGCTCTGATTATCCTGATTATCGCCTGTGCTGTATTGTTATAGTTTCTTTTCCTAGATTGTTATACTCGCCTTTGCTAGCTGTTAATATTTCATCTTTTAGTTTTAAACAAGTGACCAAACACCACCTAAAGGGTTTTATGCCTGAGGCTTTCCCTATATTTTTTAGACCCTTAATAAATAGCTGATTGTCTGGGTCTAACCGTTGTGATTTATTTACCATCTTTGTTTCCCAATTATTTTCACTAATCTCAATTATCACGAACTTGAATTATTACGTAAACATAACATAGAGTCCTACCCTTGCTAGACGATCACATTAAATGGCAAGTCTTTGTATCTGGAGTCATTCAGACTCCAGGGCCGTGAGTTAGTTTTGAAGATGATATTTGTCATTCTTTTTCGAAAGAAAAAGTGGCAAATGTTACATAGTAGCTTATAGAAAGCCATAAATGTTTACGAGTACCGGATAAGCGTAATTAAGAAATAAAGAATCGCATTCGATTCATCTGTGCTGCAGATCTGTAGCTTATAGATGAAAGGCAGAATTCCACCATTAGTATTGGCTGAAAATATACTGTACTCATGTACTATACAGAAAACTTGAAACAGCGCCATCTGCTGAACTTAATGGAAAACTTTTACTCTCTAGTCATCTGTTGAGAAATAGCTGAATATACGCTCTAATTCCTGTTAACCAACTATCCATTAATTCATATTAACAGAATCTATTTCAATAATATAGTTTAAAGAAACTAAAATAACACGCTTATGAAGAATATCGGGCTAAAAATGGATAAATCGAGATTTCATCATATGATATAAAATATCGGAAAATTAAACTTTTCAACAACTTTTATTTAAAAACTACGCCTACGTTTCTGGGAAGTCAAGGCTATACAAGAATTCAAAAGTCAAAATAATCTTTTACCGAATTTACTTTTTATTGACTTCAACTTTAAAATTTTTGACTAACCTTAAAACGTTATTTTATTTTATGTGGAAAGTTTGTGATCTTTTAACTTCAATTTACATCGGAAATTGAGAAACAGTTGAATATCAAAGAAAATATACACATTTTAATATTGCAAAGAACCCTAATATTAAATATAAAGAAGTGAATTAGTCCAGTTACAAAAAAATATAATATATATATAGAGGTAGGAACAAAACTTTCAGTCTTTCATATAAAATACACAATAAAAAAAAGGTCTATTTATTATAAGGGGCGTTTCTAGCATCTATCTGTTACTTACTGGGCGTTTTAAGAAACTATTTAGATAAATCCTCCATGAAAGTAATCTAGCAAGCGACATTCCAATCAAAACTAAGATATGGAATTATATTTTTAAAAGTGGAAACACTATGGATTGTATATTGATGATGCAAAAAAGAGGCTTACATTAACAGAAAAGGATCAGAATAAAGTTATATAATATATGTATTACAATAAAATTATAGTGGACATAAATGAAACTACAACCCTGAAAAGTTTCCAGAGGCAAATTTTCAAAATATTAATAAAAACCGAACTATACACTGTTGGAGAATTTCTGAAGTATGATTTGGAGAGATTGTACAGGACCTCTGGTCAGTAGACAAATTGAATCTATGACACTATCTTATTTCAAGATGTTATGTGTGCACATTTCTACTATACTTGAAATAAAGCATACTACAGAAAATAACAGAATAGTTGTGTTTTTGCAGGGGTGTCATTTGTGAATCTTCACATTCAAATGAAATACATCAATGTGTCTTTTGAGATTGAATTTTCGAGGCGAAGCATAATCGCAGAGATGACATTTATGATTCTTCAAATTTAAATGAACTGTATCTATGTGTCCTTTTAGATGGTTTTTTTGACTTGCAGCATAATCACACAGATGACATTTATGATTCTTCAAATTTAAATGAACTGTATCTATATGTGTTAATAGATGGTTTTTATGACTTGCAGCATAATCGCAGAGATGACATTTATGACTCTTCAAATTTAAATGAACTGTATTGATGTGTTTTTAGATTGCCCTTTTGACTTGCAGCATAATCGCAGAGATGACATTTATGATTCTTCCAATTTAAATGAACTGTATCTATGTGTCCTTTTAGATTTTTTTTTACTTGCAGCATAATCGCAGAGATGACATTTATGATTCTTCCAATTTAAATGAACTGTATCTATGTGTCCTTTTAGATGGTTTTTTCACTTGCAGCATAATCGCACAGATGACATTTATGATTCTTCAAATTTAAATGAACTGTATCCATGTGTCCTTTTAGATGGTTTTTTTGACTTGCAGCATAATCACAGAGATGACATTTATGATTCTTCAAATTTAAGTGAACTGTATCGATGTGTCCTTTTAGATAGCTTTTTTGACTTGCAACATAATCGCAGAAGTGACATTTATAATCCTTCAAATTTAAATGAACTGTATCAATGTGTGTTATTAGTTGGTTATTTCGAGTTGCAGCATAATCGCACAGATGACATTTATGATTCTTTAAATTTAAATGAACTGCATCGATGTGTCCTTTTAGGTTGCCTTTTTCACTTGCAACATAATCGCAGAGGTGACATTTATGATTCTTCAAATTTAAATGAACTGTATCAATGTGTCTCTTAAGATGGCCTTTTTGACTTGCGACATGATCACACAGATGACATTTATGATTCTTCAAATTTAAATGAACTGTATCGATGTGTCTCTTTAGATGGCCTTTTCGACTTGCGACATGATCACAGAGATGACATTTATGATTCTTGGAATCCGAAGGAATTGCTTCAATGTTATTTACATTATTTTCAGAACATTTTATCTTGTCATTCGAAGTTTCTTCTCTCAGCTGGGCTTCTTCAATACTGAAATCAATTAATTACTGTACACCGCAAAACTCGCAAAACTCAACAGATCATTTTGAAAACTTTATGAGGCTGACATCAAAGTGAATGAAAATCAATTGCTTGTTTCATTTTATGATATATTCACTTGTTATCAACAAAATTACATGATATGTTAAAATTTCAATTACAACATGATAAGTCAATACGATTTACAATTAAAATCACTAAATCTGAGGCAGTTCAATTCTTACATAACACTTACATCTATAATAAAGACTTGGAATATCCAAGGAAGATCTAAAATTAGGAATACAGAAATAAGAAAGGACATGAAACAAGCGATGAGAAAAATTTTAAGAGAAACAGATGCAGAAAAATTCATATATTTGAAAGAAGATTGTTTGAGATTTTTAGAGAAAGAAGGAGAAAATGAATTTCTAAAATATTTGCAAAAGTAACATATACTATGACATGACCTAATAAAATTACTAAAGATGATGAGCAGATATGCAAGAAGAGAAAAATTGAAAAACAATTCCAAAACAGAATTAGTATCTCCAAGAATTCGATTGCGGTAAGTCTCAAGATAACTCATTTAGTGTAGAATTATTAATTGGGTTATATCCACCATAACTTTTGGAAAATAATGAATTCTTATTGAGATGTCCAATATGGATTATCGCGACTATTTCAAAATTTTAAAATTTGAAACGTTTCGCGCCATATAGACCACGCCCCCATGCATCTCATTGGAGGGAACGTAGTGAGAGTCAATGTATGCTCCAGGGGGTGGGAACTGGCCTACTACAAAGGTGGTCACGATTTTCTTCAACGAACGGCAGACATCTTTAGTTATTCCCAAAGCTCGGATCGGAAAATTAGGAATTCTCAGTACCTAGTGATCGGTCAAAACGGATTTGATCGGATCTCGGTCTTGATGGACTTTATGACGAATAAGAAAATATTCCATGACGAGCATGAACTTTCATGTTATCTATGCCAACGCCATTTTTTTTTCCCATGTCGTGTTCTAGGTTTATTCCATATATAGACTACTTATTTTTATTCAAAAAGTAGTGTTATTCAGCTAGAGAGGTATTCATTTTCAACTTATTCAATTAGATATAGTTTATTCTTGCTGTGTTCCCAATTGCTTCAGTGATAGTAATGTCAAAAGGTATGTGTTGCATTCATATAAGTAGTGGTTTTGGATTAACTTATAACTCACTAAAAATGTACTGTGAATTAATATTTTCTGTAGCAATTTCATATTTGTGTAGTAATTTCTGATTAGTAGAATGTTGGGACAGTTTCTAGGTTTTTCATTACACAAGTTGAGGGTGTTAGAAATGTGTAACACCCTTTTCTTACCTATTATATATTTTTCGGGCGCCAGCTATTCTTTGCTTATCAGGGAGAATAGCAAACCTACCAAGGTAGCTTCTAGTCGAAGACAGAGTTCGGTTTTGTTTAAGATATTAGCGATAATTTGGGCAATCAAATAGGCAAAAATTTGATATAATTTATTCGGAATATAGGTACAGAAAATCACCGCGGTATGTTGAATAAAAATAACGTAAGTAATCAGCTATATTTCAGCAAAATAACAGATTCAAACTGACAGTATGAAAGGTGAAAATAAATTAATTCGGTAATCTACTGTAAAAATTTAAACAGAACGCAAGAATTCAGTTATACTTGTGAAAATAACACTTTCTAAGGACATTACCAATTACAAGTGAAATGCATAAAAATGAATTAATTCTGAATCAAAATCAATCTGGCTGCGAATGCTATTTTCCCGCAAATAGGACGCAACGGACACATACAGATGCGGTACTTGTCGCCTAAAATCATCTACGATTTCGGTTTATCGTGTAAAAACATATTTATCGGTTTCTAGCGGAGAGAAATTTATGTTTTCATGCCTTTTCTGTCTCACTGAAAAACTCTGAAACAACAACTTCAAGTCTCAAGGCGTATACAGAAACGGAAAATACATAAAATAATCGGAATACTTAAAATGAAGAATGGTTTTCCTATACAAGAAAAATCAGACTTCGTTCCAAATGTTTGGTTGGAAAGAATCGGAAATCCATGTCTTCATTCATCCAAAAGCGTTATTTGCATAAAGCATTTTCATATGGATTGTATAGACCCACATGGAGAGCTGAAAAGATTTGCTCTACCAACGGATCCAATGGATTTGCTAGAATATCCAATTAAACATGATCATAACTGCTGATGAGCTGTAGCTCATCTCTTTAGAAAGAGAAACTCAAATTTAAACATGAATTCTTCATCTTTAAGTCTGACCGAATCCATTGAGATCTTGATAAGCAGAGAAGCTATAAAAATCAATATGTTGGTGAATACACTTCATTCACTTTGATGCCAATAATCGGTACCTAATACCGGCCACACAGACTCCAGCCAAAGATGAAACCTGCAGACTTTAACATAAATTGATAGAAATGTATCTTTAAATATGGTACAACTAGAAAGAGTTGTATTCCGATTTTGCTTGAAAACCTGTGATTCTAGTCTATCTCCGCAGGTTTCATTTCCTGTAGAGGGTAGCGTGTGTGGCCGGCATTAAAGATTACAACCTACCTTCTCAAAGATTGGTCACTTCTCCCAGCTTCACAAATACTTTCTAGTTTTACAGGTTGGCTCCAACAATTTTCCTGTTTCACTTCGATTGTGTCTCTATTACATATTCCAAACTCGTGGGTGAAATTTTCTTCGATTTGAATTTCATCTTCAACCTTCGGGTCACTAGAAAACACAAATCGTTAAATCGAGTTAGGTTAAGTAAGTGAATGAAATAAATATTGATTTACTTACAAGTCATCGCGTACAGGTGTTTCCCTAATTTCAATATTCATAGCTTATAGCTCACAAAAAACTTCTAAACTAAATTAATAATCAAGTAATTATTAATATTACGGGCGAGACAAAATAAAGTACATCAGAAAATAACCAAAATGACAGACCAAGAACCATAGATTTGGAAAAGTCAGATCAAGTCACAGAAATATAGGTAAACTCGGGTTGCTTAAAGATCTAGAGTATAAATATTCTTCTTTGTTATAGTACCAAATAAATATTAAAAAACTCAAGAATATTTCACCACTTGTAAAGAAAAAACAAAATCTGGATTATAAGCTTTATAATTTGGTAGCGCTCGTGCTGTCATCTGGCACTAACTCACCATACCTACTTAAAAAATATAATTCACCTATCAACACATAAAGGGGAATTGGAAGTAAAAATGTGCTGAAAATTCTTTATTTTACAATAACGCACACAAAAAATTCCGAATCGTTTTTATTAGTTAAGTAAAAAAAACTGATACTCTCTCGACATCTATTGCCGTAAAGAAAAATTCGATTTGTAGAATTCTATCCATCTATATGGCCTGCCATCTAGTGGCTCAATGAGTAATTCGTGTTATTGCTGAACAGGCCTGCTGCGAGCTTCTGAAGAAATGTCCATAATTGTTGTATTCTGCCTTCATCTGTAGGCAAATCTTTAACTTTTCATAAGTTTACAGGAAAAATGCAATTCCTGGCGGTCTTACGAGATTAGTAGCTTATAGAAAGCATAATTATTTACGAGAACCGGATATGAGTAATTTAAAAGTAAAGAATCGCATGCTACATATCTGTAGCTTATAGATGAAAAGCAGAATTCCACCATTAGTATTGGCTGAAAATAGACTGTACCCATGTACTATACAGAAAACTTGAAACAGCGCCATCTGCTGAACTTAATGGAAAACTTTTACTCTCCATCTGTTCGAGATAGCTGAATATACGCAATAATCCCTGTTACCCAACTATCCTTTATTTTATATTTACGGAAAACTATTTCAATAATATATAAAGTTTAAAAAATTTAGAAAGCACTGGTGTGAGGTCAGTTGGCTTAGGCGCTCTTGTAAACCACTCACAATAATTTAAATTTTGAAAAATCATATCTCCAGAACTATTAGCTTGTCGAAGTCGAGAGTGGTATTTTTGTATACGTCTGATAAAACTGCACCATAAAAAATTTTTTATTTGAACAGTGTCATTTGAAAAAAAATTTTTTTTTTGTTACTCCGAACCTATTCGGCCGATTTGACCGAATAACGAACTTAGCCGAGATATTTATACCTCAAACCTATTCTGAAAGTTTCAACTGTCTAACTTCATCCGTTCGAGAGTTATCGTGTTCACGGAACGGACGGACAGAATCGATTTTGACCACGGATTATTCATCAGTAGGTCCAAACAAAACGATTGATACCACTTTTGCCCAAAAATTCGAAAGTCACAGACATTTGGGCAAATTGATAAGCACTCTGTTCAGGTGAACAAGAGCGCCAAAAACGCGCTTACAAAGAATATCGGGCTAAAAAGTTACAAATAATTTTAAAAATCAATTTATGCAAATAAGATAAAAAAAATACTGCTAAAAGAAGAACGAGAGTTACAAACAAGTGAAGCTAACATAAGCGTGTTAAAAAATCCAATTTAATACAACGATTCACAGAAGTAATTTGATTTTCATCGATCGATTTTCAGGCAGTAGTTCGTTTCATTTTATTTTTGCTTGAAATAATACTTTATTGTATAAAGGAATACATATTTTGAAAATAATATATTGTTACAACTTGGTTGTAGTAAATCTACATTTGTAAGCAAAAGCTTTACGCTCTTTACACTGCGAAGTTTTCGCTACAGAGCTTCGGAACATAATAATGAAAACTTGTTCATTTTCCACACATATCGACGAATTCGTCAGCGGTTATTCACGCTTACATAAGACTGGTAAATCACCGACCAATATTTGATAAACACGCATAAATACAATAAATGTCAACAATAATATCAACTTCAATCCTTGGGGGTTCATTAACCTTGTAAATATCCAATATCCCATAATAACTATAACAATTTCTTTTACTGAATTTGCTTCATATTGACTTAAGCTTTGAAATTATTGACTAGCCTTGAAACGTTACCGTACTTTCTGAGTTAAAATTGTTGAAAAGTCCAAATTTTCCGATATTTTATTTAATGTGGAAAATTTGTGATCTTTTAACTCCAATTCACATCAGAACACGTGAAATAGTTGGAAATCAAAGAACATATACTGGAAATTTTATTCGATATAGTGGACTGTATTATTTTAAAGGCCTGCGCTGGTTTACTTGCAAGTTAAAAAACTTAAAAAACACTAGACAAATATAATTTAAACGTTATATATTTTTTACATACAACATAACCTCAGTTAGGTTATGTTTCTTCAACAGCTGACGAGACGAAAGAGAATGATAACAACGGTCAGCTCTGGGACGTCACAAAATTCAACCATAGAAGGCTAATTTAGAATTCAAACAACAAAAAGCTTATCTTAAATTATACATAAATATACAAATCATTATATTGATATTAAAAAATCTCATAATAAGGAAGAAAGGAGTACAAAAATATAACACAAATAACAGAATTATAGATAAGAGAACTGACTCTGACGCCATCTATTGGTGTTTCTCTCAACTATGAGATTTAAAGCTAACTGCAATTTCTCCATATACAAATATTAATATTGGAAAGAACCCTGATATTAAATATAAAAAATGGATTCGTCCAGTTACAAAAAAAATATAATATATATATAGTTAGGAATAAAGCTTTCAGTCTTTCGAATAAAATACACAACACAAAAAAAAGGTCAGTTGGTAAAGAATATGTAATCAAACTAAATAACAAATAGTTTTAAGAGAGAATATAAACAGAAAATAACAAAAAGGAGAAACTACATCGAAATTTTATTTATAAGTTTAAAGTAAATCATTCATTCTAAGGAGATTTTCTAGCTTCCATCTGTTACTTACTGGGCGTTTTAAGAAAATATTTAGATAAATCCTCCATGAAAGTAATCTAGCAAGCGACATTCCAATCAAAACTAATATATGGAATTATATTTTTAAAAGTGGAAACACTATGGATCGTATATTGATGATACAAAAAAGAGACTTACATTAACAGAAAAGGATCAGAATAAAGTTGTATAAAATATTACAACGGAATTATAGTGGACATAAATGAAACTACAACCATGAAAGGTTTCCAGAGGCAAAATTTCAAAATATTAATAAAAACAGAACCATACACTGTTGGAGAATTTCTGAAGTATGATTTGGAGAGATTGTACAGGGCCTCTGGCCATTAGACAAATTGAATCTTTCACACTATTTTATTTCAAGATGTTACATGTGCACATTTCTACTATACTTGAAATGAAGCGTACTACAGAAAATAACGGAATAGTTGTGTTATTGCAGGGGTGTCATTTGTTAATCTTCACATTTAAATGAAATACATCAATGTGTCTTTTGAGATTGTTTTTTCGATTTGAAGTATAATCACATAAATGACATTTGTGGTTCTTCAAATTTAAATGAACTGTATCAATGTGTTCTTTTAGATTGCTTTTTTGACTTGTTTTATAATCACAGAGGTGACATTTATGATTCTTCAAATTAAAATGAACTGTATCAATGTGTCTGTTTAGATGGCCTTTATGATTTGCGACATGATCACAGAGGTGACATTTATGATTCTTCAAATTTAAATGAACGGAATCAATGTGGATTTTTAGGGTACTTTTTTGACTTGAAGTATAATCACATAAATGGCATTTGCGATTCTTCAAATTAAAATGAACTGTATCTATGTGTCTTTTTAGATGGTTTTTTTTACTTGCAGCATAATCGCACAGATGACATTTATGATTCTTCAAATTTAAATGAACCGTATCTATGTGTCCTTTTAGATGGTTTTTTTTACTTGCAGCATAATCGCAGAGATGACATTTATAATTCTTTAAATTTAAATGAACTGTAATGATGTGTTTTTTTAGATTGCCTTTTTGACTTGCGACATAATCACACAGATGACATTTATGATTCTTCAAATTTAAATGAACTGTATCGATGTGTCTCTTTAGATGGCCTTTTCGACTTGCGACATGATCACAGAGATGACATTTACGATTCTTGGAATCCGAAGGAATTGCTTCATTCTGAGTTTTCATAGGAATCATTGGTGTAATATCATAATCCAATAGCTCCGTCTTGTTGTCATCATAACCTAATGTCATGGTACTTACATTATTTTCGAAATATTTCATCTTGTCATTCAAAGGTTCTTCTCTCTGCTGGGCTTCTTCAATACTGAAATCAATTAATTCGTGTGACTGTACACCGCGAAACTCAACAGATCATTTTGAAAACTTTATGAGGCTAACATCAAAGTGAATGGAAATCAATTGCTTGTTTTTCATTTTATGATATATTCACTTGTTATTAACAAAATTACATGATATGTTAAAATTTCATTAACAACATGACAAGTCAAAACGATTTCCAATTAAAATCACTAAAACTGAGGCAGTTCAACTCTTATATCCTTCAAATGCTATTTGGTATTTATTTAATTTATTAACAACCTTCATACAGGCATAGACAACAAACAACTTGACTATGCAGATAATGCAAAAAACTGTCCTGAAATGAACACCTTAGCAGAAACAATGGAGAAAACAGAAAACTGATTTGCAAAAATTAAATTAATAATAAATGTAGACAAAACATTCATCATAATACAGAGTGGGGCAAAAGTCAGTTTACAATGTCTGGTTTTCATGCTCGTATTCTCGGCCAGTATCGTACCTAGGACGGAATGAGGCAGCTGAAACGTAGCGAGTTGAGTTTTCCGCGTGTAATAGTATCATTGTGTACGTGCCACGGCCGCGCGTTTAAAGTACACGAAAGAAGTACGTGCTTCTTTGCTCACTTGTTACCTAAAAGTTGACGGAGATTTTACTGAAATTTTCTTTCCCACCAGACAAATGGTGCATAAACTGTATCGTAAATTCGTAAGTACTGGCGACGCATTCGGGTCGTTTTGCCGCATGTGCGTTGAAGAAGGAGGGAAACAAGTGATTATTGATGTTATATTTTTCTCGAAAATAAATTTATTTGCAATCAATTTTGCTTTTATTCTCTCATATTCAAAACGGTAAACTGACTTTTTCCGCACCCTGTATTTAAAACGATGATTGATACAGGTTACGAAACCTCAGAAAATCTAGATACAAAAATCAAACTAATAAAAACTACTAAATTCCTCAAGTCAATGTATCTTTTGGGAGTGTTTTTTCTAGTTGCAGCATGATCACAGAGATGACATTTGTGATTCTTCAAATTCAAATGAACAAAATCAATTTGGTATTTGAGCTGATCCTTTTGAGCCAAAGAAAAATCAAAGATGTCATTTGTGTTTATTCGAAATCGAATGAATTTTATCAATGTGTCTTTTGAGATTGTTTTTCCGAATCGAAGAAAAATCACAGAGATGGCATTTGTGATTCTTTAAATTTAAATGAACAGAATCAATATGGTATTTGAGCTGATCCTTTCGAGTCGACGAAAAATCACAGAGATGGCATTTGTGATTCTTCAAGTTTAAATGAATGACATCAATGTGTCTTTTCAGATGGTTTTTTCGAGTCGAAGAGAAATCACAGAAATGGCATTTGTGGTTTTTCAAGTTTAAATGAATTATATCAATGTGTCTTTTCAGGTGGTTTTTTCGAACCGAAGAAAAGTCACAAAGATGGCATTTGTGATTCTTCAGATTCAAATGAACAGAATCAATGTGGTATTTGAGTTGCTCCTTTATAGTCGATGAAAAATCACAGAGATGGCATTTGTGATTCTTCAAGTTTAAATGTATTATATCAATGTGTCTTTTCAGATGGTTTTTGCGAGCCGAAGAAAAATCACAAAGATGGCATTTGTGATTCTTCAAATTTAAATGAAGAGAATCAATGTGGATTTTGAGTCTATCCTTTCGAGTCGAAGAAAAATCACAGATATGGCATTTGTGGCTCTTTAAATTCAAATGAACAGCATCAATGTGAATCTTTAAGTTACTCTTTCGACTCGAAGCAAAATCACAGAAATGACATTTGTGATTAGTCAAATTCAAATGAACGGAATCAATGTGGGTTTTAAGCCGATCCTTTCGACTCGAAGAAAAATGACAGAGATTGCATTTGTGGTTCTTCAAATCCAAATGGACAACATTGATATGATTTTTAAGACATCCTTTTTGTCCAGTCGAATATTCACATAAATGACATTTGTGATTCTTTAAATTTGAATGAACGGAATCAATGTGTCTTTTGAGATTGGTTTGTCGAGTTGTAACATGATCGCAGAGATGGCATTTGTGATTCTTCAGATTCAAATGAACGGAATCAATGTGGATTTTCAGCCGATCCTTTCGACTGGAAGAAAAATCACAGAGATGGCATTTGTGGTTCTGCAAATTCAAATGAACGAAACCAATGTGTTCCTTGAGTCTATCCCTTCGACTCGAAGAAAAATCACAGAGGTGGCATTTGTGGTTCTTTATATTCAAGTGAACGGTATCAATGTGATCCTTGAGCCGATCCCTTCGACTCGAAGAAAAATGACAGAGATGGCATTTGTGATTCTTCAAATTCAAATGGACAACATCAATATGCTTTTTGAGGTCCCCTTTTTGTCCAGTTGAATAATTGCATAAATGACATTCGTGATCCTTTGAATTCGAATGAATTGCATCAATGTGTGTTTTAAGATTGTCGTGGCATTTCCGTCTTTCCTTTTGAAATGTAACGCAATCGCTGAGGTGACATTCATTTAAATGTCCTTCTTCATGGGTAGTAAAATCACAGAGATGACATTCGTGATTCTGGATTTTCATAGGACTCGTCAGTGCAATCTTATAATCCAATGGCTCAGTCTTGTAGTCATCATGAAATACTGACATGGTATTTACAATATTTTCAGAACATATTATTTCGTCGTTTGAAAGTTTTTCTGTTCGTTGCGTTACTTCAATACTGAAATAAATAAATTCATGTTACTGTAGCCGCTCAGACTGAACTGATAATTTTAGAACATAGAGGAGGCTAGCATCAAAGTAAATGAATTTCAATTGCATGCCAGAAAAGTATTGTTTTTTATTTTATGATATATTTAAGGGAGGTTAATCATTTAAACAATAATCAAATTGAAACATCTCAAGAGTGCGTCAAAAATCAGTTTACACTGTCTGATATTCACGCATGCGCCTATTCTCGGCCAGTATCGAACCTAGAGCGGAAGGAGGTAGCTGAAACGCAGCGCGTTGAATTGTCTGCGTGTAGTAGTGATGTTGTGTAAGTTGCCATGGCTGCGCGTGTAAAGTACACGAAAGAAGAACGTAATTGTTTGCTCACTTCTTACCTAAAACTTGACGGAGATAATAGTGCATAAACTGTATCGTAAATTCGCCCTGCTATGGTTATTACAAGGGAAAACATAAGCATCTTGGCTCAATCTTTTGTCGAACATCCAAATCAATCTGCACGTCGCACAGCCACAGCATTGGAGATTGGAACAGTTATAACACATGGATCAATATGTCCCGAGACTAACAATGAAAACCAAATTTTTTTTCCACAACATAATCACCTTTTAGGGTGATACAATCGTTCCAACGTTTTTCCAATTTTTCAATACCATGTTTATAAAAAAAATTATCTTTCGCTTCAAAATAAGCTTCAGTTTCAGCGATGACCTCCTCATTTGAGCCAAATCCTTTGCCTCGGAGCATTTTTTTAAGATGAGCAAAGAGCTAGTAGTCACTGGGGGCTAAATCTGGCGTATGAGTATGGGAGGTGAGGATGCAGATCAAAGCCCAATTCGTCCAATTTTGCCATTGTTTTCATCGACTTGTGACAGAATTTTTTTCTCTGCATGTGCGGTCCTTTTTTTGCGATTTCCTCCTTCAAACGCACCAGCAAGTCAATATAATAATCACTGTTGATCGATTTACCTTTTTCGAGGTAGTCAATGAAAATCACGCCATGCGTATCCCAAAAACTCAATTTTTCATGAAATACACTTCCATATGATATCTGTGTCATCTCTGCTATCTCACGGAGCTTCACTTTACGATCTTTCATTATAATTTTTGTCACTTCACTCACATTTTCCGGTGTAACGGCTTCCACAGATCTACCCGAGCGTTCCGCGTCATTTGTGTCGATACGACCACGTTTAAACTAAGCAAACCGCCGACAAATCGTTGCTTTTGATGGACAAGAGTCCGGGTAACATTTTTCAATCCATTGTTTCGCTTGCACGGTGTTTTTACCCATTAAAAAACAATGTTTTATCAGAACACGAAACTCCGTTTTTTCCATTTTAAACCAACTACGAAACCACTTTACCCCAACCTCGATAACTCAGCTATTTTTGGTCCGATCGACTTGAAATTTTGACACGTTTCAAGCAAAGGTTAGCACTCTAGAAAGAAGTAGTTACTGGTTTACTACGAGCGCCATCTCTGGGTAAGTCTCGGGACTTATGGATCCATGTAGTATTTCCTTTTTTTTCTCATATGAAAAACGGTAAACTGACTTTTGCCGCATCCTGTATATTTCGATATTTTGGCGGTTCTTAACAATTATAACTTAGAGATAGTGAACATTTTAATAAAAATAAATTACATTCAGAGATTATTCGAAAAAAATTGACAATTGTTTGGGAAATTTTTGACTTAACAAAATTTTAAATATGTCAGTATTAAAAATGAAGATGACATGATAAAGACAGAGAAACTATGTGATATCTAAAGAAAGAAGGTATTTATAGGTCACACTTGAATATGTTACATCTGTTTTTTGTTGATGTTGATATAATTTTTCTTTATATAGCACATTTTAAGAAATATTTTTTCATTTTAATCATGTTTGCTGCATATAATTTCTATTTCATCAAAATTGAAAGAATGATCAAGTGAAGATCGGTAATCCACATCTTTCAGGTGCAGCTTTTGCATTAGTGGTTCTTTAAATTCAAATGCACGGAATCAATGTGATTTTTGAGATAATCCTTTCGATATGAAGAAAAATCGCAGAGATGGCACTTATGCTTCTTCAAATTTAAATGAACGTAATCGATGTGGGCCTTGAGCAGATCCTTTCTATGTGACGAAGAATCACAGGGATGACATTTGTGGTTCTTCGGATTCAAATGGACGGTACCAATGTGGTTTTTCAGGGTACTCTTTCGACTTGAAGCAAAATCACAGAGGTGGCATTTGTGGTTCTTCAAATTTAAATGAGCAGAATCGATGTGGATTCTCAGCTGATTCTTTCGATAGGAAGAAAAATCACACAGGTGACATTTGTGGTTTTTCAAATTTAAATGACGAGAATCAATGTGGATTCTGAGCAACCCTTTACCGTGGGTGGCGTAATCGCAACGATGGCATTTGTGATTTTTCAACTTTAAATGATTGGCATCAATGTGAACTTTGAGTCTCCCCCTAACAAATGTAGCGTAATCGCATAAGTGACATTTCTGACTTCTCACATTCAAATGGGCATTGATGTGGTTGACGAGTGTGGTTTTTTGACCTGTAGCATTATCGCAGAGATGGCATTTGTGATTTTTCATTTTTAAATGAACTGTATTAATGTGTCTGCCGAGATTTTTGAGAGTCGCGACATGATCACAAAGAAAACATTTGCTTTTCTTCGAATCTGAAACGACTGCATCGATCTGGGTTTTCACAGGATTCGTCGGTGAAATATTACAATTCAATAGCTTAGTTTTGTTGTCGTCACAAAATACCAACATGTTATTTATATCTTTTTTGGAATATTCTATATTGTCATTTCTAAGATTTTTCTCTTTGCTGCATTTCTTCAATACTGAAATAAATAAATTCATGTTACTCTAAACTCCAGGTGATTTTACGAAATATAGGACGCTTGCATCAAGGTGAATGATTTAAATTACATGTTGGTTTATAGTTTGATGTATCTGCGCTAAGCTTCGTTAAAAGTCTGTTTGTTGTAGATGGTTGTTTTCAATTTTGTTTAAATTCTTTTATGTGTAGTAATTTTAGGTCATTCGATGGTTTGGAACATAGACGACATCGACATAGGTCATAAACTTACTTTTTAAAAATTCATTCATTTTAGATATTCTGCATCAGTGAATTTTATTCTATATACGGTTCTTTATTTTCCAACAATATAAATGTTGTTCTTCAGTATTTTCAGTATTTCATTTTTATCTCTTGCTTCTCCTAATAGTTGTCCAAAACACCTCATTTCCATCGTGTTTTCCACTATTCTCGTCTACTTTTATTCACTGATCACGTCACAACACAAAACTCTGTTTCCGCCCAAAAATTTCAAGTTTGAATTTCTTTACGCACATGCTCGATGAAAAATTGCAATGCACACTTTAAATTTTCAGCTTCTGATTGCAAATCACAAGTTCCGATAAATACCTTACGAGAAATTCTCAAAGCCCATTGATTCAAAAATCTAACTGTGCACAACTTGATCCAATGGATAGCTAGAAAATCTAATTTCACATGATCATAACTGCTGAACTACTCCAACTCATCTCTTTAGAAAGATAGACTCAAATTTAAACATGGATTCTTCATCTTTAAGTCTGACCAAATGAGATATGAGATCATGATAAGCAGAGAAGCTATAAAAAAAATCAATATGTTGGTGAATACACTTCATTCACTTTGATGCCAATAATGTACCTAATAACGGCCACACAGACTCCAGCCGAAGATGAAACCAGCAGATAGAAATGTATGGTTAAGTGTGTTACAACTAGAAAGATTTGTATTTCGATTTTGCTTGAAAACCTGTGATTCTAGTCTACCTGAGCAAGTTTCATTTCTGTAGACGGTAGCGTGTGTGGCCGGCATTAAAGATTACAACCTACCTTCTCGAAGATTGGTCACTTCTCCCAGCTTCACAAATACTTTCTAGTTTTACAGGTTGGCTCCAACAATTTTCCTGTTTCACTTCGATTGTGTCTCTGTTACATATTCCAAATTCGTGGGTGAAATTTTCTTCGATTTGAATCCCATCTTCAACCTTGAGGTCACTGCAAAACACAAATCGTTAAATCGAGTTAGGCTAAGTAAGTAAATGAAATAAATGTTGATTTACTTACAAGTCATCGGGTTCAGGTGATTCACCAATTTCAATATTCATAGCTTATAGCTCACAAAATACTTCTTACTTCAAAAGAAAATTAACAATCAAGTAATTATTAATATTACTGTCGAGACAAAATAAAGTAAATCATAAAATAACCAAAATGGCTGACCAAGAACCATAGATTTGGAAAAGTCAAGATCAAGTCACAGAAATATAAAAAAACTGAGGTTACTTAAAGATCTATAGTTTAAAAATTCTTCTTTATGATAAAACCAAATAAATATTAAAAAACTCAAGAATATTTCACCTTCAGCAAGGAGAAAATGAAATCTGGATTGATAAGCTTTATAATTTGGTAGCGCTCGTGCTGTCATCTGGCGCTAACTCACCATACCTACTTAAAAAAGTTTATTTATCCATCAAAACATAAAGGGGAATTCAACATAAAAATGTACTGAAAATTCTTTATATTACAATAAAGCACATAAAAAATTCCGAATCGTTTTTAGTAGTTAAGTAAAAAAATATACTGTACTCATGTACTATACAGAAAACTTGAATCAGCGCCATCTGCTGAACTTAATGGAAAACTTTTAGTCTCCAGCCATCTGTTGAGAGATAGCTGAATATACGCACTAATCCCTGTTGCCCAACTATCCATTATTTTATATTTACAGAAAATTATTTCAATAATAAATAAAGTTTGAAAAACACGCTTATAAACAATATAGGGCTAAACAAATTACAAATAATTTTAAAAATTAATTTATGAAAATAGTATAAAAAAAAATACTAGTAAAAGACGAGAGAGAGTTACAAACTGACATACATACAAGTGAAGCTATTAAGAACGTTTTAAAAAATCCAATTTAATACAACGATTCACAGAAGCAAATCGATTTTCAGGCAGTAATTAGTTTCATTTTATAATTTGCTTGAAACAAAACTTAATTGTATAAAGGAATACATATTTTGAAAATAATATATGGAAAGTGTGATAAATCTATTTTTCATCATATGATATAAAATATCGCAAAATTAAACTTTTATTTGAAAACTACGCCAACGATTCGGGAAAGTCAAGGCTATACAAGAATTTAAAAGTTAAAATATTTCTTTTACTGAATTTGCTTTATATTGACTTTAACTTTAAAATTTTTGACTAGCCTTGAAACGTTAGTTTTTGAGGTAAAGTTGTTAAAAAGTCCAAATTTGCTAATATTTTATTTAATGTGGAAAGTTTGTGATCTTTTAACTCCAATTGACATCGGAACATATGAAACAGTTGAAAATAAAAAAGATATATACAAATTTTAATATTGCAAAGAACTCTAATATTAAATAGAAAAAATGGATTCGTCTAGTAACAAAAATATATAATATACGTAGTTAGGAACAAAGCTTTCAGTCTTTAAAATAAAATACACAATACAAAAAAAGGTCAGTTGGTGAAGACGTAATCCAACTAAATAACAAATAATTTTAAGAGAGAATATAAACAGAAAATAACAAAAAGAAGAAACTACATCAAATTTTTATATATAACTTTTAAGTAAATCATTTGGAGGCTGCCATTCATTATAAGGGGTGTTTTTAGCATCCATCTGCTACTTACTGGGCGTTTTAAGAAAATATTTAGATAAATCCTCCATGAAAGTAATCTAGCAAGCGACATTCCAATCAAAACTAAGATATTGAATTATATTTTTTAAAGTGGAAACACTATGGATCGTATATTGATGATACAAAAAAGAGACTTACATTAACAGAAAAGGATCAGAATAAAGTTGTATAAAATATTACAACGGAATTATAGTGGACATAAATGAAACTACAACCATGAAAGGTTTCCAGAGGCAAATTTTCAAAATATTAATAAAAACCGAACTATACACTGTTGGAGAATTTCCAAAGTATGATTTGGAGAGATTGTACAGGGCCTCTGGGCAGGAGACAAATTGAATCTTTGACACTATTTTATTTCAAGATGTTATATGCGCATATTTCTACTTGATTCACAATATCGAGTTAATCCAAAAAGGCTAATTTGAGGAAGTTTTCTTTATCTCTTTCAAATTTTGTATTTTTGATATTCAGTTCTTTTTTCTGCTTTTGTCTTTTTATTTCCAGATTCGATGTGGGCACCTTGAAGAAGTCTTTGTTTCCATCAATAGAAGACCACTCTTGAAGAAAGAAATCCCAAATATATTTCAGCTTATTTTTGTACTTTCACACTTAGGCGGGGAGCCAGGGTTTTTTTTTACCGGGTTTTTTTCCCTAAGCTTTTATGTCATACGCCGAATTGTATGACACCCCGTCACTAACCCCTGATCTATATGCTTTATTGTTTGCTAACTAAATATTGTAAGCCAACAGTTCAAAAGAAATATATATATATTTCTACTATACTTGAAATGAAGCATACTACAGAAAATAACGGAATAGTTGTGTTTTTGCAGGGGTGTCATTTGTGAATCTTCACATTTAAATGAAATACATCAATATGTCTTTTGAGATTGATTTTTCGATTTGAAGTATAATCACATAAATGACATTTGTGGTTCTTCAAATTTAAATGAATGGAATCAATGTGGAATTTTAGGCTACTCTTTAGACTGGTAGCAAAATCACAGAGGTTGCACTTATGCTTTTTCAATTTTAAATGAATTGAATCAATGTGGTTTTTCAGGTTACTCTTTTGACTCGAAGCAAAATCACAGAGATTGCACTTATGGTTCTTCAAATTTGAATGAACGGAATCAATGTGAATTTTCAGGTAACTCTTTCGATTTGAAGTATAATCACAAAAATCACAAAAATGGCATTTGTGATTCTTCAAATTTAAATGAACTGTATCGATGTGTCTCTTTAGGTAGCTTTTTTGACTTGCAACATAATCGCAGAAGTGACATTTATGATTTTTCAAATTTAAATGAACTGTATCAATGTGTCTTATTAGATGGTTCTTTCGAGTTGTAGCATAATCGCAGAGATGACATTTATGATTCTTTAAATTTAAATGAACTGTATCGATGTGTCCTTTTAAATTGCCTTTTTGACTTGCAACATAATCGCACAGGTGACATTTATGATTTCTCAAATTTAAATGAACTGTATCAATGTGGTTTTTCAGGTTACCTTTTCTATTTGAAGTATAATCACATAAATGACATTTGAGGTTCTTCAAATTTAAATGAACTGTATCGATGTGTCCTTTTAGATGGTTATTTCGAGTTGCAGCATAATCGCAGAGATGACATTCATGATTCTTAGAATCCGAAGGAATTGCTTCAATCTGAGTTTTCATAGAAATCATTGGTGTAATATCATAATCCAATAGCTCCGTCTTGTTGTCATCATAACTTAATGTCATGTTACTTACATTATTTTCGGAACATTTTATCTTGTCATTCGAAGGTTCTTCTCTCTGCTGGGCTTCTTCAATACTGAAATCAATTAATTCGTGTTACTGTACACCGCAAAACTCAACAGATCATTTTGAAAACTGTATGAGGCTGGCATCAAAGTAAATGAAAATCAATTGCTTGTTTTTTATTTTATGATATATTCACTTGTTATCAACAAAATTACATGATATGTTAAAATTTCAATTACAACATGATAAGTCAATACGATTTACAATTAAAATCCCTTAATCTGAGGCAGTTCAATTCTTACATAACTCTTACATCTATAATAAAGACTTGGAATATTCAAGGAAGATCTAAAATTAGGAATACAGAAATAAGAAAGGACATGAAACAAGCGATGAGAAAAATTTTAAAAGAAACAGATACAGAAAAATTCATATATTTGAAAGAAGATTATTTGAGATTTTCAGAGAAAGAAGGAGAAAATGAATTTCTAAAATATTTGCAAAAGTAACATATACTATGACATGACCTAATAAAATTACTAAAGATAATGAGAAGATATGCAAGAAGAGAAAAATTGAAAAACAATCCCAAAACAGAAAAAGTATCTCAAAGAATTCGATTGCGATAAGTCTCAAGATAACTCAGTCAGTGTAGAATTATTAATTGGGCTATATCCACCATAACTTTTGGAAAATAAGACGTCAATTAATTTAAACACAGTTTGTTAACATCATTCCTCCTTTCATTGAACTACAAAATAATGAATTCTTATTGAGAAGTCTAATATGGATTATTGCGACTATTTCACCAGACCACGCCCCCATGCATTTCATTGGAGGGAACGTAGTGAGAGTCAATCTATGCTCCAGGGGGTGGGAACTGGCCTACTACAGAGGTGGTCACGTTTTTCTTCAACGAACGGCAGCAACATCTTTAGTTATTCCCAAAGCTCGGATCGGTAAATTAGGAATTCTCAGTACCTAGTGATCGGTCAAAACGGATTTTATCGGATCTCGGTCTTGATTTATGACGAATAAGAAACTATTCTTTGACAAGCATGAACTTTCATGTTATCTATGCCAACGCCATTTTTTTTTCCCATGTCGTGTTCTAGGTTTATTCCATATATAGACTACTTATTTTTTATTCAAAAAGTAGTGTTATTCAGCTAGAGAGGTATTCATTTTCAACTTATTCAATTAGATATAGTTTATTCTTGCTGTGTTCCCAATTGCTTCAGTGATAGTAATGTCAAAAGGTATGTGTTGCATTCATATAAGTAGTGGTTTTGGATTAACTTATAACTCACTAAAAATGTACTGTGAATTAATATTTTCTGTAGCAATTTCATATTTGTGTAGTAATTTCTGATTAGTAGAATGTTGGGACAGTTTCTAGGTTTTTCATTACACAAGTTGAGGGTGTTAGAAATGTGTAACACCCTTTTCTTACCTATTATATATTTTTCGGGCGCCAGCTATTCTTTGCTTATCAGGGAGAATAGCAAACCTACCAAGGTAGCTTCTAGTCGAAGACAGAGTTCAGTTTTGTTTAAGATATTAGCGATAATTTGGGCAATCAAATAGGCAAAAATTTGATATAATTTATTCGGAATATAGGTACATCACCTCGGTATGTTGAATAAAAATAACGTAAGTAATCAGCTATATTTCAGCAAAATAACAGATTCAAACTGACAGTATGAAAGGTGAAAATAAATTAATTCGGTAATCTATTCTAAAAATTTAAACAGAATGCATGAATTCAGTTATACTTGTGAAAA
This sequence comes from Micraspis discolor, assembly GCA_030674115.1. Taxonomy (NCBI): domain Eukaryota; kingdom Metazoa; phylum Arthropoda; class Insecta; order Coleoptera; family Coccinellidae; genus Micraspis; species Micraspis discolor. Next base: position 142,819 of record JARTUT010000915.1, read on the forward strand.
TAACACTTTCTAAGGACATTACCAATTACAAATGAAATGCATAAAAATGAATTAATTCTGAATCAAAATCAATCTGGCTGCGAACGCTACTTTCCCGCAAATAGGATGCAACAAATTGTGATTGACGGTAATCGGAATAAAAATTTTACTTTCTTGAGGGAAGAGCTAAGAATAATTAGTACAGACAGAGGGTTGCTAACTGTCTACGTGGACAGGAGGCCTCTACAGAATTTCTGTAAAAGGAATGAAATCAAACTCGGAAAAATAGGAGGATTTTGATGAAATTGAAATAAAGGGGTTTCGGCAATGGGGTTACCGTTTACTCACTTTTTCTTTTCTTTCGTCGCTCGAGATACTGACGTCCGGCAAAACCACACTGTGTGCACTTATAAAAATAAAATAAATCGCTAATACTGAATAAAAAAAAAATAATCTACTATGAATACTAAATAAAAAAAAGAGAAAACTAGGTACTGAATCTTGAATCGAATGAACGCATCTACAATCTACCACCATCTATCTCAATTAATCAAATAATCATCGAATACAGAACTATAATAATCTTTAATTGAATTCCGGGGGCAACAGGGTCTTTTATAATCTCCGGGGGGGAGATGAAACGGACACATACAGATGTGGTACTTGTCGCCTAAAATCATCTACGATTTTTCGGTTTATCGCGTAAAAACATATTTATCGGTTCCTAGCGGAGAGAAATTTATGTTTTCATGCCTTTTTTGTCTCACCGAAAAACTCTGAAACAACAACTTCGAGTCTCAAGGCGTATACAGGGAACGGAAAATACATAAAATAATCGGAATACTTAAAATGAAGAATGGTTTTCCTATACAAGAAAAATCAGACTTCGTTCCAAATGTTTGGTTGGAAAGATTCGGAAATCCATGTCTTCATTCATCCAAAAGCGTTATTTGCATAAAGCATTTTCATATGGATTGTATAGACCCACATGGAGAGCTGAAAAGATTTGCTCTACCAACAGATCCAATGGATTTGCTAGAATATCCAATTAAACATGATCATAACTGCTGATGAGCTGTAGCTCATCTCTTTAGAAAGAGAGACTCAATTAAACATGGATTCTTCATCTTTAAGTCTGACCGAATCCATTGAGATCTTGATAAGCAGAGAAGCTATAAAAATCAATATGTTGGTGAATACACTTCATTCACTTTGATGCCAATAATCATCACCTAATACCAGCCACACAGACTACAGCCGAAGATGACACCTGCAGACTTTAACATAAATTGATAGAAATGTATGGTTAAGTATGGAACAACTAAAAAGAGTTGTATTTCGATTTTGCTTGAAAACCTGTGATTCTAGTCTATCTGCCCAGGTTTCATTTCCTGTAGAGGGTAGCGTGTGTGGCCGGCATTAAAGATTACAACCTACCTTCTCGAAGATTGGTCACTTCTCCCAGCTTCACAAATACTTTCTAGTTTTACAGGTTGGCTCCAACAATTTTCCTGTTTAACTTCGATTGTATTTCTATTACATATTACAACCTCGTGGGTGAAATTTTCTTCGGTTTGAATTTCATCTTCAACCTTGAAGTCACTGGAAAAAACAAATCGTTAAATCGAGTTTGGCTAAGTGTGTAAATGAAATAAATGTTGATTTACTTACAAGTCATCGGGTTCAGGTGATTCCCTAATTTCAATATTCATAGCTTATAGCTCACAAAATACTTCTTACTTTAAAAGTAAATTAAAAATCAAGTAATTATTAATATTACCGGCGAGACAAAACAGAGATATATCTCTCTATATCTCTGGACAAAACAAAGTAAATCAGAAAATAACCAAAATGACAGACCAAGAACCATAGATTTGGAAAAGTCAGATCAAGTCACAGAAATATAGGAAAACTTCGGGTTGCTTAAAGATCTAGATTATAAATATTCTTCTTTGTTATAGTTTCAAATAAATATTAAAAAACTCAAGAATATTTCACCTCTTGTAAAGAAAAAACAAAATCTGGATTATGAGCTTTATCATTTGGTAGCGCTCGTGCTGTCATCTGGCACCAACTCACTATACCTACTTAAAAAAGTTAATTCATCTATCAACACATTAAGGGGAATTCGACGTAAAAATGTACTGAAAATTCTTTATTTTACAATAACGCACACAAAAAATTCCGAATCGTTTTTAGTAGTTGAGTAAAAAAAATTGATATTCTCTCCACATCTATTGCCGTAAAGAAAAATTCGATTTGTAGAATTCTATCCATCCATATGGCCTGCCATCTACTGTCTCAATGAGTAACTCGTGTTATTGCTGAACAGGTCTGCTGCGAGCTTCTGACGAAATGTACCTAATTGTTGTATTCTGCCTTCATCTGTAAGCAAATCTTTAACTTTTCATAAGTTTACAGGAAAAATGCAATTCCTGGCGGTCTTACTAGATTAGTAGCTTAAAGAAAGCATAATTATTTACGAGTACCGGATATGAGTAATTTAAAAGTAAAGAATCGCATCAATGGTATGCTACAGATCTGTAGCTAATAGATGAAAAGCAGAATACCACCATTATTAGTGTTGGAAAAAAATATACGTACTCATGTACTATACAGAAAACTTGAAACAGCGCCATCTGCTGAACTTAATGGAAAACTTTTACTCTCTAGCCATCTGTTGAGAGATAGCTGAATATACGCACTAATCCCTGTTACACAACTATCTTTTATTTTATATTTACAGAAAACTATCAATAATAAATAAAGTTTAAAAAACACGCTTATAAAGAATATCGGACTAAAAAAGTTACAAATGATTTTAAAAATCAATTTATGAGAATAGGATAAAAAAAATACTACTAAAAGAAGAAAGAAAGTTACAATCTGACATACAAACAAGTGAAGTGTAGGATCGAAAGTTATCCCTACTTATGCGTTTCGTCCCTGGCGCACACATTTGGACTCATCAGTATGGCTTGTGTGCGCCATGCCATAGACGCAGGGGTTTTGAAGTTTGAGGGAGCCGCCGGGAGTTGAACCCGGCACCTAGTACCTAGTCGGTGTGAAACTTGAGTGTCAACGTCTAGGCCACCGAAGCACTGTGAATTTAAGCTATGCGTGGCTATATAGAGTGCCGCCAAGAGATCCCTATACACTCCCCAGCCGCTGACAGAGTGCTGCTACAGAAGCTAACATAAGCGTGTTAAAAAATCCAATTTAATACAACGATTCACAGAAGCAAATCGATTTTCAGGCAGTAGTTCGTTTCATTTTATAATTTGCTTGAAATAAAACTTGATTGTATAAAGGAATACATATTCTGAAAATAATATATTGTTACAACTTGGTTGTAATAAAACAACATTTGTGAGCAAAACCTTTATTCTCTTAATACTGCGAGGTTTTCGCTACAGAGCTTCGGAACATTGTAACATCCCAGGTTTTTCCAATACAAAAAAATCGTAGTCTCATTGCACCCCATGTTGATACGCCCCTGGCAGTTACCAAACCGTAGAAATAAAATTCCATGGTCAGAAAAAAGAAATGGCTGCCACTGCTAAGGCTGACCTGCGCCTGGTGAGGGATCCAGAAAGAAAGGATGCGAGATGGCGGGGGTCATTAGTGGTGAAATTGTGAGGGAAGTAACAGTGACCCAAAAAGGGGTGTTTAGTGCCTTTGTGTGTGTTCGAAAACGAAGCCATTTTATGTTGAGTGACCCTAGAATATATCTCGCAAGTATAATTGAGACTATTTTAAATGTTATTAGTTGCTTCTCCATTTTATTAACCTTTGTTGAGAAATACCATTGGGAAATGTATTGGTTGAGTGAATTTATTATTTCTCTGTTATGTTTGTAAATTAATACTGTTATTATGCAATATTATTTGGTTTCATGGTGTATTAGGTGGTGTTTGGGCCCTTGTCATTAATACTGTTGTCTTATGAATGTAATTCTTTTGTTCACATAATGCTTTGTTTAACTTCATATAACTAATTCCTTTGTTCACATAATGCTTTGTTTGATTCATATAACCCTATTTCATTTGTTCACATAATGCTTTGTTTGATTCATATAACTCTATTTCCTTTGTTCTCATAATGCTTTGTCTGATTCATATAACCCTATTTCATTTGTTCACATAATGCTTTGTTTGATTCATATAACTCTATTTCCTTTGTTCGCATAATGCTTTGTTTGATTCATATAACTCTATTTCCTTTGTTCTCATAATGCTTTGTCTGATTCATATAACTCTATTTCCTTTGTGCACTTAATACTTTGATTGATTCATGTAACTCCTTATAGCATGTGATTCCATCATTTTCGATATTATTGCCTTTGCAGTTCAGGTGTCTACCATAACAACGAATGCCTTATTTTACAGCTTTCTGTGTTACCGGAGTGTAACCGATCAACTTTATTTACTGTACCCTACGGTACAATAGGAATTGCCAATCTCTCTGTAGTTCTGAGCCTGTGATTAAGCAGGAACGTATGGAGACCTCCACTAGTGGTAGTACTAGTATGGTCAATATGGAATAATGGATGTAACCAGTGTACGTAGCACTCTGGTGTTATATCGAAAGTTAACGTTGTTAAGTTACCTCTATGTCATGTTATCATTATGTATGTCTTGTACTGTTGTTCTTGGTCATTTTACTGTGTAATGTACTTGCCTTACTAGGCATGGTTATTGTTGTGTATATTTCGTACTGTGTTAACTTATTCTTCTTACTGTCGTGATGTATCTTGTTGTCGTTATGTATATTTCCTTCGGTTGATTATGTAGATTCTCTGCTTTCATTATTTATATTGCTTATGATCGTCTATCTATACCTGTCTCTGCTCTTTATGTCCATAATGCATTCTGGTTCTTATTATTTACTTGTGATTGATATTCTATGAAGGTTTGTTGTTTATTTATGCCATGATCTCGTACTGCTATTTATTTACCTATATGCTCGTATTACATGATATTTCATTTAGGGGTCTCGAGATTGTGGACCATTCCTATACTGTAATATGAGATTTCTTAGGTTCCTGGATCGAAGGCCTTGAAGGGGCGGTTCCAAAAGCTATAGGGCAGGGACCGTTACTGACATGTGCTATAAGGCATGAGAGAATATACCTTTTTTATATCAACCGCGAAACTTTCTGTCATTTTTTCAGAGCCGCCGCTGGACCTCCATGACCTTCCCCGTGTTCCCAATTCCTTAGCTCATACAATATTATAGTTATGGCTCACATACCCTGGGGCCGTGACCATGACGATGGTCATAATTAGTCATTTACTTATTTGCCATGATTATTATCCTGTTGCATTATTGAAGTATACATTTGCTATGATTATTAATTCTTGCTGTACCATTGAAGTTGCTATCTTTACCATGTTACTATACTCTTTTATTATGGAAGTTGCTCTGATTATCCTGATTATCGTCTGTGCTGTATTGTTATAGTTTCTTTTCCTAGATTGTTATACTTGCCTTTGCTAGCTGTTAATATTTCATCTTTTAGTTTTAAACAAGTGACCAAACACCACCTAAAGGGATTTTATGCCTGAGGCTTTCCCTATATTTTTTAGACCCTTAATAAATAGCTGATTGTCTGGGTCTAACCGTTGTGTTTTATTTACCATCTTTGTTTCCCAATTATTTTCACTAATCTCAATTATCACGAACTTGAATTATTACGTAAACTTAACATAGAGTCCTACCCTTGCTAGACGATCACATTAAATGGCCAAGTCTTTGTATCTGGAGTCATTCAGACTCCAGTGCCGTAGTTAGTTTTGAAAATGATATTTGTCATTCTTTTCGAAAGAAAAAAGTGGCAAATGTTACAACATAATAATGAAAACTTGTTCATTTTTCACACATATCGACGAATTCGTCAGCGGTTATTGACGCTTACATAAACTGATAAATCACCGACCAATATTTGAGAAACACGCATAAATACAATAAATGTCAACAATAATATCAACTTCAATCCTTGGGGGTTCATTAACCTTCTAAATATCCAATATCCCATAATAACTATAACAATTTCTTTTACTGAATTTGCTTCATATTGACTTAAGCTTTGAAATTATTGACTAGCCTTGAAACGTTACCGTACTTTCTGAGTTAAAATTGTTGAAAAGTCCAAATTTTCCGATATTTTATTTAATGTGGAAAATTTGTGATCTTTTAACTTCAGTTCACATCAGAACACGTGAAATAGTTGGAAATCAAAGAACATATACTGGAAATTTTATTCGATATAGTGGACTGTATTATTTTAAAGGCCTGCGCTGGTTTACTTGCAAGTTAAAAAAGATAAAAAACACTAGACAAATATAGTTTAAACGTTATATATTTACATACAACATAACCTCAGTTAGGTTATGTTTCTTCAACAGCTGACGAGACGAAAGAGAATGAAAACAACGGTCAGCTCTGGGACGTCACAAAATTCAACCATAGAAGGCTAATTTAGAATACAAACGACAAAAAACTTATCTTAAATTATACATAAATATACAAATCATTATATTAATATTAAAAAATCTCATAATAAGGAAGAAAGGAGTACAAAAATATAAAACAAATAACTGAATTATAGATAAGAGAACTGACGCCATCTATTGGTGTTTCTCTCAACTATGAGATTTAAAGCTAACTGCAATTTCTCCATATACAAATATTAATATTGGAAAGAACCCTGATATTAAATATAAAAAATGGATTCGTCCAGTTACAAAAAAAATATAATATATATATAGTTAGGAACAAAGCTTTCAGTCTTTCGAATAAAATACACAACACAAAAAAAGGTCAGTTGGTAAAGAAGATGTAATCAAACTAAATAACAAGTAATTTTAAGAGAGAATATAAACAGAAAATAACAAAAAGGAGAAACTACATCGAAATTTTATTTATAAGTTTAAAGTAAATCATTCATTCTAAGGAGATTTTCTAGCTTCCATCTGTTACTTACTGGGCGTTTTAAGAAAATATTTAGATAAATCCTCCATGAAAGTAATCTAGCAAGCGACATTCCAATCAAAACTAATATATGGAATTATATTTTTAAAAGTGGAAACACTATGGATCATATATTGATGATGCAAAAAAGAGACTTACATTAACAGAAAAGGATCAGAATTAAGTTGTATAAAATATTACAACGGAATTATAGTGGACATAAATGAAACTACAACCATGAAAGGTTTCCAGAGGCAAAATTTCAAAATATTAATAAAAACAGAACCATACACTGTTGGAGAATTTCTGAAGTATGATTTGGAGAGATTGTACAGAACCTCTGGCCATTAGACAAATTGAATCTTTCACACTATTTTATTTCAAGATGTTACGTGTGCACATTTCTACTATACTTGAAATAAAGCATACTACAGAAAATAACGGAATAGTTGTGTTATTGCAGGGGTGTCATTTGTTAATCTTCACATTTAAATGAAATACATCAATGTGTCTTTTGAGATTGATTTTTCGATTTGAAGTATAATCACATAAATGACATTTGTGGTTCTTCAAATTTAAATGAATGGAATCAATGTGGATTTTCAGGTTACTCTTTTGACTCGAAGCAAAATCACAGAGATTGCACTTATGGTTCTTCAAATTTGAATGAACGGAATCAATGTGTCTTATTAGATGGTTCTTTCTTGTTGTAGCATAATCGCAGAGATGACATTTATGATTCTTTAAATTTAAATGAACTGTATCAATGTGGTTTTTCAGGTTACCCTTTCTATTTGAAGTATAATCACATAAATGACATTTGAGGTTCTTCAAATTGAAATGGACTGTATTGATGTGTCCTTTTAGATGGTTCTTTCGAGTTGCAGCATAATCGCAGAGATGACATTTATAATTCTTCAAATTTAAATGAACTGTATTGATGTGTTTTTTTAGATTGCCCTTTTGACTTGCAACATAATCGCACAGATGACATTTATGATTCTTCAAATTTAAATGAACTGTATCGATGTGTCCTTTTAGAAGGTTTTTTTGACTTGCAGCATAATCGCAGAGATGACATTTATGATTCTTTAAATTTAAATGAACTGTATCGATGTGTCCTGTTAGATGGTTTTTTTGACTTGCAACAAAATCGCAGAGGTGACATTTATGATTCCTCAAATTTAAATGAACGAAATCAATGTGGTTTTTCAGGTTACCCTTTCTATTTGAAGTATAATCACATAAATGACATTTGAGGTTCTTCAAATTTAAATGGACTGTATCGATGTGTCCTTTTAGAAGGTTTTTTTGACTTGCAGCATAATCGCAGAGATGACATTTATAATTCTTCAAATTTAAATGAACTGTATTGATGTGTTTTTTTAGATTGCTCCTTTGACTTGCAACATAATCGCACAGATGACATTTATGATTCTTCAAATTTAAATGAACTGTATCTATGTGTCCTGTTAGATGGTTTTTTTGACTTGTAACATAATCACAGAGGTGACATTTATGATTCTTCAAATTTAAATGAACTGTATCTATGTGTCCTTTTAGATGGTTTTTTTGACTTGCAGCATAATCGCAGAGATGACATTTATAATTCTTCAAATTTAAATGAACTGTATCTATGTGTCCTTTTAGATGATTTTTTTGACTTGCAGCATAATCGCAGAGATGACATTTATAATTCTTCAAATTTAAATGAACTGTATTGATGTGTTTTTTTAGATTGCCCTTTTGACTTGCAACATAATCGCACAGATGACATTTAAGATTCATCAAATTTAAATGGACTGAATCGATGTGTCCTTTTAGATTGCTTTTTTGACTTGCAGCATAATCGCAGAGATGACATTTATGATTCTTCAAATTTAAATGGACTGTATCGATGTGTCCTTTTAGATTGCCTTTTTGACTTGCAACAAAATCGCAGAGGTGACATTTATGATTCCTCAAATTTAAATGAACTGTATCAATGTGGTTTTTCAGGTTACCCTTTCTATTTGAAGTATAATCACATAAATGACATTTGAGGTTCTTCAAATTTAAATGGACTGTATCGATGTGTCCTTTTAGAAGGTTTTTTTGACTTGCAGCATAATCGCAGAGATGACATTTATAATTCTTCAAATTTAAATGAACTGTATTGATGTGTTTTTTTAGATTGCTCCTTTGACTTGCAACATAATCGCACAGATGACATTTATGATTCTTCAAATTTAAATGAACTGTATCGATGTGTCTCTTTAGATGGCGTTTTTGACTTGCGACATGATCACAGAGATGACATTTATGATTCTTGGAATCCGAAGGAATTGCTTCAATCTGAGTTTTCATAGGAATCATTGGTTTAATATCATAATCTAATAGCTGCTCCGTCTTGTTGTCATCATAACCTAATGTCATGTTACTTACATTATTTTCGGAACATTTTATCTTGTCATTCGAAGGTTCTTCTCTCAGCTGGGCTTCTTCAATACTGAAATAAATTAATTCGTGTTACTGTACACTGCAAAACTCAACAGATCATTTTGAAAACTATACAGGACTAACATCAAAGTGAAGGAAAATCAATTGGTTGTTTTTTATTTTATGATATATTCACTTGTTATCAACAAAATTACATGATATATTAAAATTTCAATTACAACATGATAACTCAATACGATTTACAATTAAAATCCCTTAATCTGAGGCAGTCCAATTCTTACATAACTCTTACATCTATAATAAAGACTTGGAATATTCAAGGAAGATCTAAAATTAGGAATACAGAAATAAGAAAGGACATGAAACAAGCGATGAGAAAAGAATTATATTTTTAAAAGTGGAAGCACTATGGATCGTATATTGATGATGCAAAAAAGACACTTACATTAACAGAAAAGGATCAGAATAAAGTTGTATAAAATATTACAACGAAGTTATAGTGGACAGAAATTAAACTACAACCCTGAAAGGTTTCCAGGGGCAAATTTTCAAAATATTAATAAAAACCGAACTATACACTGTTGGAGAATTTCTGAAGTATGGTTTGGAGAGATTGTACAGGGCCTCTGGCCATTAGACAAATTGAATCTTTGACACTATTTTATTTCAAGATGTTATGTGTGCACATTTCTACTATACTTGAAATGAAGCATACTACAGAAAATAACGGAATAGTTGTGTTTTTGCAGGGGTTTCATTTGTGAATCTTCACATTTAAATGAAATACATCAATATGTCTTTTGAGATGGATTTTTCGAGCCGAAGCATAATCACATAAATTACATTTGTGGTTCTTCAAATTTAAATGAATGGAATCAATGTGGATTTTTAGGTTACTCTTTCGACTGGTAGCAAAATCACAGAGATTGCATTTATGTTTTTTCAATTTTAAATGAAAGGAATCAAAGTGGTTTTCCAAGGTACTCTTTCGACTTGAAGCATAATCACATAAATGGCATTTGTGATTCTCAAATTTAAATGAATTGTCTCTATGTGTCTTATTAGAATTTTCTTTCGAGTTGCAGCATAATCGCAGAGATGACATTTGTGATTCTTCAATTTTAAATGAATGGAATCAATGTGGTTTTTCAAGTGATCCTTTTGACTTGCAGCATAATCACATAGATGGCATTTGTGATTCTTCAAATTTACATGAATTGTATCGATGTGTCCTTTAAGATGGCTTTTTTGACTTGTTTTATAATCGCAGAGGTGACATTTATGATTCTTCAAATTTAAATGAACTGTATCAATGTGTCTCTTTAGATGGCCTTTTCGACTTGCGACATGATCACAGAGATGACATTTACGATTCTTGGAATCCGAAGGAATTGCTTCATTCTGAGTTTTCAGTCAATACGATTTACAATTTAAATCACCAATCTGAGGCAGTCCAACTCTTACATACTTCAAATGCTATTTGGTATTTATTTAATTTATTAACAACCTATATACAGGCATAGACAATAAACAACTTGACTATGCAGATGATTCAAAAAACTGTCCAAAAATGAACACCTTAGCACAAACAATAGAGAAAACAGCAAATTGATTAGCAAAAAATAAATTAATTATGAATGTAGACAAAACATACATCATAATACAGAGTGCGGCAAAAGTCAAGCCTATACCTGTTTATGTTATTTATGTCCATGATGCATTCTGATTTTTCTGGTCCTTATTTTAGGGATGTTCCGATAAGTCGGAACTTCCGATTTTTATCACACCTTCGGTTCCGAAACTTCCAAACCGGAGGTTATAATCGGAGGTCTTAATCGGAGGACGATACGATAGCGGCGTACGTCAACTGTTATAAGCAAGTTCCTACGTGTTGCGCTAGGAATCCCACTGATTCCCGCTACGCAATCTATCGTCATCTTTTCACTTAGTGTTAGTTTGAGGTTATAGATATTTGTTTTGAATTTTGTGGTTCGATATAAAAAAACGTGATCTTTTTCGTCTGACCCCACCTCCGGTTCTGACTTGGCATTCGGTTCCGAAGTAATTACCTCCGTTACATCCCTACTTATTATTTACTCATGATCGCTATTCTATCAAAATTGGTTGTTTATTTATTTTATGATCTCGTATTACCTGATATTTTATTTAGGGACAAAGTTCACATATATAATTGAAACAGAATTGGACTATTCATTCCAATTTGAAAAAAGACCTACCATCAGCCAAAATTAAGAAGTGAAAAACTGGAAAACTGCACAGCAAGACAAGTTTTCGATAAGATCCGATAAATACTGTAACGTTTAATAATTTTAAATCTACATGGTAATTGAATGCGACTGAATTAATCGGAGGTAGGCAATTAATAAAACATCTTCAGCCAATTCAACAAAAAAAATGTTATCTTTACTTCCTTACGATACATGAGACTGAGATCTTGCGTTACCATTTAGTTCTTCTCTGAGAGAGTGTTTTTGAAATTCTACGTTCAAATTTGTGAAATTATCTTCACACAATTATATTCGGATATTTTGGACATTGATTTCATCAAATTTCTATTGATTTATTATTGGATTTTGGAAGTCAGACAGAATTTCCGTTTTATATCCGATTTAATTCACTTTGAAAGAAGATTGGAATCAACCGACCACCATCCTAGAATATTCATGTTATACATCTTTACGGGTATATTCATTTATTTTGGGAATTTGGTGAATGTAATGAACAGAAAACGAACTATCAATTAACAAACGTAGTAATAAGATCAAGAGCAACTACTGGAAGTAGAAGCAACAACATTCATTGTAACATTTTGGAGAATCTGGCTACAATCACTACTTTTTGACATTCTGGAATTCCCATCGACTTCAAAAATTTGAACAACCATTTCCTGTATTTGAGAAATCATCCTTTGAGTGTGACTTCAACTCCTATCCAGGGATTTCCATACTGGATGAGTATATTAATTATGTTACGAAACCTTAAGATCCCTCATAATTATTATAATTATTGAACCATCCTTCGCAAATATTGAATCAACCAGTTCTGTACATTTAGCAAGAAATTATTAGATTATTATTACGTTAGTATATTATTTGACTACATTATTTTCATCAATTCCAGAATCTTGGTTGTAAATGAAAGCTGGCACTCATCCCCTCATTTGACAGTGTCAGTTTCTTTGTAAATAATATATTTTCATGTGAACTTTTGAATAAATATCGAAGATCTTATTTTAAGCTACTTTCATTCAACAACAATTTTAATTTTGTTAATTTTTGAATTACAAGTGAAAGCCCCAATTTTCGAAGTTAGTATAAAACTATCTGGCACCCCTATTTCCAAGAAACCCACTCTTTCTTTACTAAGAGCTATGCGGCGAGCCTGGTTAAATTTGATTTGTGTTCAGATTTACACGTAACAAAACCTTACGAGAAATTCTCAAAGTCTATTTGTTTCAACGTCATTCAAAAATTTAACTGTGCACAACTTGATCCAATGGATATGCTAGAAAATCCAATTTAACATGATCATAACTGCTGAACTACTCCAGCTCATCTCTTCAGAAAGATAGACTCAAATTTAAACATGGATTCTTTATCTTTAATTCTGACCGAATCCATTGAGATTATGATATGCAGAGAAGCTATAAAAATCAATATGTTGGTGAATACACTTCATTCACTTTGATGCCAATAATCATTACGTGAAAATTATTTGGGTTCTTGGCTAATGGGGCTATTTATAATCAAACAACCATTGGTACAAACACCTATATTTCGGAACTATATTGGTTCCTTCATCAGGATGCTGAAAAGTTTTATTAATAAATTTACACAAGGACCCAGTTTATACCAGGTATGGGGACAAAAATCTTAACAATAAAAATATCTATTTAAAACAAATATAAGAAGGAGTCATCAACAACTAAAACATAATGTCACTCACATGCGTCAGTTGCTGTAGAGAAAAGAGGCAAACTGTATGGAAAACATTCCTCAGAAAATAGCTACGAGGCTATAATATCAATGATAAAAATGGAGACATTTAAAAACAGACAGATTCAAAAACGGATACAAACAGTCGTTTTAGGTTAGGAGAGACCACAGACGAGAGCAGAGAAATCAAAAGAGACCATTTTCAAATCTATGAAAACGACGCGGTGACGTTTATCGAGGTACGGGGGCCATCTCTTAAGTCTAGATGCAGGAGATAACTATAAATGTTACTGAGACCTTTTATGTCTGTTCTTTTATTAACACTATTGTTGTTTTCGTTAATAAAGCACATTTCTTGGCTTGTGTAAATTTATTAATAAAACTTTTCAGCATCCTGATGAAGGAGCCAATATAGTTCCGAAATATAGGTGTTTGTACCAACGGTTGTTTGATTATAAATAGCCCCATTAGCCAAGAACCCAAATAATTTTCACATACTACTAAATACACGGCTAATCTCCTTCTACATTAATAATCATTACCTAATACCGGCCACACAGACTCCAGCCGAAGATGAAACCTGCAGACTTTAACATAAATTGATAGAAATGTATGGTTAAGTATGGTACAACTAGAAAGAGTTGTATTTCGTTTTTGCTTGAAAACTTTTGATTCCAGTCTACCTGCGCAGGTTTCATTTCCTGTAGAGGGTAGCGTGTGTGGCCGGCATTAAAGATTACAACCTACCTTCTCAAAGATTGGTCACTTCTCCCAGCTTCACAAATACTTTCTAGTTTTACAGGTTGGCTCCAACAATTTTCCTGTTTCACTTCGATTGTGTCTCTATTACAAATTCCAAACTCGTGGGTGAAATTTTCTTCGATTTGAATTTCATCTTCAACCTTGAAGTCACTGGGAAGCACAAATCGTTAAATCGAGTTAGGCTAAGTGAGTAAATGAAATAAATGTTGATTTACTTACAAGTCATCGGGTTCAGGTGATTCCCTAATTTCAATATTCATAGCTTATAGCTCACAAAATACTAAACTACTATAAATAGATTTGGAGAAGTCAGATCAAGTCGCAGAAATATAGGAAAAACTCGGGTTGCTTAAAGATCTATAGTATAAATATTCTTCTTTATTATAGAACCAAATAAATATTAAAAAATTCAAGAATATTTCACCTCTCGTAAAGAAAAAACAAAATCTGGATTGATAAACTTTATAATTTGGCTGTCATCTGGCGCTAACTCACCATACCTACTTAAAAAAGTTAATTCATCTATCAACACATAAAGAAGAATTCGAAGTAAAAATGTACTGAAAATTCTTTATTTTACAATAAGGCACACAAAAAATTCCGAATCGTTTTTAGTAGTTAAGTAAAAAAAATTGATACTCTCTCGTCATCTATTGCCGTAAAGAAAAATTCGATTTGTAGAATTCTATCCATCCATATGGCCTGCCATCTAGTGGCTCAATGAGTAACTCGTGTTACTGCTGTAAAAAGCCTGCTGCGAGCTTCTGACGAAATGTACCTAATTGTTGTATTCTGCCTTCATCTGCAAGCAAATCTGTAACTTTTCATAAGTTTACAGGAAAAATGCAATTCCTGGCGGTCTTACGAGATTAGTAGCTTATAGAAAGCATAAATATTTACTAGTGCCGGATATGAGTAATTTAAAAGTAAAGAATCGCATGAATCGTATGCTACAGATCTGTAGCTTATAGATGAAAAGCAGAATACCACCATTAGTATTGGCTGAAAATATACTGTACCCATGTACTATACAGAAAACTTGAAACAGCGCCATCTGCTGAACTTAATGGAAAACGTTTACTCTCTAGCCATCTGTTGAGAAATAGCTGAATATACGCACTAATCCCTGTTACCCAACTATCCTTTATTTTATGTTTACAGAAAACTATTTCAATAATAAATAAAGTTAAAAAACACGCTTATGAAGAATATCTATCGGGCTAATAAAGTTACAAATAATTTTAAAAATCAATTTATGAAAATAGAATAAAATAAATACTACTAAAAGAAGAGAGTTACAAACTGACATACAAACAAGTGAAGCTAACATAAGCGTGTTAAAAAATCCCAATTTAATACAACGATTCGTTCATTTCGTTTCATTCTATAATTTGCTTGAAATAAAACTTTATTGTATAAAGGAATACATATTTTGAAAATAATATATTGCTACAACTTGGTTGTAATATAACAACATTTGAGAGCAAAACCTTTATTCTCTTAAAGGCCGGTCCACACGCTCCGTTTTGCACAACGTTTTGTCTGCGCAGTCCTAAGACGGAATGATAACGTTGCAATTTGCAGAGCGTCCACACGGCACAGACATATCCGTATATTTTGCTCAGTTTTGTGTTAGATCTCCTGATCATTCAGGAAATGTAACAAATCAAAATACCAGAGAGATGGCTTGTATATTTCGTCTTCTCTAGCCCCAGATCGAATCGATTTATTTATTTTAGCCAATTTTTTTCGGTACACGCTTCTCAATGAATTTATTTTTTTCACAACTGTCTCCCGGTTTGCCGTTACATCAATTTCTCTAAATTTATTAGCTAAAATTTCATACGCCTCCGCCTTCTTATCCCTGTCACTGTATTCTTTTGATTTTACACGCCAGATGCACGGGAAACTTTCATACAGAGCAATAAAATCAGTTAAAAACTCCCTAGAACATTGCCGAAGGTCAGCCATTGTGGCCCAACGAATTGAAATTTAGTAGCAAAACGGATCGGAAAACGGCGCTACCGTCCACTTGCGCCGACTTGCCTGCGCAGTTCAAGGAAATCTGAGCTGTCTGGCTCAGTTTTACTAAGTCTGTACCGTCTTCCAAACAGTGATGTTAAGTCTAGGGAATTGTCCCTAGATCTAGGGAAAAATTTTGGGTTTAGGGAATTTTAGGGAAATAGGAAATTCTAGGGATTTTCAATCCTCAAACGTAGAGGTAGAAAAATTTCGCTTCTGGCCCTTGAATCACTTAAACTAAGACAATATGTATTCTATGCTGAGGAATGTGGATGAAACATTTCTAAGTGTGGTATAATTTGACAAAATTACTTCCTTGCTCGATTCCTTTGAAAAGAAATCTCTGAAAGAATATTCAATCTTTAGCATGTAAAGTTATAACATCTGTTGTTTACAATGTGAACAACAGATGTTATAACTTACCACTTCGTTGCAAGCCATGCTTGTTCTCAATTACCTAGAACACCGGAGGAATTGATTAGAAATATAGTAAGCTATTTTTCCTCTTCCTCAAAAAGAACTGCAGAATTGATAGAAATGCAAGATTTCTTCCATTTCGAAAAAAAATGCTCAAATTAGCATCTACCAGATGGCTTTCCATGCAACATTCTGTCTAAATGGTTCTCGAGAATTGGATTGTTCTCCAAAATTATTTTAAAGTTGCGAAATTAGAAGATAACTCGAAATGTGTAAATTTCATATTTGATGAACTGCATAATAATTCGACTAAAGGAATATTACTATTTTTGAATCATATTCTAAATTTGTTCAATAAATTCAATGCCCTTTTTCAATAAAAAAAAATATTGATTCATGAATTATCATATAATTGCAAAAAGATTTTTCGTAAACTCACAGCTCATTTCATTAAACCCGAATTTTTAAATGACCCCAAAATGAATTGTAAAAACCCCCATCACTTTTTAGAATTGGAGCAAATAGATCTCGGTTCTTCTTGTAACAATTTACTTTCCCTTCTACCGCCAGAAGTTCAAACTTCAATAAGAAAGTCTTGTTTGAATTTTTTCGTTACTGCTGCAACTGAAATACAGCAAAGATTTCCCCTTGATGATATTTTTTTCGATTCATTGAAATTTTTATCACCGGAAGTAGCTTTAGATTTTAAAAAACCCGATGAGCTTTCGTCTCTCAAAATCATTTGGAGTAAATTCGCTTCAGTCGAAGGCATCAAAGGAGATGATATTGATAGGCAGTGGAAAAATATTGCAATAGACTTTTCTGATGACAACAATAAAAATTATTATATATGAAAATGAATGTAGAAGAATTTTGGAATAGCTTAGGTGACCACAAAGATTTTAATGGAGTTAATGAATACCAAGATGTAGTACAATTAGCTAGATTATGTGTGGCATTACCTCATAGTAATGCCGAAACAGAACGGGTTTTTTCTGTTGTTACAGATGTAAAAACAAACAAAAGAAATAAAATAGGTAGTGAAGCATTAAACGCTTTTCAGTCATTAGATTTTCAAATGATGAAAAATGTTGTAAATTATTCGAAGTAACACCTGAACATTTGAAGCTGATGCAATATAAAAGTTTGTTAAAATAAATGATTAGTTTTTCAAAGCCTATATAATATACACATATATAAATTCGTTGTTGTTTTTATTATTAAGTCAAATAAAACTTTTGTTCGATAATGTTTTATTCTTAACCTTATTTCCAAATAGTGATATATGAAATAATTATAATTAGTTTATTCAGGAAATGAATGAGAATCAGAAATAAAATCACTCATAGCCCAAGAATTTTCGTATCGTTATTTCCTAATATTCCGCGAAACTTTGAGAACAACCCCCTTACTCACATATTTCCTGCACTGGGCGAATGGAGCCACCTCTGCACTAATCTAGGGAATTCTAGGGATTTTCCGAATCAATTCTAGGTACTTTTTACAGAGGAGACTTGACATCACTGCTTCCAAATGGATTCAAAACTGCACGGTTTTCCAGTCCACACGCAACGTTTTATCTGCAACGTTTTGAACTGCGCAGGCAAAACGTTGTGCAAAACGGAGCGTGTGGACCGGCCTTAACACTGCTAGGTTTTTGGTACAGAGCTTCGGAATAATGAAAACTTGTTCCCTTTCCACACATATCGACGAATTCGTCAGCGGTTATTGACGCTTACATAAACTGATAAATCACCGACCAATATTTGAGAAAACACGCATAAATACAATAAATGTCAATAAGGATATCAAATTCAACGACGAATTCGTCAGCGGTTATTCACGCTTACATAAGACTGGTAAATCACCGACCAATATTTGAGAAACACACATAAATACAATAAATGTCAAAAATAATATCAACTTCAATCCTTGGCGGCTCATTAACCTTGTAAATATCCAATATCCCATAATAACCATAACAATTTCTTTTACTGAATTTGCTTTATATTGACTTTAGCTTTGAAATTTTTGACTAGCCTTGAAACGTTAGCGTAGTTTCTGAGTTAAAATTGTTGAAAAGTCCAAATTTTCCGATACTTTATTTAATGTGGAGAATTTGTGATCTTTTAACTCCAATTCACATCAGAACACGTGAAATAGTTGGAAATCAAAGAACATATACAAATATTAATATTGGAAAGAACCCTAATATTAATTATAAAAAAATGAATTAGTCCAGTTACAAAAAATTTATAATATACGTAGTTAGGAACAAACCTTTCAGTCTTTCGAATAAAATACACAATACAAAAAAGGTCAGTTGGTAAAGTAATCAAACTGAAAAACAAATAGTTTTAAAAGAGAATATAAACAGAAAATAACAAAAAGAAGAAACTACTCACTAAACTCACTAAAACTGTACTGTGAATTAATATTTTCTGTAGCAATTTCATATTCGTGTAGTAATTTCTGATTAGTAGAAATTTGGGACAGTTTCTAACACTGTTTTCTTTCTAGGTTTTTCATTACACAAGTTGAGGGTGTTAGAAATGTTTGGTTGGAAAGAATCGAAAATCCATGTCTTCATTCATCCAAAAGCATTATTTGCATAAAGCATTATCATATATTTTTCATATAGACCCACAGGAACAAAGCTTTGAGTCTTTCGAATAAAATACACAATACAAAAAAAGGTCAGTTGGTAAAGACGTAATCCAACTAAATAACAAATAGTTTTAAGAGAGAATATAAACAGAAAATAACAAAAAGGAGAAACTACATCAAATTTTTATTTATAAGTTTTAAATAAATCATTTGGAGGCTGCCATTCATTCTAAGGGGTCTTTCTAGCTTCCATCTGCTACTTACTGGGCGTTTTAAGAAAATATTTAGATAAATCCTCCATGAAAGTAATCTATCAAGGGACATTCGAATCGACTCTAAGATATGGAATTATATTTTTAAAAGTGGAAGCACTATGGATCAAATATTGATGATGCAAAAAAGAGACTTACATTAACAAAAAAGGATCAGAATAAAGTTGTATAAAATATTACAACGAAATTATAGTGGACATAAATGAAACTACAACCCTTAAAGGTTTCAAGAGGCAAATTTTCAAAATATTAATAAAAACCGAACCAAACACTGTTGGAGAATTTCTGAAGTATTATTTGGAGAGATTGTACAGGACCTCTGGCCATTAGACAAATTGAATCATTGACACTATTTTATTTCAAGATGTTATGTGTGCACATTTCTACTATACTTGAAATAAAGCATACTACAGAAAATAACGGAATAGTTGTGTTTTTGCAGGGGTGTCATTTGTGAATCTTCACATTTAAATGAAATACATCAATGTGTCTTTTGAGATTAATTTTTCGAGCCGAAGCATAATCACATAAATGACATTTGTGGTTCTTCAATTTTAAATGAATGGAATCAATGTGGATTTTCAGGCTACTCTTTAGACTGGTAGCAAAATCACAGAGATTGCATTTATGCTTTTTCAAGTTTAAATGAATTGCATCAATGTGGTTTTTCAGGTTACTCTTTTGACTCAAGCAAAATCACAGAGATTGCACTTATGGTTCTTCAAATTTGAATGAACGGAATCAATGTGGATTTTCAGGTAACTCTTTCGATTTGAAGTATAATCACAAAAATGGCATTTGTGATTCTTCAAATTTAAATGAACTGTATCGATGTGTCTCTTTAGGTAGCTTTTTTGACTTGCAACATAATCGCAGAAGTTACATTTATAATCCTTGAAATTTAAATGTACTGTATCAATGTGTCTTATTAGATGGTTCTTTCGAGTTGTAGCATAATCGCAGAGATGACATTTATGATTCTTTAAATTTAAATGAACTGTATCGATGTGTCCTTTTAGATTGCCTTTTTGGCTTGCAACATAATCGCACAGGTGACATTTATGATTCCTCAAATTTAAATGAACTGTATCAATGTGGTTTTTCAGGTTACCCTTTCTATTTGAAGTATAATCACATAAATGACATTTGAGGTTCTTCAAATTTAAATGGACTGTATCGATGTGTCCTTTTAGATGGTTCTTTCGAGTTGCAGCATAATCGCAGAGATGACATTTATGATTCTTAGAATCCGAAGGAATTGCTTCAATCTGAGTTTTCATAGGGATCATTGGTGTAATATCATAATCCAATAGCTCCATCTTATTGTCATCATAACCTAATGTCATGTTATTTACATTATTTTCGGAACATTTTATCTTGTCATTCGAAGGTTCTTCTCTCTGCTGGGCTCCTTCAATACTGAAATCAATTAATTCATGTTACTGTACACCGCAAAACTCAACAGATCATTTTGAGAACTTTATGAGGCTGACATCAAAGTAAATGAAAATCAATTGCTTGTTTTTTATTTTATGATATATTCACTTGTTATCAACAAAATTACATGATATATTAAAATTTCAATTACAACATGATAATTCAATACGATTTACAATTAAAATCACTAAACCTGAGGCAGTTCAATTCTTACATAACACTTACATCTATAATAAAGACTTGGAATATCCAAGGAAGGTCTAAAATTAGGAATACAGAAATAAGAAAGGACGTGAAACAAGCGATGAGAAAAATTTTAAGAGAAACAGATGCAGAAAAATTCATATATTTGAAAGAAGATTATTTGAGATTTTTAGAGAAAGAAGGAGAAAATGAATTTCTAAAATATCTGCAAAAGTAACATATACTATGACATGACCTAATAAAATTACTAAAGATAATGAGCAGATATGCAAGAAGAGAAAAATTGAAAAACAATCCCAAAACAGAAAAAGTATCTCAAAGAATTCGATTGCGATAAGTCTCAAGATAACTCATTCAGTGTAGAATTATTAATTGGGCTATATCCACTATAACTTTTGGAAAATAAGACGTCAATTAATTTAAACACAGTTTGTTAACATTATTCCTCCTTTCATTGAACTACAAAATAATGAATTCTTATTGAGAAGTCTAATATGGATTATCGCGACTATTTCAAAATTTAAAAATTTGAAACGTTTCGCGCCATATAGACCACGCCCCCATGCATCTCATTGGAGGGAACGTAGTGAGAGTCAATGTATGCTCCAGGGGGTGGGAACTGGCCTACTACAGAGGTGGTCACGTTTTTCTTCAACGAACGGCAGACATCTTTAGTTATTCCCAAAGCTCGGATCGGAAAATTAGGAATTCTCAGTACCTAGTGATCGGTCAAAACGGATTTGATCGGATCTCGGTCTTGATGGACTTTATGACGAGTAAGAAAATATTCCATGACGAGCATGAACTTTCATGTTATCTATGCCAACGCCATTTTTTTCTCCCATGTCGTGTTCTAGGTTTATTCCATACATGGACTAATTTATTTTTTATTCAAAAAGTAGTGTTATTCAGCTAGAGAGGTGTTTATTTTCAACTTATTCAATTTAATTTAATTGAAATGTTTTATTCTTGCTGTGTTCCCAATTGCTACAGTGATAGTAATGTCAAAAGGTATGTGTTGCATTCATATAAGTAGTGGTTTCGGATTAACTTATAACTCACTAAAAATGTACTGTGAATTAATATTTTCTGTAGCAATTTCATATTCTTGTAGTAATTTTTGATTAGTAGAAATTTGGAACAGTTTCAAATACTGTTTTCTTTCTAGGTTTTGCATTACACAAGTTGAGGGTGTTAGAAATGTTTGGTTGGAAAGAATCGGAAATCCATGTCTTCATTCATCCAAAAGCGTTATTTGCATAAAGCATTTTCATATATTTTTCATATAGACCCACAGGAACAAAGCTTTCAGTCTTTCGAATAAAATACACAATACAAAAAAAGGTCAGTTGGTAAAGACGTAATCCAACTAAATAACAAATAGTTTTAAGATAGAATATAAACAGAAAATAACAAAAAGGAGAAACTACATCGAATTTTTATTTGTAAGTTTTAAGTAAATCATTTGGAGGCTGCCAATCATTCTAAGGGGTGTTTCTAGCTTCCATCTGCTACTTACTGGGCGTTTTAAGAAAATATTTAGATAAATCCTCCATGAAAGTAATCTAGCAAGCGACATTCGAATCAAAACTAATATATGGAATTATATTTTTAAAAGTGGAAACACTATGAATCGTATATTGATGATGCAAAAAAGAGGCTTACATTAACAGAAAAGGATCAGAATAAAGTTGTATAAAATATTACAACGAAATTATAGAGAACATAAATGAAACTACAACCCTGAAAGGTTTCAAGAGGCAAATTTTCAAAATATTATTAAATATCGAACCATACTCTGTTGGAGAATTTCCAAAGTATAAGTTGGAGAGATTGTACAGGGCCTCTGGGCATTAGACAAATTGAATCTTTGACACTATTTGATTTCAAGATGTTATGTGTGCACATTTCTACTATACTTGAAATAAAGCATACTACAGAAAATAACGGAATAGTTGTGTTTTTGCAGGGGTATCATTTGTGAATCGTCACATTTAAATGAAATACATCAATGTGTCTTTTGAGATTGATTTTTCGAGCCGAAGTATAATCACATAAATGACATTTGTGGTTCTTCAATTTTAAATGAACGGTATCAATGTGCTTTTTTACATTGATTTTATGAGCCGAAGCATAATCACATAAATTACATTTGTGATTCTTCAAATTTAAATGGACTGTATCGATGTGACCTTTTAGATTGCTTTTTTGACTTGCAGCATAATCGCAGAGGTGGCATTTGTGGTTCTTCAAACTTAAATGAACGGAATCAATGTGGATTTTTAGGGTATTCTTTCGACTGGAAGCAAAATCACAGAGATTGCACTTATGCTTTTTCAATTTTAAATGAACGGAATCAATGTGGTTTTCCAGGTTACCTTTAAGATTCGAAGAAAAATCACAGAGATTGCACTTATGCTTTTTTAATTTTAAATGAACGGAATCAATGTGGTTTTTCAGGTTACTCTTATCACTCAGGGCAAAATCACAGAGATTGCACTTATGGTTCTTCAAATTTAAATGAACAGAATCAATGTGGATTTTTAGGGTACTTTTTTGACTTGAAGTATAATCACATAAATGGCATTTGTGATTCTTCAAATTAAAATGAACTGTATCTATGTGTCTTTTTAGATTGTTTCTTTGACTTGCAACATAATCGCAGAGGTGGCATTTATGATTCTTCAAATTAACATGAATTGTATCGATGTGTCCTTTTAGATGGTTTTTTTGACTTGCAGCATAATCGCAGAGGTGACATTTATGATTCTTCAAATTTAAATGAACTGTATCGATGTGTCTCTTTAGATGGCCTTTTCGACTTGCGACATGATCACAGAGATGACATTTATGATTCTTGGAATCCGAAGGAATTGCTTCAATCTGAGTTTTCATAGGAATCATTGGTGTAATATCATAATCCAATAGCTCCGTCTTGTTGTCATCATAACCTAATGACATGTTACTTACATTATTTTTGGAACATTTTATCTTGTCATTCGAAGGTTCTTCTCTCAGCTGGGCTTCTTCAATACTGAAATCAATTAATTCGTGTTACTGTACACCGAAAAACTCTACAGATCATTTTGAAAACTATATGAGGCTGACATCAAAGCAGTGACGGCTCGTCAGGGTAAGCAGGGTCGGCAGTGAAAATAAATATTTTTTTAATCGAAACTTATTTGGAAAATTAATAGCAATATTTAAATCTCGAGAATTTCCCTTAGTATCTTTTCCTCTGCCCTCTATATATCTCATATTTCCACTCAACACATCGAAGTACACATTATTTCGGTCAAACACCTCAAATAATTTTTATTCCAAGTTCCCGCATCTGTCCTTATACGTGTTAACGCAGCTCAGCCAGCCGAGCCACAGCTTTCAGTTTATGATTTCATCTAACACATACGTCGCTCGAAGTTCCTATTAATGGAACTCTACAATACCTCGACTGTGACACTTGCGAGGGTGGCCGAGAATACATGGCCGTCGGCCGTCCCTATGTGAAACGGCAGGCGGGTGAAATTGTTTATTATTATCGATGTTTATTTCAAATATCAAATTAAAAATTGTAATTTAGTATCTGACATCTTCATATGTTTATCCTAAATTTGAGATAGAAACAGAAATCATTATGTATTTAAAATTTTGTCACATATCCTGTTAATAATTGAAATTTTCTCCCTCAAATCTCAAATGACTATTATCATAAGTACTTGAATATTATTTCAATTTATAAAAAAAAGTGTATTTGCACTGTATGGAATAAATTTTATGATTTTCTGACCATAAAAATTCATTCTTAGTAACTGTAAATAGCAAAACAGCAACCCAAGACTTGTTTATTTTTCAAAGACTAGGTCGGCCAAGATACCCTTGGGGAGGGGGTATATGAGAATTGCATTGCGTGTGTTTACACTTTGATTATCAGAGTTCAGCTCACTAGGTCAGTAGTTTAGAGAAAGATGTTAGTGTGTAGGGCTTAGGGTTGTACGAGTTTTCGTTCGTTTTCTGTTACAAGTTGAATGTGAGTAATCCAGATGGCAAGTGTAAGAGAGGTAGTATCAAATTGCGGTGATTTGATTAGTTTATTAGTAGATAACAGGTTTTCCATCATTAGAATAATTCTAATTGACAGTGTTCACAACATGATGAATATGATTTTAGTTTTACTAAGTTTTAAGATGAATTGTTGGACAGTTATACATTTTAGATATGATTGTCACTGTATTTGTAACATGTAAACTTGAAAAAGGCTCAATGTACGCCGAAACATATGTAGTAATAAAAAAAAGATGAAATCCTAATTTTAATCCAGTGCTCTAATCCCAAGAAAATTGCTTCTAAATTATATATACAGGGTGAGTCTTTGACCACTGCGTTAATTTTAACCATAGATTCTTGACGTCAAAAGAAACATTTTCTTCCTATAACATTTTTCCAAATTTGGCCCCGTTCAAAAGATATAGGGTGTTGAAATTTCATAAAAAAATTGCATTTTCACCTGTAATATTTAAACGACAATATCAATTGAAATGATCTCTTGTAGAAGGTTTTTGATAACAGTCATGCATGTTTTGGCATCAATAGATTTATTCCATTTCTTGTGGGTTTCTCGCTACTACTCTACAGATTGGTTAAATTGCATGAAAAACAAATATCGCTTGAACTAAAGGTCCGTATCTCGTGCTTCCTGGAATCTGCCACGGAGCTCGGATCTTGATTGTTTAAAACTAGGAATCTTGTTTCTAGGAGACGGCTGTTCTCGGAGAGAGGGTCGAGGTTAATTTGAAATAAGTGATAATTAAAATTTATTTATTAAAGGGCGCCACGTGATTTGAACTCTTCTATATCCTAGATGATATTTGAAACATTAAGTGAAAGAAAGAAAATCACGAAATCTTTATGAATTCCTATATTCAACAATTTTCCCAAATAAAATCTCGATTCTATTTATGAAATGATTCTTCATAAGTGAAAGGTACCTTTTATGACGTCATAATCAGTTTACACCTCTTGGTACATATAAATGTCAAATGAATTTAATGAGTTGTCAATTAATAATATAAATTAATAATGTACATAAAAGAAATATAATGATGTTATTAATATTCGGTCTAACGAATCGATATGTTCGTGGCAGTTAGGCAATGGCTGTATAATTTCCTCAAACAACGTTATAAATTTGAAAGATCTGACCTTATAATTTCGACCTCGGAATCCTGGATAATTGGAACTGGTAGCAATTTGGTCGGTTCTTGTAGGGTCGTCTGAATAAATCTGGCAGCTGGATACTCCAGAATTAGTTCTTGATCTTCATAAACTCACAAAGCACGAATAAGAATCGGTCGGCGAAGAATTCAAGTTGCTTTAAACGTATCAAAGAAGACAGCGAAGAAGAAAAGGAAAAGAATAAGGAGAAGAAGAAGGCCTTATGATGGAGTGCAGGCCTCTAGTAAAGTTTCCCAAAAGTGGCAATTATCCGACAAATCAGTCGTGAGAAATCACAGGAAGGTACAGCAAAACGATTATGTGATTTCAGAACCAAAATTCAGGTAACTTCAAATACCTCTGGATCGTAATCCGTTTTAAAACGATTTCATACGAAATATCAACAAAGTGACCTCAGAAGTAATTTCTGGCAGAGTGAAAGAATATTTGAAAAATCTCACACATGTGTTCCTTATCGCGGGCGTTAAAAGAGAATCGAATCAATGCACTACACACGAGAATCGCGAATGACACAGTGGCGGCGTCTTCGAACGCAAAAATGGTTATTAAAATTTATAACCGTGACAAATCATTAGTCTTTTTTGCATATAAAATCATTCTTCATCTTTCCTCCTAAATTGCACCATTCTTGAGATATTTGAAGTTGAACGGAATTAAATCGATATAATTTTGTCCAAATTTTCTGATTTTCACAAATCCAACTCTGTGCTGAAATGATTCAATAACAAGATTTGTTCAATGTTGCCATATTTTATGTCTTTATTAAATATTTCTACAAAAGGTTGGGAAATCTCTTCCCTCTATGGTTCCACCACTAAAAACTAATAGATGAAATTAACCACTGAACAATTTTTGTCTTACATTCACCACAAAATCTAAATTGCCATTTGCTGTATTCATTGTTAGTGATGTCTAGCACCTTCTTTAATATTTAATCCAGAATAATATTCCATAATAAATAAAGAAAAAGTTGTCCATCGCTCTTGGTATATTTTGACCGTTGAAATAGGTAAAGTATTTTCTGTCAGGACCTGTTAAATTGAAGACTTGTCTTTATGAAGAGCTGGTTTTTTATAGCTTCAGGCTTTCAGGGTTCATCAAATTATATCTATTCTAACATAGGAATGCTGCAAATTGAGCTCATATGAGTTTTAAAAACTTGAACCCAGACTCCTAGATTTGTTTTATACCTTTATTATCTTTATTTCATACACCGATTCAACCTTGTTCACAAACTTAAGAGATAATAGAATTTGACTTAGTTTTAATATTTCTGAATGTTTGTTATGATGCATGGTTAATTAAAATTCAATCAATATTGAAACTGGAAGATATAAGCTCATAAACAAGAAAGATTAGAATAGAAGGCAATTTCTGACCATAATCATTTCATACTGAATTGAATAATTTAAAACTATCGATATTATCCCTAAAAATCTTTCCTTTTTTTTTGAAGATACAAATAACTTTTGACAGTTTCAAACAGAATCAAAACAACAAGGAACCACAGAACACTTTTTTTTTTGGAACTACCCACCACAGAGACGTTATAATATTTTAATGTGATAATAATTCATTCTAATTATTCTGAGGAAAATTATAACTAAAGATCAATAATAGTTACAGATATTATCTTTCATTTAAAAAAATAATGCATATATTAATTTTTTCTCTCATGGGGTTCAGTAATAAATTAATATTCTATGGTAAGGTATTAAAATTTGACATAATCTATGAATAACCATTATTCAATATTTATGTTCTTGTTTACGTTATTTACTCTGATTATAAAAATCAGTAATTATAGTCTAAACAGAATAGATTCATATTAATGATTTAACAAAAAAATTTTTATCAAAGAACACCTAGTTGATTCTTCAAAATCAAATTTAGGTATTTCTTCAAGAAAGTATAATTGCACACCTAAATCTGGAAATACTTGTAATCTATCCAGGTAAATTGTTATTGGGATTCAGTACAGAAAATACCTGTTCACTGGTCTCTGTCAAGGAGAAGAAACTTCAGAAATATCAGTGTTTGGAAAATCATAGATGATTTTTTCTGGCTTTGAGTGAAAAAGAAAGCACAGTGACAACGTCTTGCATTGGAAGTTTCATAGAAATGATGGTTATCATGATTTGGAAATTTTAAGAAGAAAATTACAAATGTATGATGATAACACCCAATAATTCTGAGGTTTTTTGGAAATTCTCACTAGAAAGGCATGGTTTATAATCTTGAAGTAGAAAGAAAATATAGTAGAACAACAAAATCTATGTTTATGGTGTTGAATTTTTTTACCAGAAAATAAGTATTTTGTATCTTCCTTCTGGATATGGACCTCATCAGATGAAACATGAGTGAGTGAATCATTACTTAGAGGGAAAATAATGTTTTTAAACAATTCAGATTCAATAGTGAATGCTGTGGAAGGTATTTTTCATTCAAAGTAAACTGGACTACAGAGGGTATTTGCCCAGAAAACTAAAAATACTTATAACTTTTGAAGCACTGCAGAAAAGCCCTAATCATAGGCCTCAAGAACCTATGGTTAAAATAGGTAGCTACCCTGCAAACCCGGCGAATGCTCTTCGTTTTATGTAACATAAACTACATTTAACGATCGCGTGGACTTTTTCCTTCAGCATAAACATGCAGATTCTTCGTTTTGGAAACACATTTAACGAGCATGCCAGCATAAAGAGCTGACCGTGAGAGCATGCCAAAACATGAGCGTGCCCAAATGTAGGCCTGCTACCTTCAAGGTTTGACCCTGCGATTTGTTGATCGTCATTGAAAATGCGACTTTTAATGGGAACTGCAGGCGTTTAAAATTGAATGGCAAGTTGTTGGGTATGATTGGGATGCGCGGTATAAGTACATTGTCTCCCTTGGCTTCTCCAGTTAAAATTGTAGCCTTCACTATATGCCTTCCTAATTCGGTAACTCGCAACCGAGTACCGTTGCATAATCTTGGCGCATCCAGGTTACGCATTAACAAAACAGGTACACCTCCTTTAATTCCAACTTGTGTGATGGCACCCCGGACAACTCTAAAGAGTTTAGGAACTCTACCGGATAACTTGTAGTGTCATCGGATGACATAACTGTATCAATGGAATTATACACTGATGTTTCGCTGTTTATTTCGGCCAAGATATTTTTATTGATTTTCGCAACAGTCTCATTTTTTGGTGCCAATATGGTTCTTTCACACAACCAATTTTCGTCAAGAACATTTTGTTGCAGATTCGGAAAAACTTGTTCAATAAGTTCGTTTTCTGTCTCCACAGCATGACAAAATTGCTGTGTGAAAAGAAACATAACTTCTTGGTCGGTGTTTAGGTGGCCTTCACCAATTTCTAGCAGTTTTTGAGGATATGCTCCTGATTCGACATCGCTGAATAACTGGACTCGCATGTTAGTGGTAAGATTGTAACATCCTAGGTTTTCTTTCATACAAAAAACGTAGTCTCATTTCACCCTATGTTGAGACGCCACTGCCCTCACGTACCTCGAAAGAGAGTTGATGGTCAAAATACATTCTATGGTTAGAAGTGTGAAGTTAGCACGTCAACACGCGAATGCGTGGAGCAACCAGAGGAAGGAGGGAATCGAAGATGGTGTGGATTATTATCAGTTTACTGCTGAGCGAATTAAGTTCCTTTTTCGAAAGTTTTTAGTGAGTGCTTGTGTGAGTGCTGAACCGAAGCCATTGCTACATTGAGTGCCGCTCGAATCTATTTTACAGGTAGAATTTAGATTAATTTAATTATTATGAAAGATGCATCCAGTTTACTAACCCTTTTGTTGGTAAACAACATTGGAATCCTCATTGTTCCAGGAAATTAGTGTTTTCGTATATATGCCATTATTATAGAGTGTTTCTTAATTATTGTTGAATCCAATGATGTATTAGGTGGTATTTGGGCCTTTGTCATTAATGCTGTTGTCTTGTGCATGTAATTTTTTGTTCATATAGTCCTTTGTCTAATTTCATATAACTATTTCCTTTGTTCACATAATGCTTTGTTTAACTTCATATAACTATTTCCTTTGTTCTCATAATGCTTTGTCTGATTCATATAACTCTATTTCCTTTGTGCACTTAATACTTTGTTTGATTCATGTAACTCCTTATAGCATGTGATTCCATCATTTTCTATATTATTGCCTTTGCAGTTCAGGTGTCTACCATAACAATGAATGCCTTATTTTCAGCTTTCTACAATGTGTTACTGGAGTGTAACAGATCAACTTTATTTACTGTACCCTATGGTGCAATAGGAATTGCCAAACGCTCTGTAGTTCTGAGCCTGTGATTAAGCAAGAACGTATGGAGACCTTCACTAGTGGTAGTACTAGTATGGTCGATATGGAATAATGGATGTAACCAGTGTACGTAGCACTCTGGTGTTATATCGAAGGTTAACATTGTTAAGTTACCCCTGT
This sequence comes from Micraspis discolor, assembly GCA_030674115.1. Taxonomy (NCBI): domain Eukaryota; kingdom Metazoa; phylum Arthropoda; class Insecta; order Coleoptera; family Coccinellidae; genus Micraspis; species Micraspis discolor. The sequence continues at coordinate 173,570 of JARTUT010000915.1, forward strand.
CTCATGTTATCATTATGTATGTCTTGTACTGTTGTTCTTGGTCATTTTACTGTGTAATGTACTTACCTTACTAGTCATGGTTATTGTTGTGTATATTTCGTACTGTGTTAACTTATTCTTATTACTGTCGTGATGTATCTTCTTGTTGTCGTTATGTATATTTTCTTCGGTTGATTATGTAGATTCTCTGCTTTCATTATTTATATTGCTTATTATCGTTTACCTATATAGCTGTCTCTGTTATTTATGTCCATAATGCATTCTGGTTCTTATTATTTACTTGTGATTGATATTCTATGAAGATTTGTTGTTTATTTATGCCATGATCTCTGCTACTATTTATCTATATGCTCGTATTACATGATATTTCATTTAGGGGTCTCGAGATTGTGGACCATTCCTATACTGTAGTATGAGATTTCTTAGGTTCCTGGATCGAAGGCCTTGAAGGGGCGGTTCCAAGGCCTTAAGGCAGGGACCGTTACTGACATGTGCTATAAGGCATGAGAGAATATACCTTTTTTATATCAACCGCGAAACTTTCTGTCATTTTTTCAGAGCCACCGCTGGAACTCCATGACCTTCCCCGTGTTCCCAATTCCTTATCTCATACAATATTATAGTTATGGCTCACATACCCTGGGGCCGTGACCATGACGATGGTCATAATTAGTCATTTACTTATTTGCCATGATTATTAATTCTTGTTGTACCATTGAAGTTGCCATATTTACCATGTTACTATACTCTTGTATTATGGAAGTTGCTCTGATTATCCTGATTATCGTCTGTGCTGTATCGTTATAGTTTCTTTTCCTGGATTGTTATACTCACCTTTGCTAACTGTTAATATCTCATCATTTAGTTTTAAACAAGTGCCCTAACACCACCTAAACAAGGGGTTTTATGCCTGAGGCTTTCCCCTATATATTTTTAGACCCTTAATAATTAGCTGATTGTCTGGGTCTAACCGTTGTGTTTTATTTACCATCTTTGTTTCCCAATTATTTTCACTAATCTCAATTATCACGAACTGGAATTATTACTTAAACCTAACTTAGAGTCCTACCCTTGCTAGACGATGACATTAAATGGCCAAGTCTTTGTATCTGGAGTTATTCAGACTCCAGTGGCGTAGTTAGTTTTGAAAATGATATTTGTCATTCTTTTCGAAAGAAAAAAGTGGCAAATGTTACAAGACCACAGATATGAGGCTTTTAGACATGCGTTAATTTCATCTGCTGCAGTGCCTCTCTCGATAACAGGTAAAGTCTGTCTAAAATCCCCTGCCAATAACACTACCACACCACCCATCAACTTTCGATTGCTGTGAATATCTTGTAGACAGCGATCAAGCGCCTCAATGGCGCGTTTGTGTGACATAGTGCACTCGTCCCACACGATCAGCATACATTGTTGCAAGAGGGCGCCACGGGCACTGATCTTACTGATGTTGCACGTTGGGGTTTCTTCGCTCGCCAGATTAAGAGGTAATTTAAAAACCGAATGTGCCGTTCGTCCACCGCTCAGAGGAAGCCACCGCTAATGCAACTTTACGGTCCTTACGAATTTTTGCTAGAAGCAAATTAAGCAAAAATGTTTTACCTGTACCGCCCGGGGCGTCAAGAATGAAAAGGCCGCCTTTGTCAAGCTCAACTCGTTGTAATATTTTGTTATAAATGTTTTTTTGTTCGGGTAGCAGGCGTGGTTCAGTTTCGCTGACCTGAGCGTCTAATAAAGCAATATCGTAGCTTAGCAAATCGGTCGAGAACTCTCCCCGACGCTCCGGTGTAGGCATACCGAAGTCGGACAATTTCTTACCGGAAATCGATATTATTTTGTCCTCTATATGTCTCAGTGCTTCATTGAAACATAGATCATTGTTGACTTGATCCATCATTTCAAATCTATGCAAGATATCCTCCGATAATGCAGATTTATACTTATCCCATAGTTGAAGAGGATTGGATAAACCGCAAGTGCATATCAATATTGCAAATAGTTCTCCTATTTGCGAAGGAGAGCGACACAGCACTGCCTCTTCCATTGTGGCATCCCAGTGGTTGTCATCTTCCAACAACCTCAACTTCTCACACGCTTGTCGAAAAGTTTCAAGTTCTTGGCCGTCAACTGTTTGTTATAATTAACTGTAAGTAACCTATCTATATAGTAATTGAATTATCAATGAAGTAGTTCGTAAAAATGAAGTATCTTTTTGTACGTGTAACTCCTAACGAAAAAGAAACCTGGCAATAACTAACCTTAGGCCTATATTACTTAAAGTAGGCGACCATACGTTTTTATCAAATCGCTAGTGCCTTGAAAATTCGCAAAACGGACACAACCGTCAACGACGTCTGCCCTCACGCGTCTGCCCGCGTTCGGGTCGCGCACTCAGCGATGAGCCACTTCTTCCCCACCGCACCTACCCCGCTCCCCCACGCCCCGTTCGCCTGGCACCGCTGCCGGTAATTATCACCGAAACGGTATTTATCGCCGAAATTGCTATGACTCTGCATTTTAAATCTGTGATACCTTCGAAAATATTTATTTAATTTACATGCTTAAAAAGCCATATTGATCTTTATTAAATGCACAATGTATTTAAGATACTTAATTGGATAAGGATTAATACTGTATTGCTTAAAATCGCTTCGTAAATAAGCCATTATTTCTCGTACAAAGTAAAGGATAAAAATTGGTTATTGTGGGTTATTCCTAAGAGATAAACATATACCATCACGGACTTTTTTGTAGACCTTTTTAAGTTGTACAATACTGTAGTAAATTGTTTTGATCTATCTTGTAGGATTCAGTCAGCGTTTGCAATGTAAGCGCAAGAAACGTGTTTTTTTTTTACGACCTCACATTAGAAACCTCAAAAATTGTAGCCTATATGTTATTCTGATGTAAAAGCTATATTGTGGTAAAGTTTCATTCAAATCCATTCAGTAGTTTTTATGTGAAAGAGTAACAAACATCCATACTTACAAACTTTCGCCTTTATAATAGTAGTAGGACATATCTATATATGCTTGGCCTGACCGACCCACTCCTAGAGGGCACGAGCCGTCACTGCATCAAAGCGAATGAAAATCAATTGCTTGTTTTTTATTTTATGAAATATTCACTTGTTATCAACAAAATTACATGATATGTTAAAATTTCAATTACAACATGATAAGTCAATACGATTTAAAATTAAAATCACTAGATCTGAGGCAGTTCAACTCTTACATACTTCAAATGCTATTTGGTATTTATTTAATTTATTAACAACCTACATACAAACATAGACAACAAACAACTTGACTTTGCAGATGATTCAAAAAACTGTCCTGAAATGAACACCTTAGCACAAACAATAGAGAAAACAGCAAATTGATTAGCAAAAAATAAATTAATTATGAATGTAGACATAACATACATCATAATACAGAGTGCGGCAAAAGTCAAGCCTATACCTGTTTATGTTATTTATGTCCATGATGCATTCTGATTTTTCTGGTCCTTATTATGTACTCGTGATGACTATTCTATCAAAATTGGTTTATTTATTTTATGATCTCGTATTACCTGATATTTTATTTAGGGACAAAGTTCACAAATATAATTGAAACAGAATTAGACTATTCATTCCAATTTGAAAAAAGACCCACAATCAGCCAAAATTAAGAAGTGAAAAACTGGAAAACTGCACAGCAAGACAAGTTTTCGATAAGATCCGATAAATACTGTAACGTTTAATAATTTTAAATCTACATGGTAATTGAATGCGACTGAATTAATCGGAGGTAGGCAATTAATAAAACATCTTCAGCCTATTCAACAAGGCCGCTAGCTCTACGTTCGGTGAGAGGTCGGGGTTAGATTTTAATTTATATATTTTCTTTATTTGGGGCGCCACGTGTGAGGGTTTATTTTAAAAAAAACTTCCTAAAACTAGATGGACACTCAGAAAAAGTGAAAGAAAATCACGAAAATTGGGTAAATTTTCTATAATCATCCAAATAACAAATGTTAACTCAAATTCGTAAGAGATCTTATAAATACGTAAGATTAAAAATAGAAGGAATTTTCTATATAAAATATATCAAATTAAAGGAGCCTTTTATAACGTTATAAATGGTTTACAACATTCATAAAATATAATGGGGGATGTTCAACAAAATTTACCATATACGTTATTACTTGTTCAACTATATAGATATAACAAAATAACACTTATCGAACAAATTGTGTTCGAAGTAGCAATAAAATTAAGGAATAGATTTGATTCAAACTAATTCAGATGGATGGTAATAATTTTTCGATACAATTATTATGGAAGGGCAGTGAGCAGCATCAAAATTTCAGTCATTAAAAACAATAAATGTGTAGATCTGACCTGAATGTTTCGAAGGTAGATAATTTCAAACAGGACGACCATCAACTTGGATGTTGCAAAATCACGAACTCCAGTACAACGCAAACGGAAAGAATAAGGTTTTATTCCTGATCCTCAGGAACAACTCTCGGAACGGCAGTAAAAAGAAAGAAGAAAAAGGCCCTCTGCAAATAAGCAAAACGCAATGTGTGAGACATAAGAAAGTTTTACATTTTAAATAAAATTGGCACAAATAATAATTTATAACTGAAATGTTTCAACTTACATGATGAAATGCAGGCCTAATGTATGGTTTTCCACTAAGTATGGTTTCGATCCGACGGAATGTCGATAAAATTACAGGCAGGTACGGTAATAAAACACTGTAATTTTCTTTTTCCAAAACTTAGATGATATCAACTTTGAAAACTTGATCCGTTAAAACGAAGATTCAAAAGGTAAGGTACACATATATCTCTTTCAAAGTTGAAAAACAATTTCTGAATGACATACGAAAGAATAACATTCCGATGTCCCACACATATGTCAGCCCATCGCAGGCGCGAAAGAAAAAAAAAAATCAAAGAACCGAACCAGAACCGCTATAATATTTCGCTTTCCGAGTCACACGAAAAATATCCAGTGGCGTCGCATTGAAACCGAACCGGTCCTCCTATTCACGAGTTAGAACCGTGACAGTGTTTTTCAAATTCGACGTTCAAATTTGTGAAATTATCTTCACACGATTATATTCGGATATTTTGGACATTGATTTCATCAAATTTCCATCGATTTATTATTGGATTTATTGAATTTTGGAAGTCAGACAGAATTTCCGTTTTATACCGGATTTAATTCACTTTGAAAGAAGATTGGAATCAACCAACCACCATCCTAGAATATTCATGTTATACATCTTTACGGGTATATTCATTTATTTTGGGAATTTGGTGTATCCAATGAACAGAAAACAAACTATCAATTAACAAACATAGTAATAAGATCAAGAGGAACGATTGGAAGTAGAAGCAACAATTGCAACAACATTCATTGTAACATTTTGGAGAATTTGGCTACAATCACTACTTTTTGACATTCTGGAATTCCCATAGACTTCAAGAATTTGAACAACCATTTCCTGTATTTGAGGAATCATCCTTTGAGTGTGACTTCAACGCCTATCCAGGGATTTCCATACTGGATGAGTATATTTATTATGTTACGAAACCTTAAGATCCCTCATAATTATTATAATTATTGAACCATCCTTCGCAAATATTGAATCAACCAGTTTTGTCCATTTAGCAAGAAATTATTAGATTATTATTACGTTAGTATATTATTTGACTACATTATTTTCATCAATTGCAGAATCTTGGCTGTAAATGAAAACCAGCCTTCGTCCCCTCATTTGACAATGTCAGTTTCTTAGTAAATATTATATTTTCATGTGAACTTTTGAATAAATATCGAAGATCTTATTTTAAGCTACTTTCATTCAACAACAATTTTTTAAAATTACAATTTCCCAATTTCAAGTTAGTATAAAACTATCTGGCACCCCTATTTCCAAGAAACCCACTCTTTCTTCACTTAGAGCTATGCTGCCAGCCTTTCTAAATTTGATTTGTGTTCAGATTTACACGTAACAAAACCTTACGAGAAATTCTCAAAGCCTATTTGTTTCAACGTCATTCAAAAATTTAACTGTGCACAACTTGATCCAATGGATATGCTAGAAAATCCAATTTAACATGATCATAACTGCTGAACTACTCCAGCTCATCTCTTTAGAAAGATAGACTCAAATTTAAACATGGATTCTTCATCTTTAAGTCTGACCGAATCCATTGAGATCATGATAAGCAGAGAAGCTATAAAAATCAATATGTTGGTGAATACACTTCATTCACTTTGATGCCAATAATCGGTACCTAATACCGGCCACACAGACTCTAGCTGAAGATGAAACCTGCAGACTTCAACGTACGTTGATAGAAATGTATGGTTAGGTATGGTACAACTAGAAAGAGTTGTATTTCGATTTTGCTTGAAAACCTGTGATTCTAGTCTATCTGCACAGGATTCATTTTCTGTAGACGGTAGCGTGTGTGGCCGGCATTAAAGATTACAACCTACCTTCTCGAAGATTGGTCACTTCTCCCAGCTTCACAAATACTTTCTAGTTTTACAGGTTGGCTCCAACAATTTTCCTGTTTCACTTCGATTGTGTCTCTATTACATATTCCAAACTCGTGGGTGAAATTTTCTTCGGTTTGAATTTCATCTTCAACCTTGAAGTCACTGGGAAGCACAAATCGTTAAATCGAGTTAGGCTAAGTGAGTAAATGAAATAAATGTTGATTTCCTTACAAGTCATCGGGTTCAGGTGATTCACCAATTTCAATATTCATAGCTTAAAGCTCACAAAATACTTCTTACTTCAAAAGTAAATTAACAATCTAGTAATTATTAATATTACCGGCGAGACAAAATAAAGTACAGCAGAAAATAACCAAAATGAAAGACCAAGAACCATAGATTTGGAAAAGTCAAGGTCATGTCACAGAAATGTAGGTAAAATTCGGGTTGCTTATAGATCTATAGTTTAAATATTCATCTTTATGATAGTACCAAATAAATATTAAAAAACTCAAGAATATTTCACCTCTTAAAAGGAAAAAACAAAATCTGGATTGATAAGCTTTATAATTTGGTAGCGCTCGTGCTGTCATCTGGCGCTAACTCACCATACCTACTTAAAAAAGTTGATTGATCTATCAACACATAAAGGAGAATTCGATGTAAAAATGTACTGAAAATTATTTATTTTACAATAACGCACTCAAAAAATTCCGAATCGTCATTAGTAGTTGTAAGGGTGGATACTTTCACAATGAATAACTAGATTTATACAAAAAGGTATTTCAAGCGACGAACCAAGAGTAACCAGGTTATGATTTTGGTCCATCTAGCGGTTATTGCTGGTTCTTCTTGGTTATTCCTTCGAAATCCAGAAAGAATAACCAGAAATTATCGCTTGAATGCTTCGCTTTATTTATTTATGCTCATAGGTTATCTGCATAACACGTTATCTGAGCATTTATCTGATTCAGATAAAAAGGGCCCATTCCCGAAGCTTATATAAACAAAAAGACATTTTTATAAGCAATATTTTATTAGCCAATATATCCTTATAATGGAATTACTGAAACTACAATAAATTTAACAAGGAAAAAATACTAAATTAGACTCATATAATATCTATACATGTAAAAAAATGATCATAAAAAATTATTTTGTGAGTACCCAACTAGGAATGAAGAAAATGACACGAAATGATTAAAATGAAAAATATCAATATTAACAGCTAGTAAAACGAAGAAAATTAAATCTATTTTTCCATTATTTCGAGATTATACTTGATGAAAATTTGAAACAAACACAAAAAGGCAATGAAAGAACTTCTTAATCTCTTAACTTTAGGAACAGCAATGACAAATCTCATGATGGTTTTAACAAACAATATTTTGAATTTGTAAATTTCAGTTTATTCCAATTTAAAAAAAAAAAAAAAACGAGTTATTTGGTCACTTCTACTGGTTCTTCTTTCAATTAAATGATCTACCTTAAAATTTCTCCTCATTGCTACCATATTGTGCATTCTCAGAACACCCAAACTATTGATACGATGCTTTGCAGATACTCAGTATTGCACACATGACATAAATTTGAAGCAACTTTTCATAGTTTCATTAACAGAATTCTCAAAGGATTTTTATTGATGTGGCTTTAATTTTTAGGTTTTTCTTGTAATTTTCAAATTATTATCAATATAGATTGCTTCACACAAATGACATTTTCTCTTCAAGCCTTTTATTTCTTCTCTTATAGAGTTATCCTGAAATTTGAAATAGAATTGAATATTATCTTTATAACAAATTCAATAAGAATAGATGGTTTTCCTGTGTTACTTCAACATACTTTCAGTTGATGACTGGTTAAGTTTCTCTTTACATTCAATGTTTGCAGCTGCTGATAAAATTTTTGATTACTGCAGCTAACAAAATACACAAGGAATTCTATTTTTCGCTAATGAAAAGCAAATCTAATCTGTACATTCTACAATGCTTCTAATGGTTTCCAAATAATTTTTTTAACTAGGTGATTTATAGAAATGGAATTTTTCTCCATTGAAGTTTCTGCTTCCAATTTTATTTTTGAGTTTTCCTAAAATTTAAATTGTGAGCAAATACCTACAGCCTTCAAAGTTAAAATTCAAGAAAATCATTGGATTTATAAGTTTCATTTCAACGCACCTTCAGTTGACAGACCAGTTGTATTACTGAACTGTAATTTACGATTTCCACATGATTTTCAGCAACATTATTCAGAAGCACATGATTATATTAGATCCTGAGTATTTCCTTCTTTCAAGAACTGTATTTCATAATTGCTCTGTTTTTTATTATGTTAAAGAAACTCTACATTGTGGTCCCATTTTTGATGAGTTCTTTCCATCCAAACAACACAACTTTTCACCCACATTCTTTAAGTTTTCTTTTGAACCTGTGAATTTAGGAAGAGCGTATTATTTTTAATTTTATCTTAAATTGCCTTAGTTCCTACCTGGAGTTGAACTTCCATTTCATTAAATAGAATTCGTGTTGCTGTAGTTTGGATTATTAATTATCTCTGTGAAATATTCAATAGTCTTTCGGTTCTACCAAGATCAGTTTTTCAACTTCCAAATAATTCAAAGTCCTTGCTATTGTTTACTATTTTCATGTTTATACACATCTAACCCTACTTGCTCTAATAACCAAAATCGTAACCCTGCTCTCGAGCAGGGTTACGATTTTGGTTTGATTTGACATTTCTCGATCAAATTGAGGTTAATTCATGACGTCACGGATCTATAACCCAAACCGCTTGAATGCAAAAGGTATGTACCACAAAAGACCAAAGATAACCGGTTACTCTTGGTTCGTCGCTTGAAATACCTTAAAGTATATTTCAACAAAATGGTTAATTACACAAAATGGCTGATGGACGTTTTAATCTACTTACAGTGAGAATAGTCTTTATCTATTCGCATTCCCGACAGAACCGACTTCAGCACCGTTAGTAGAGACATGTACCAGTTGCGCTTGCGCATTAGGCCGAACAGAATATTAGTTGTCATCAGGTTGTTTTATAGAAGTGGACTGGTCCCAAATCTACTTTGCCCAGCATCTCTTACTTCAACAGTAGTAATGTAAAACACGAAAATTGATACTCAGGGCTATTCACTCACTCAAGTTGCACTCGCCGTGGCTATCCAAAGCAACTCGTAGAACAACTTTCGATAGCCACTGCTACCCTTTTTTGGTATTCTCTAACTAACCATTAACAACTGTTGTTATCAAAACAACTTTTTGTGAAGAGAGTCATGGCAACACCGCAAAATAGTTCAAATGTCCGTTTTCTCGATTCAACCATAGACAAATGATATGGATTTGTCTGTGGAATAAGCACATGCATAACCTTCAAAATCACGAAAAATTTCTACTCTTTGGTAAAAGGCCTGCTGCGAGCTTCTGACGAAAAGTACCTAATTGTTGTATTCTGCCTTCATCTGTAAGCAAATCTGTAACTTTTCATAAGTTTACAGGAAAAATGCAATTCCTGCCGGCCTTACGAGATTAGTAGCCATAGACAAAGTATATGTAATTGTTTTTCTCCACCCAATTTCCCTTCTCTATAAAATAAGCATTAGTTAATTCGAACCTTTTTGAAGTTGAGTAGATGATCCAAATCAGATATTATTTACTCGATTTCAGTTTTGGCTCAAATTAGCTTGAAAATAATGGTTGATAAGAGGAATGAATTTAAAAGAGACATACATGTGTATAGATAGAAATACCACCATTAGTGTTGGCAGAAAATATACTGTACCCATGTACTATACAGAAAACTTGAAACAGCGCCATCTGCTGAACTTAATGGAAAACTTTTACTCTCTAGCCATCTGTTGAGAATTAGCTGAATATACACTCTAATTCCTGTTAACCAACTATCCATTAATTTGTATTAACAGAATCTATTTAAATAATATAGTTTTAAAAAAGTAAAATAACACGCTTATAAAGAATATCGGGCTAGAAATGAATAAATCGAGATTTCATCATATGGTATAAAATATCGCAAAATTAAACTTTTCAACAACTTTTATTTAAAAACTACGCCAACGTTTCTGGGAAGACAAGGCTATACAAGAATTCAAAAGTCAAAATAATCTTTTACCGAATTTACTTTTTATTGACTTCAACTTTAAAATTTTTGACTAACCTTAAAACGTTATTTTATTTTATGTGGAAAGTTTGTTATCTTTTAACTTCAATTCACATCGGAAATTGAGAAACAGTTGAATATCAAAGAAAATATACACATTTTAATATTGCAAAGAACTCTAATATTAAATATAAAGAAGTGAATTAGTCCAGATACAAAAAAATATAATATATATATATAGAGTTAGGAACAAAGCTTTTAGTCTTTCATATAAAATACACAATACAAAAAAGGTCTATTCATTATAAGGGGCGTTTCTAGCATCCATCTGCTACTTACTGGGCGTTTTAAGAAAATATTTAGATAAATCCTCCATGAAAGTAATCTAGCAAGCGACATTCCAATCAAAACTAAGATATGGAATTATATTTTTAAAAGTGGAAACACTATGGATCGTATATTGATGATGTAAAAAAGAGACTTACATTAACAGAAAAGGATCAGAATAAAGTTATATAATATATGTATTACAATAAAATTATAGTAGACATAAATGAAACTACAACCCTGAAAGGTTTCCAGAGGCAAATTTTCAAAATATTAATAAAAACCAAACTATACACTGTTGGATGATTTCTGAAGTATGATTTGGAGAGATTATACAGGGCCTCTGGCCAGTAGACAAATTGAATCTTTGACACTATTTTATTTCAAGATGTTAAGTGTGAACATTTCTACTATACTTGAAATAAAGCATACTACAGAAAATAACGGAATAGTTGTGTTTTTGCAGGGGTGTCATTTGTGAATCTTCACATTTAAATGAAATACATCAATGTGTCTTTTGAGATTGATTTTTCGAGCCGAAGCATAATTGCATAAATTACATTTGTGGTTCTTCAAATTTAAATGAACTGTATCGATGTGTCCTTTTAGATTGCCTTTCCGACTTGTAACATAATCGCAGAGGTGACATTTATGATTCTTCAAATTTAAATGGACTGTATCGATGTGTCCTTTTAGATCGCTTTTTCGACTTGTAGCATAATCGCAGAAGTGGCATTTATAATCCTTCAAATTTACATGAATTGTCTCTATGTGTGTTAATAGATGGTTTTTTTGACTTGCAGCATAATCACAGAGATGACATTTGTGGTTCTTCAAATTTAAATGAACGGAATCAATGTGGATTTTTAGGGTATTCTTTCGACTAGAAGCAAAATCACATAAATGGCATTTGTGATTCTTCAAATTTAAATGAACTGTATCTATGTGTCCTTTTAGATTGCCTTTCCGATTTGTAACATAATCGCAGAGGTGACATATATGATTCTTCAAATTTAAATGAACTGTATGAATGTGTGTTATTAGATGGTTCTTTTGACTTGCAGCATAATCGCAGAGATGACATTTATGATTCTTCAAATTTAAATGAACTGTATCTATGTGTTCTTTTAGATGGTTTTTTTTACTTGCAGCATAATCGCAGAGATGACATTTATGATTCTTCAAATTTAAATGAACTGTATCAATGTGCCCTTTTAGATCATTTTTTCGACTTGTAACATAATCGCAGAAGTGACATTTATGATTCTTCAAATTTAAATGAACTGTATCTATGTGTAGTTTTAGATTGATTTTTCGACTTGCAGCATAATCGCAGAGATGACATTTATGATTCTTCAAATTTAAATGAACTGTATCTATGTGCCCTTTTAGATAGCTTTTTGACTTGTAACATAATCGCAGAAGTGACATTTATGATTCTTCAAATTTAAATGAACTGCATCGATGTGTCTTTTTAGTTGGCTTTTTGGACTTGCAGCATAATCGCAGAGGTGACATTTATGATTCTTCAAATTTAAATGAACTGTATCGATGTGTCTTTTTAGATTGTTTTTTTGACTTGCAGCATAATCGCAGAAGTAGCATTTATAATCCTTCAAATTTGCATGAATTGTCTCTATGTGTCTTAATAGATGGTTCTTTTGAGTTACAGCATAATCACAGAGATGACATTTGTGGTTCTTCAAATTTAAATGAACGGAATCAATGTGGATTTTTAGGGTATTCTTTTGACTGGAAGCAAAATCACATAAATGGCATTTGTGATTCTTCAAATTTAAATGAACTGTATCTATGTGTTCTTTTAGATGGTTTTTTTTACTTGCAGCATAATCGCAGAGATGACATTTATGATTCTTCAAATTTAAATGAACTGTATCTATGTGTTCTTTTAGATGGTTTTTTTTACTTGCAGCATAATCGCAGAGATGACATTTATGATTCTTCAAATTTAAATGAACTGTATCAATGTGCCCTTTTAGATCATTTTTTCGACTTGTAACATAATCGCAGAAGTGACATTTATGATTCTTCAAATTTAAATGAACTGTATCTATGTGTAGTTTTAGATTGATTTTTCGACTTGCAGCATAATCGCAGAGATGACATTTATGATTCTTCAAATTTAAATGAACTGTATCTATGTGCCCTTTTAGATAGCTTTTTTGACTTGTAACATAATCGCAGAAGTGACATTTATGATTCTTCAAATTTAAATGAACTGCATCGATGTGTCTTTTTAGTTGGCTTTTTGGACTTGCAGCATAATCGCAGAGGTGACATTTATGATTCTTCAAATTTAAATGAACTGTATCGATGTGTCTTTTTAGATTGTTTTTTTGACTTGCAGCATAATCGCAGAAGTGGCATTTATAATCCTTCAAATTTGCATGAATTGTCTCTATGTGTCTTAATAGATGGTTCTTTTGAGTTACAGCATAATCACAGAGATGACATTTGTGGTTCTTCAAATTTAAATGAACGGAATCAATGTGGATTTTTAGGGTATTCTTTTGACTGGAAGCAAAATCACATAAATGGCATTTGTGATTCTTCAAATTTAAATGAACTGAATGAATGTGTGTTATAAGATGGTTCTTTTGACTTGCAGCATAATCGCAGAGATGACATTTATGATTCTTCAAATTTAAATGAACTGTATCAATGTGCCCTTTTAGATCGTTTTTTCGACTTGTAACATAATTGCAGAAGTGACATTTATGATTCTTCAAATTTAAATGAACTGTATCTATGTGTAGTTTTAGATTGATTTTTTGACTTGCAGCATAATCGCAGAGATGACATTTATGATTCTTCAAATTTAAATGAACTGTATCTATGTGTCCTTTTAGATTGCATTTTTGACTTGCAGCATAATCGCAGAGATGACATTTATGATTCTTCAAATTTAAATGAACTGTATCTATGTGTCCTTTTAGTTTGCATTTTTGACTTGCAGCATAATCGCAGAGATGACATTTATGATTCTTCAAATTTAAATGAACTGTATTTATGTGCCCTTTTAGATCGCTTTTTCGACTTGTAACATAATCGCAGAGGTGGCATTTATAATCCTTCAAATTTACATGAATTGTCTTTATGTGTGTTAATAGATGGATTTTTCGACTTGCAGCATAATCGCAGAGATGACATTTGTGGTTCTTCAAATTTAAATGAACTGTATCGATGTGTCTTTTTAGATTGCTTTTTCGACTTGTAACATAATCGCAGAGATGGCATTTATGATTCTTCAAATTTAAATGAACTGTATTTATGTGCCCTTTTAGATCGCTTTTTCGACTTGTAACATAATCGCAGAGGTGGCATTTATAATCCTTCAAATTTACATGAATTGTCTCTATGTGTGTTAATAGATGGATTTTTCGACTTGCAGCATAATCGCAGAGATGACATTTGTGGTTCTTCAAATTTAAATGGACTGCATCGATGTGTGATTTTAGATTGCCTTTCTGACTTGCAACATAATCGCAGAGGTGGCATTTATAATCCTTCAAATTTACATGACATTTGTGGTTCTTCAAATTTAAATGAGTGGAATCAATGTGGATTTTTAGTTGGTCCTTTCGAGTTGAAGCATAATCGCATAGGTGACATTTATGATTCTTGGAATTCGAAGGAATTGCTTCAATCTGAGTTTTTATAGGAATAATTGGTTTAAAATCATAATCTAATAGCTCCGTCTTGTTGTCATCATAACCTAATGACATGTTACTTATATTATTTTCGGAACATTTTATCTTGTCATTCAAAGGTTCTTCTCTCTGCTGGACTTCTTCAATACTGAAATAAATTAATTCGTGTTACTGTATACCGCAAAACTCAACAGATCATTTTGAAAACTATATGAGGCTAACATCAAAGTGAATGAAAATCAATTGCTTGTTTTTCATTTTATGATATATTTACTTGTTATCAACAAAATTACATGATATGTTAAAATTTCAATTACAACATGAAAAGTCAATATGATTTACAATTTAAATCACTAAATCTGAGGCAGTTCAACTCTTACATACTTCAAATGCTATTTGGTATTTATTTAATTTATAAAAGATCTACATACAGACATAGACAACAAACAACTTGACTATGCAGATGATTCAAAAAACTGTCCAAAAATGAACACCTTAGCACAAACAATAGAGAAAACAGAAAATTGATTTGCAAAATATAAATTAATTGTGAATGTAGACAAAACATACATCATAATACAGAGTACAGCAAAAGTCAGTTTAGACTATCTGGTATTCACGCATGCGCGTATTCTAGGGCAGAGGGAGGCAGCTGAAACGTAGCGAGTTGAGTTGTCCGCGTGTAGTAGTGTTGTTGTGTACGTTGCCTTGGCTGCGCGTTTAAAGAACACCAAAGAATAACGTGCTTGTTTGCTCACTTTTTAATTAAAATTTGACGGAGATTATGCTGAAATTTCCGAAGAATTTCGGCAGCATTTTCCATATACGCAAGTTCCCACCAGACAAATGGTGCACAAACTGTATCGTAGATCCGTATGTACTGGTTCCGCAGTCGACGCGCCGCGTTAATTAAATATTACTGCTATAATTTTCTAGAAAATAAATTTATTTGCAATCATTTCTGCATTTTTTTTTCTCTCATATGGAAAATGGTAAACTGACTTTTGCCGCATCCTGTATTTTTGAAAATTATAGCATAACCAACAATCGCTACACTCGCCAAACGATATGGTATTTAATCTGATACTTTCGAGCCGAAGAGAAATCAAAGTTGTCATTTGTGATTATTTGAAATCAAATGGATTACATCAATGTGTATTTTGAGATTGTCTTTCCGAATCGAAGAAAAATCACTGAGATGACATTTGTGATTCTTTCAATTTAAATGAACAGAATCAATATGTCTTTCGAACTGGTTTTTTTGATTCGAAGTAAAATAACACAGATGGCACTTATACTTCTTTAAATTTAAATGAACGAAGTCAATGTGATCCTCGAGCCGATGTTTTCGATTTGATGAATAATCACAAAGATGGCACTTATGTTTCTAAATTCTTTTGTTTTGGCCTACATGTGTTGGAAAAAGTGACCATTCTGCAACTTGTTTTAGAATATACTATGATGTAATTCGGCATAGACGTGCTGTTAAACCCTGTAAATGTACAGCAATACTCTTTTTTCAGCACCTGCAAATCCAGTGTGGGCTTGTGAGGCATTCGTTTCAGCAACTTCAACATTGTACCCTGTATTTCCATTTTCTTCAGTTTGTTAAGCAAGATTCGGATTTCAACCGTATCAAATGCTTTCTCAAGGCATTGAGTATAAATCTACCTAGAGGGGAAACGCAGTTCAAAGAAACTAAGCCAAAAATTTACTATTACGATTTCTGGTGTAAAGATGGACTGTATGTTTCTGAAAATGAATGTATTTGTTCTTTACAGCATCTAACGGAGAGTTACCGAACTATTAGCATTGATTTCATCTAATTTCTATCGATTTATTATTGGATTTTGGAAGTCAGACAGAATTTCCGTTTTATACCGGATTTAATTCACTTTGAAAGAAGATTGGAATCAACCAACCACCATCTTAGGATATTCATGTTATACATCTTTAGGAATTCATTTATTTTGGAAAATTGGTGTATGCAACGAACAGAAAATGAACCCATCAACGAACTATCAATTAACAAACATAGTAATAAGATCAAGAGCAACTACTTGAAGTAGAAGCAACAATTGCAACAACATTCATTGTAACATTTTGGAGAATCTGGCTACAATCACTACTTTTTGACATTCTGGAATACCCATCGACTTCAAGAATTTGAACAACCATTTCCTGTATTTGAGGAATCATCCTTTGAGTGTGACTTCAACGCCTATCTAGGGATTTCCATACTGGATGAGTATATTTATTACATTACGAAACCTTAAGATCCCTCATAATCTTTATAATTATTGAATCATCCTTCGCAAATATTGAACCGACCAGTTTTGTCCATTTAGCAAGAAATTATTAGATTATTATTACGTTAGTATATTATTTGACTACATTATTTTCATCAATTGCAAAATCTTGGTTGTAAATGAAAACCAGCCTTCGTCCCCTCATTTGACAGTGTCAGTTTCTTAGTAAATATTATATTTTCATGTGAACTTTTGAATTAATATCGAAGATCGTATTATTATTATTATTTCAAGCTACTTTCATTCAACAACTTTAATTTTGTTAATTTTTGAATTACAATTTAAAGCCCCAATTTCCGAAGTTAGTATAAAACTATCTGGCACTCCTATTTCCAAGAAACCCACTCTTTCTCCACTTAGAGCTAAGCTGGGAGCCTGGTTAAATTTGATTTGTATTCAGATTTACACGTAACAAAACCTTACGAGAAATTCTCAAAGCCTATTTGTTTCAACGTCATTCAAAAATTTAACTGTGCACAACTTGATCCAATGGATATGCTAGAAAATCCAATTTAATATGATCATAACTGCTGAACTACTCTAGCTCATCTCTTTAGAAAGATAGACTCAAATGTAAACATGGATTCTTCGTCTTTAAGACCCGTTCGCATCAACCCCACTTAGCGTTAAACGTCCCTTAAAATGAATCCTTAACTTCAATTGCGTTGCACCAACTGTTAAGCGGCACTTAAATCCCTTAAGCGAGCCTTAAATTTTAAGCCACTCTTTCTTCACTTAGAGCTATGCTGCCAGCCTGGTTAAATTTCATTTGTGTTCAGATTTACACGTAACAAAACCTTACGAGAAATTCTCAAAGCCTATTTGTTTCAACGTCATTCAAAAATTTAACTGTGTACAACTTGATCCAATGGATATGCTAGAAAATCCAATTTCACATGATCATAACTGCTGAACTACTCCAGCTCATCTCTTTAGAAAGATAGACTCAAATTTAAACATGGATTCTTCATCTTTAAGTCTGACCGAATCCATTGAGATCATGATAAGCAGAGAAGCTATAAAAATCAATATGTTGGTGAATACACTTCATTCACTTTGATGCGAATAATCGGTACCTAATACCGGCCACACAGACTCCAGCCGAAGATGAAACCTGCAGACTTCAACATAAATTGATAGAAATGTATGGTTAAGTATGGTACAACTCGAAAGAGTTGTATTTCGATTTTGCTTGAAAACCTGTGATTCTAGACTATATGCCCTGGTTTCATTTCCTGTAGATAGTAGCGTGTGTGGCCGGCATTAAAGATTACAACCTACCTTCTCGAAGATTGGTCACTTCTCCCAGCTTCACAAATACTTTCTAGTTTCACAGGTTGGCTCCAAAGATTTTCCTGTTTCACTTCGAATGTGTCTCTATTACATATTCCAAACTCGTGGGTGAAATTTTCTTCGATTTGAATTTCATCTTCAACCTTGAGGTCACTGGAAAACACAAATCGTTAAATAGAGTTAGGTTAAGTAAGTAAAAGAAATAAATGTTGATTTACTTACAAGTCATCGGGTTCAGGTGATTCACTAATTTCAATATTCATAGCTTATAGCTCACAAAAAACTTCTAAAGTAAATTAACAATCAAGTAATTATTAATATTAATGGCGAAACAAAATAAAGTACATCTGTCAAAGGTAGCTTAATAGATGAAAAGCAGAATTCCACCATTAGTATTGGCTGAAAATATACTGTACGCATGTACTATACAGAAAACTTGAAACAGCGCCATCTGCTGAACTTAATGGAAAACTTTTACTCTCTAGCCATCTGTTGAGAATTAGCTGAATATACGCTCAATTTAAAAGTAAAGAATCGTATGCTACAAATCTTTAGCTTATAGATAGAAATACCACCATTAGTGTTGGCAGAAAATATACTGTACCCATGTACTATACAGAAAACTTGAAACAGCGCCATCTGCTGAACTTAATGGAAAACTTTTACTCTCTAGCCATCTGTTGAGAAATAGCTGAATATACGCTCTAATTCCTGTTAATCAACTATCCATTAATTTATATTAACAGAATCTGTTTCAATAATATAGTTTAAAAAAACTAAAATAACACGCTTATGAAGAATATCGGGCTAAAAATGGTTAAATCCAATTTTCATACGATATAAAATATAGCAAAATTAAACTTTTCAACAACTTTTATTTGAAAACTACGCCAACGATTCGGGAAAGTCAAGGCTATACAAGAATTTAAAAGTCAGAATAATCTTTTACCGAATTTACTTTATATTGACTTTGACTTTAAAATTTTTGACTAGCCTTGATACTTTATCTTATTTGATGTGGTAAGTTTGTGATCTTTTAACTTCAATTCACATCGGAAATTGTGAAACAGTTGAATATCAAAGAACATATACACATTTTAATATTGCAAATAACCCTAATATTAAATATAAAAAAATGAATTTGTCCAGTTACAAAAAATATATAATATAAGTAGTTGGGAACAAAGCTTTCAGTCTTTCAAATAAAATACATAATACAAAAAAAGGTCAGTTGATAAAGTAATCAAACTAAATAACAAATAGTTTTAAGAGAGAATATAAACAGAAAATAACAAAAAGGAAAAACTACATCAAATTTTTATTTATAAGTTTTAAGTAAATCATTCATTCTAAGGGGATTTTCTAGCTTCCATCTGTTACTTACTGGGCGTTTTAAGAAAATATTTGGGTAAATCCTCCATGAAAGTAATCTAGCAAGCGACATTTGAATCAAAACTAAGATATGGAATTATATTTTTAAAAGTGGAAACACTATGGATCGTATATTGATGATGCAAAAAAGAGACTTACATTAACAGAAAAGGGATCAGAATAAAGTTGTATATTATATTACAACGAAATTATAGAGAACATAAATGAAACTACAACCCTGAAAGGTTTCACAAGACAAATTTTCAAAGTATTAATAAAAACCTAACTATACACTGTTGGAGAATTTCTGAAGTATGATTTGGAGAGATTGTACAGGGCCTCTGGCCAGTAGACAAATTGAATCTTTGACACTATTTTATTTCAAGATGTTATATGTCGTCATAGAAACCGCAATATGTCGTATGTCAAAAAAATAGATTTTTTTTTATTGCACTTCTATAGCCAACTTGTTGATCTGCACAACATGTAATAGGTATTATGTCAGTAAACCAATCAGAAGCTCAGTATCCCCCCCTTTGCAATAAGTCGGTCTGACATCTGCTTGATATTTGGTCACGACAAATAGTTGTATGCCACAGTCTGTGACTAGTTTTGTTTGTTCTCTTCCATTTTGGTCAGTTCAAATTGTTGTATGTCACTACATTTCAAGTTTGATTGTTATTGTTTATATTACCTATAGTTGTTCTTCAATAAAAACATTGAAGGTAAGTAATTTCAAAAAATAGATTTTTTTTTAATTGCACCTCTATAGCCAACTTGTTGATCTGCACAACATGTAATAGGTATTATGTCAGTAATATAATTGCAATAAGTCGGTCTGACATCTGCTTGATATTTGGTCACGACAAATAATTGTATGACACAGTCTGTGACGAATTTTGTTTGTTCTCTTCCATTTTGGTCAGTTCAAATTGTTGTATGTCACTACATTTCAAGTTTGATTGTTATTGTTTATATTACCTATAGTTGTTCTTCAATAAAAACATTGAAGGTAAGTAATTTCAAAAAATAGATTTTTTTTTAATTGCACCTCTATAGCCAACTTGTTGATCTGCACAACATGTAATAGGTATTATGTCAGTAAACCAATCAGAAGCTCAGTATCCCCCCTTTGCAATAAGTCGGTCTGACATCTGCTTGATATTTGGTCACGACAAATAATTGTATGCCACAGTCTGTGATGAGTTTTGTTTGTTCTCTTCCATTTTGGTCAGTTCAAATTGTTGTATGTCACTACATTTCAAGTTTGATTGTTATTGTTTATATTACCTATAGTTGTTCTTCAATAGAAACATTGAAGGTAAGTAATTTTATACTCACTAATATCATTTTACTTTAATTTATCACTTTCACGTCGAATTTTTTCCTTTTCTGGTAAAAACGCATGTTGATCGTAACCTAAATTTTTAATATTTAATCAAATTGATTGTTTCATCGAGGGAGCTAAATCTCAATTATAGCAAAATTACAAATGTTAAGGCTTTTAACAAGTAGCATGTTGATATTTTTACATTCACGTTGTTTTAAAGTATAATTTTAAAGGTTGATTTATGACATACAACGTTTTGCATCTATAATTTTGGACACCAATTTGACATACGACATATTTTTATCTTTTGCAGAATAGTTGGAGAGTGGAAAAAATTATTAAATAAGATGTTTGGACAAAGCCGTGGAAAATACTTAATGAATCTTGCAATACAAAAGAAAAGAACTAAAGATGTTTTGGGTAAGTACAGTTGTTTCAAAAGTCACTAAAGCAGAACTGATTGCGCTTCAATCGAGTGATGGTATCATTAATTTTCTAAATAATTATTTGTTTTAGAAAACTGTGAAGCTACTGTTGCCTCGGGACCAAGTCATGCACAGGATGGACCAATGGAAGTTGTAAATGAAGGTCATTCTGAACGGGCGACACTAGAAAATTTGGGTCCATTAGAGTTACTTGGTATGGATGAAAATAATATTATTTTGCTTGAGAATGTTTCTGACCAAGAAGCTGGATTGTTTTTTAGTCCAGCTTTGGAAATACAAATAACAGGAGATCAACCACCAACAATTAATGAGAATGTTGAAACATTGCTGTACCAAGAATTGGAGGTACCAGTTCAAGAAATTTCGTCAGTAGTTTCCAGCAATTCTAATTTCAATAGTGATTCTGATGAACAGTACCAACCTCCCAGTAGCAAATCGACTGCATCCATTGAATCGGATGATTCACAACCTCCTAGTAACAATTCGACTCCATCCACTGAATCGGATTATTTTATCTCAAATGACTTAGCTCAGGTCCAGACTATTCCACAAAAAATAGTTATACAGGGTGTCCCAAAAACGACACGTCACAGTGACACTGGAGTTAGGCCAGCACAAGAGGCATCGAACAAGCCTAACATGACCTCAGTAAAAGTTGCTCGGTTTTCAAGATATTTCCAATTTAAACTTTTTCTAAATTTTCGAGTTTTTAACGTGTTCAGTGCTAGCATTACGTTAGATAGCCCTCAGGTTTCGATTTTCTTTTGTACTCTTGTTGCGAATAGTTGCTTAAGATGATAGAAGTGTTATTTCGTTGATAACTAATGTAAAATGTGGAAAAATACTGGATTGAACTTGAAAAAATTGAACAACGAAAAATTACTTTCAACTTTGATCACTTGCCGTGAAAAAAAATTCAAAGAAACTAAATGAGCAAATAACGTTAAAAACTTGCATGTCTTATGCTTATTCCAAAATGGTATAACACATGTGTCTTATTTTAATATTATACGATTTTTTAATGCTTCACTAATACTAGGAACCCCGGAAGCTACCGCTAGCAGGTAAAAAAATAATGTCACGCGCAACGATAAGGCATTGTTATTGTTATCTATTAGCTTTTTTGTTTGTCAAATGCATGAGAATGAAAGATAAGGATAGTTTATTACCCTTTTGTCGGCTAGATATTGTAAGCAAATAGCTTTGTTTTTGACGTACGTGTCGTTATCATCTTTTCAAAGAAATGGAGAAGAAAGAGGGGTAACACATGTATCTTATTGGTTTAATAAGTTTACAGTAAATGCTCGAACTGTCTCCCTTGAACTCTAATACATAAGTGACATCGCCTAATAAAATTACGGCTCAATGTTCTTAAGCTGATTTCTGATATGGTGTGTGTGTATACGTCGCCGTAACTCTTCTTCGGATCTTATTGGTTTCGCATAAACTTTGTCTTTTAGACAACCCCAATAAAAGAAATCTAAGGGATTTAGATCCGGGGAACGCGGTGGCCATGAAATTGGCCCCTGTCGCCCAATCCATATTTCGGGGAATGCGTTGCTTAGGTACTGACGTACTGGTAAGGCATAGTGTGCTGGGCAGCCATCTTGTTGGAACCACATCCTTCGTCTCAGCGCCAACGGAGTATCTTCCAATAATACAGGAAGGTTGTTTCGCAAATGTTCTAAATAATTTTGTCCATTCAGAACAGGCGGCAACTCGACCGGTCCCAATATTTGACCGTTGAAAATTCCCGTCCACAGATTAATTTTAAATTGGTACTGTGATCGGTCTTCTCTTTTTTCATGTGGGTTGTCTAATTGCCAGCTATGGATGTTGTGCAAATTGATATACCCATCCCTTTTGCAGGCTGATTCGTCGCTCCATAACACTTCATTGAAGAAATTTGGATTTTCTCTCCATTTCTGAATCATTGTCCGGCAAAACTGGACACGCGCAGCGTAGTCCGCCGGAAGCAGTGTTTGGACGCGTTGGATATGGTAGGGATGGTATTTGTGGCGTTTTAAAATTCGATGTGTCGAAGATTTGGGAACACCAGTGCGGCGTTCAATAATTCGCACTGAAGTTCCTGGCTCCTCTCGTACTTGCTCTAACACCACGTTGTCGTCAACAGTCCGAGGTCTTCCTTCTGAGTGACTCACTCCAGGTAATCTGCCATCACGATAAGCGTTCACAACTCTTAAGATCACTTCGTAAGTCGTCGGATTACGGTTTGGATATCTTTCGGAGTATAATCTTGCAGCCAATCTTGCGTTGTACGAAACATTGCCTCGATTGGAAACCTGCCTGGTTTCGCCGTAAATCAAGTGCATGTCCGAGTAGTCACGGTGAGTGTATTGGGTACCACGATTTGCCATCGTTAATAAGACAGTTCCGTAAAGCAATATCAGTGTCCAACAGAGCGCCGAGTTGTCGTTCAAAACAGAAATCAGAGTCCAGAGAAAAGCCAAGTCGATTTAAATTAAGGATTAACACGGTTGTCGTACGAAACGCAAGGTAACGAACTGTCGTAACAACTTGATTTGCAGTGCAGGGCCATAAGAATTAAAACTACAACCCCTCTTTCTTCTCCATTTCTTTGAAAAGATGATAACGACACGTACGTCAAAAACAAAGCTATTTGCTTACAATATCTAGCCGACAAAAGGGTAATAAACTATCCTTATCTTTCATTCTCATGCATTTGACAAACAAAAAAGCTAATAGATAACAATAACAATGCCTTATCGTTGCGCGTGACATTATTTTTTTACCTGCTAGCGGTAGCTTCCGGGGTTCTAGTATCAGTGAAGCATTAAAAATCGTATAATATTAAAATAAGACACATGTGTTATACCATTTTGGAATAAGCATAAGACATGCAAGTTTTTAACGTTATTTGCTCATTTAGTTTCTTTGAATTTTTTTCACGGCAAGTGATCAAAGTTGAAAGTAATTTTCGTTGTTCAATTTTTTCAAGTTCAATCCAGTATTTTTCCACATTTTACATTAGTTATCAACGAAATAACACTTCTATCATCTTAAGCAACTATTCGCAACAAGAGTACAAAAGAAAAATCGAAACCTGAGGGCTATCTAACGTAATGCTAGCACTGAACACGCTAAAAACGTGAAAATTTTGAAAAAGTTTAAATTGACAATATCTTGAAAACCGAGCAACTTTTACTGAGGTCATGTTAGGCTTATTCGATGCCTCTTGTGCTGGCCTAACCCCAGTGTCACTGTGACGTGTCGTTTTTGGGACATCCTGTATGGAATGATGGGCGTGGTTACCAAAATAGAAATACCAAACTGTCTAATGCCCTATTAGACTTGAGCATGAAGTACAGGTTAATTATTGAACAAAAGTATCTTGAGGTGGGCCACACCCACATGGAAGTAGATGGATGCCATTCCGCAAGTGAAACTAAGCTAAAGTATCGAAAGCAAGTGTTCCTTCCTGCAGACTACATTCCAATTATACAATCAGCAAGACCTCACCAGCCATTCAAAACTTATTATTTGAGCTACAACGACTTTGAAGAGTTTAATTTTGATTACTATACCAGTATTCGACCAGGGCATAAAGCAGGAGATCCTTGTGTTAATGACCTTGTGGCCCTCCAATATACCACGGAGAAGGTAATCAATTATAAACTTGCATTTAGCGACGATTGGGATTCATTACCATGTCGTCCACGATGATCAATAAGCCACAGCACCATTAGGCCGAAGTTATATGACCGACCCTGCTCAATTGAAAGAAGTCAGTTTGAACACCTTCAAGAACTAAAAAAAACTTATACCAGAAGATTACAGAAACTTTTATGAAACTCTACCACACAAAAAGTAAGCTAACTAACAGTTTCAAAACTTAATAAACATTATCAGGATATTAAAATATTTTGAATTGTATTTTTTTACTTTTAATTGTATTTGTATTTTTTTAAATAGTATTCTTTATTAGTTCGTCTTTTTTTAAATATTTTTACAAATATTAAAGAGATTTTTAGCAAGTTGGTTTTGTTTTTCTTTACCTACATACATACCATTCATTTCTAAAACACCTGAGAAAAGGTCGTATGTCAACGAAAATTTAAAAAAAATTTGTACACAAAAGGTCATATGTCAACATAAATCAAATAAAGCAATACATTTTGAAAAAAAAATTACACCATTATCATTCTAACGTAAAATAAATAATGTCTGATCATTCAAGAAATAAATTGGAAGCATAATGACATGTTGGAACAGTTTTTTGTCCCTCCTGATAACTATTATTTTTGGACATACGACATATTGTGGTTTCCATGACGATGTGCACATTTCTACTATACTTGAAATGAAACATACTACAAAAAATAACGGAATAGTTGTGTTTTTGCAGGGGTGTCATTTGTGAATCATCCCATTTAAATGAAATACATCAATGTGCCTTTTGAGAATGGCTTTTTGAGCCGAAGCATAATCACATAAATGACATTTGTGGTTCTTCAAATTTAAATGGACTGTATCGATGTGTTCTTTTAGATTGCTTTTGTGACTTGCAACATAATCGCAGAGGTGGCATTTATGATTCTTCAAATTTAAATGAAATAATTAATATACTTTTATTTATCTATGATTAATATTAACGGCGGAAAAAAATAACCAAAATGACAGACCAAGAACCATAGATTTGGAAAAGTCAAGGTGTTGTCACAGAAATGTAGAATACACTCAGGTTGCTTATAGATCTATAGTGTTACGAATCTGCCTATGGCTGCGACGTAGTTGAAAAGAAGGAAGAATAAGAACATGTCTATAGCGCTCTCTGCTTCAGGTTCATAGAATGTCCGGATACCTGGGGTAGTATAATAGAGCATACTCGAGGTAGCTCGTCCTGTTCTGCTCGGTTTAGTTCAAGGTAGGTCAAGAGAGGTAGTGACGTGAAGCTAGCAGGTGACCGTTGAAGTACATGAAGACAGAGGTAATTAAGACGGACCAAAAGAAAGGTAACGTGAGGTAGTTTACATATGGACTAGAGATAAGAAATTGTATACCCATGTGGACGTAAATAAAGGCATTTGGAATTATTTGTTATTGGTTATTGGAATTTATATTATCGAACCCCAAGCTCGTAACAATAGTTTAAATATTCATCTTTATGATAGTACCAAATAAATATTAAAAAACTCTAGAATATTTCACCTCTTGTAAGGAAAAAACAAAATCTGGATTGATAGGCTTCATAATTTGGTAGCGCTCGTGCTGTCATCTGGCGCTAACTCACCATACCTACTTAAAAAAATTAATTCATCTATCATCACATTAACGGTAATTCGACGTAAAAATGTACTGATAATTCTTTATTTTACAATAACGCATATAAAAAATTACGAATCGTTTTTAGAAGTAAATAGGAATTCGATTTGTAGAATTCTATCAATCTGTATGGCCTGCCATCTAGTGGCTCAATGAAGAACTCGTGTTACTGCTGAACTGGCCTGCTGCGAGCTTCTGACGAAAAGTACCTAATTGTTGTATCCTGCCTTCATCTGTGAGCAAATCTGTAACTTCTCATAACTTTACAAGAAAAATGCAATTCTTGGCAGCCTTACGAGATTTATAGCCATAGACAAAGTATATGTAATTGTTAAAAGTTCCTGTTTTTCTCCACCCAATTTCCCTTCTCTGTAAAATAAGCATTAGTTAATTCGAACCATTTTGAAGTAGAGTAGATGATCCAAATCAGATATTATTTACTCGATTTCAGTTTTGGCTCAAATTAGCTTGAAAATAATAGTTCATAAGAGGTATGAATTTAAAAGAGCCGCTTTCCCGCCAAATGAGGAAATTAGTTCGAGCGACCAACCGCATGGTGTCGCTTTGTTAGCGTAACAAGTCCTTAACACGTGCGTTGGCAGTCTATAAAGGTACTTTAGTAGCTTATAGAAGGCCATAAATATTTACGAGTACCGGATATGAGTAATTTAAAAGTAAAGAATCGCATGAATCGTATGCTACAGATCTGTAGCTTATAAATGAAAAGCAGAATACCACTATTAGTGTTGGAAGATAATATACTGTACTCATGTACTATACAGAAAACTTGAAACAGCGCCATCTGCTGAACTTAATGGAAAACTTTTACTCTCTACCCATCTGTTGAGAAATAGCTGAATATACGCTCTAATCCCTGTTACCCAACTATCCTATATTTTATATTTACAGAAAACTATTTCAAAAATAAATATATGTTACAACTTGGTTGTAATAAAACTACTTTTGTGAGCAAAACCATTATTCTCTTAATACTGCGAGGTTTTTGCTACAAAGCTTCGGAACATAATAATGAAAACTTTCCACACATATCGACGAATTCGTCAGCGGTTATTCACGCTTACATAAGATTGATAAATCACCGACCAATATTTGAATAACAGGCATAAATACAATAAATGTCATTAATAATATCACATTCAATCCTTGGCGGCTCATTAGCCTTGTAAATATCCAATATCCCATAATAACTATAACATATACTTTAAAAAAACATTTTTTTCGGCGTGGACGGGAATAGAACCCACGATCGATAAATCCAAGAGCTGACGTCACAGAACACGCGCGCCTTAGACCGCTCTGCCAACGAACGCATTGGAAGAAGTGGGATCTTTTCACAGTAATGAGTCACTCGCGCTTACAGAAGGAGAGTTACAAACTGACATAGATACAAGTGAAGCTATTAAGAGCGTTTTAAAAAATCCAATTTAATACAACGATTCACAGAAGCAAATCGATTTTCAGGCAGTAGTACGTTTCATTTTATAATTTGCTTGAAACGAAACTTTATTGTATAAATATATATTTTAAAAATAATATATGGAAAGTGTGATAAATCCATTTTTCATCATATGATATAAAATATCGCAAATTAAACCTGTCAACAACTTTTATTTGAAAAGTAGCAGACTCTGCGAACTTCGCACTGCCTCATCGTTGCTTTGAAGCACTCTTTATTCTGTTTAGCTGACCTATCTTATGTATAAGTACCTACCAATGCAATTTGAACTGGAATCTACAATATGCTCCATATAAAAATGAATTCCCATTTCCCTGGTCTCGCCTTAGTTGAGAAGGACTTTGCTAATTTTATTAAATAAAAAAATATATATTTTCATAATAGCGTTTATTTCATACGGTTCAATAATTTCACTTATATTATATTTAATGTGGAAAGTTTGTGATATTCACATCGGAACACGTGAAACAGTTGAAAATCAAAGAACATAAACAAATATTTATATTGCAAAGAACCCTAATATTAAATATGAAAAAATTCATCAGTCCAGTTACAAAAAATATATAATATACGTAGTTAGGAAGAAAGCTTTCAGTCTTTCGAATAAAATACACAATACAAAAAAGGTCAGTTGGTAAAGTAATCAAACTAAAAAACAAATAGTTTTAAGAGAGAATATAAACAGAAAATAACAAGAAGAAGAAACTACATCAAATTTTTGAAGTGAAAACTTCTTTAGCGGCGCTGAGCACTCTCTTGTATGGGTAAAAACATCCAAACTCGCGTCAGGGTCACGTGATGCTGATCGAAAAAGCGTAAGATCGAGGTGTAGGAGACGGAATAATATCCCCCACTCTTTCTACCGTGCCTGCGTGTGCTGTTTCGTTTAGGCGGTGCGAATGTTTGTGTATGTTAATGTAATATAAATTAGGTTTGTTCGCGTGGCAGTTCGGAACTGTAATTTTTGGTAATTTGTGGTTCCCACCCGTTCGTCTGGGACAGAACAGGAGTTCCTTGTCGTTCGTGTGGTCGGAACACTTGATTTCGGAACTGTTCGTTACTGTTCTTACGGTTCCTGATCTAGAGATGGTACAAGGTACAACAGAAGAAGCGGTAAATTCAAATCATCGGTGATTCAAATTTTCAGTAGTTCTAATTGGCAATTAAGTTTTATATTTGGTGACTAGGATATTCGCATAGCTGTTTTTGAGTACATTTGAAGTTGTGGGAGTATAAATTTTTAATCAATTCGTTATAATACCTGCTCAAAATTTTTGTTATCTCAAAGAAGAGGAAGGATCATTTGCAATAGATGAATAAAACAATTGCATAGTTGTTGATCAAAGTATGTAAGATAATTATTTTATATTATTTATATATACGATATTTCGTATTTATATATGTAAGATTCCAGCTCGTATTAAGGAAACTAACGATTGTATCTGTAAATGATATTTATTTAAAATACATAAACTACTAAAATATTACATGAATCACATTAAATAAATCTTAATATTACATACCTGTAAATGATAAAATCGATAATATACCCTTACGAACGGGATTTTACATCGATGGTTGAACTGCTATTGAAAGAATGATTTCAGAAGTCAACATGGCGCTCTCTAAGTGCGGTCACAGAGCTTCAGTGCTGTCACAGTGTAGAATAAGTGCTTATTCTTCTGTGACTACAGTGTCGCACTTAACATATACTATATATTTATTTTTGTTATATTGTATTATAATGTATTGAAAATTTAGGAATTAAACGTAGGAATGACCTCTTTCAAGAACACAACGACTTGTTAAAACAATTCTTATCTAAAAAATAATTACAAAGCTATGAAAATTGTTAGAAAATATTTTTATTTATTTCCCAAATGCCACCAGTTCCATATACAATTACCTAATTCTATTATATAAAATTTTCTGTACACAGTTTCCACCAAAATTACAATGAAATAACAGAAAAATGCACAGTTTATCCAGATATGAACTAACAAAAATAATTTCTCCACTGATGACCACTACTACATGTATTGAAATTTCAAATTATAATTCAATTAAATCATTTATTTAAATATTTCATTACATATAAATTGTTATATTTACAGTTATTTATATGGATATGTTTATGTTTATTTATTTATGACAAAAAAATTGTTCAATTTTAATATTTGTAATTTCTAAAGTATTTCCACCGTATTAATAACACAATAACTTATTCAATATCTTTTTAACTCTATCCATGATATGATCCATGATCATTGAACTCTATATGAATACCTATATGGTATTTAGAGTTCAATGTCCATGATGTACAACATAACCTTACTTTCACTTATCTATGCACTTAACGAAATCGTTTTGAAATTATCTGTTCCCACCTGTTCTCACCCGTTCGTGTCATAGAACAACTTGCGCCGATTCCAAGAGTTACAGAACCTGGTTCTCTGTGACCCCAGTACAACTGGGAACTGCCACCCGAACAAACCTATTGTCATTTTTGTGTACGATAGCGCAATAAATGAATATTGTATTCCACCACATAAATAATAGCACTTTTATACTGATAATGAAAGCAATTCATACAAAATTATTCTCTAACCATTCCAAAATATCAAAAATGCACAACGTTAATATTCAAGTTTTCACTTCTGCCGGCACTCGGAGTGCTACCGGTGTTTTTTATTTATAAGATTTAAGTAAATCATTTGGAGGCTGCCATTCATTCTAAGGGGTGTTTCTAGTTTCCATCTGTTACTTACTGGGTGTTTTAAAAAAATATTTAGATAAATCCTCCATGGAAGTAATCTATCAAGCGACATTCCAATCAAAACTAAGATACAGAATTATATTTTTAAAAGTGGAAACACTATGGATCGTATATTGATGATGCAAAAAAGAGACTTACATTAACAGAAAAGGGATCAGAATAAAGTGGTATATTATATTACAACGAAATTATAGAGAACATAAATGAAACTACAACCCTGAAAGGTTTCAAGAGGCAAATTTTCAAAATATTAATAAAAACCGAACCATACACTGTTGGAGAATTTCTGAACTATGATTTGGAGAGATTGTACAGGACCTCTGGCCATTAGACAAATTGAATCTTTGACACTATTTTATTTCAAGATGTTATGTGTGCACATTTCTACTATACTTGAAATAAAGCATACTACAGAAAATAACAGAATAGTTGTGTTTTTGCAGGGGTGTCACTTGTGAATCTTCACATTTAAATGAAATACATCAATGTGTCTTTTGAGATTGATTTTTCGAGCCGAAGCATAATCGCAGAGATGACATTTATGATTCTTCAAATTTAAATGAACTGTATCTATGTGCCCTTTCAGAAGGTTTTTTCGACTTGTAACATAATCGCAGAGGTGACATTTATGATTCTTCAAATTTAAATGAACTGTATCTATGTGTCCTTTTAGATTGCTTTTTCGACTTGTAACATAATCGCAGAAGTGACATTTATAATTCTTCAAATTTAAATGAACTGTATCTATGTGTCCTTTTAGATTGTTTTTTTGACTTACAACATAATCGCAGAGATGACATTTGTGGTTCTTCAAATTTAAATGAACGAAATCAATGTGGTTTTTCAGGTTACTCTTTTGATTTGAAGTATAATCACAAAAATGGCATTTATGATTCTTCAAATTTAAATGAACGGTATCTATGTGTCCTTTTAGATGGTTTTTTTGACTTGCAGCATAATCGCAGAGATGACATTTATGATTCTTCTAATTTTAATGAACTGAATCTATGTGTCCTTTTAGATTGTTTTTTTGACTTGCAACATAATCGCAGAGATGACATTTGTGGTTCTTCAAATTTAAATGAACTGTATCTATGTGTCCTTTTAGATTGCTTTTTCGACTTGTAACATAATCGCAGAGATGACATTTATGATTCTTCAAATTTAAATGAACTGTATCTATGTGTCCTTTTAGATTGCTTTTTCGACTTGTAACATAATCGCAGAGATGACATTTATGATTCTTCAAATTTAAATGAACTGTATCTATGTGTCCTTTTAGACTGTTTTTTTGACTTGCAACATAATCGCAGAGATGACATTTGTGGTTCTTCAAATTTAAATGAACGAAATCAATGTGGTTTTTCAGGTTACTCTTTTGATTTGAAGTATAATCACATAAATGGCATTTATGATTCTTCAAATTTAAATGAACTGTATCTATGTGTCCTTTTAGATTGTTTTTTTGACTTGCAGCATAATCGCAGAGATGACATTTATGATTCTTCAAATTTAAATGAACTGTATCTATGTGTCCTTTTAGATGGTTTTTTTGACTTGCAGCATAATCGCAGAGATGACATTTATGATTCTTCAAATTTAAATGAACTGTATCTATGTGCCCTTTCAGATCGTTTTTTCGACTTGTAACATAATCACAGAAGTGACATTTATGATTCTTCAAATTTAAATGAACTTTATCTATGTGTCCTTTTAGATTGTTTTTTTTACTTGCAGCATAATCGCAGAGATGACATTTATGATTCTTCAAATTTGAATGAACTGTATCTATGTGCCCTTTCAGATCGTTTTTTCGACTTGTAACATAATCACAGAAGTGACATTTATGATTCTTCAAATTTAAATGAACTTTATCTATGTGTCCTTTTAGATTGTTTTTTTTACTTGCAGCATAATCGCAGAGATGACATTTATGATTCTTCAAATTTAAATGAACTGTATTTATGTGCCCTTTTAGATCGTTTTTTCGACTTGTAACATAATCGCAGAAGTGACATTTATGATTCTTCAAATTTAAATGAACTGTATCTATGTGTCCTTTTAGATTGCCTTTTTGACTTGCAACATAATCGCAGAGGTGACATTTATAATTCTTCAAATTTAAATGAACTGTATCAATGTGTCTGTTTAGATGGCTTTTTTGACTTGCGACATAATCACAGAGATGACATTTATGATTCTTGGAATTCAAAGGAATTGCTTCAATCTGAGTTTTCATAGGAATCATTGGTGTAATATCATAATCCAATAGCTCCGTCTTGTTGTCATCATAACCTAATGACATGTTACTTACATTATTTTGGAACATTTTATCTTGTCATTCAAAGGTTCTTCTCTCTGCTGGGCTCCTTCAATACTAAAATCAATTAATTCGTGTTACTGTACACCGAAAAACTCAACAGATCATTTTGAAAACTTTATGAGGCTGACATCAAAGTGAATGAAAATCAATTGCTTGTTTTTTATTTTATGATATATTCACTTGTTATCAACAAAATTACATGATATGTTAAAATTTCAATTACAACATGATAATTCAATACTATTTACAATTTAAATCACTAAATCTGGGGCAGTTCATCTCTTACATACTTCAAATGCTATTTGGTATTTAATTAATTTATAAAAGATCTACATACAGACATAGACAACAAACAACTTGACTATGCAGACTATACATGATATGTTAAAATTTCAATTACAACATGATAATTCAATACGATTTACAATTAAAATCGCTAAATCTGAGGCAGTTCATCTCTTACATACTTCAAATGCTATTTGGTATTTATTTAATTTATAAACGACCTACATACAAACATAGACAACAAACAACTCAACTATGCAGATGATTCAAAAAACTGTCCTGAAATGGACACCTTAGCACAAACAATAGAGAAAACAGAAAATTGATTTGCAAAAAATAAATTAATTATGAATGTAAACAAAACATACAACATAATACAGAGTGCGGCAAAAGTCAGTTTAGACTGTCAGATATTCACGCATGCGCGTATTCTTGGCCAGTATCGAACCTAGGGCAGAAAGAGGCAGCTGAAACGTAGCGTAGTTGTCCGCGTGTAGTAGTGTTGTTGTGTACGTTGCCTTGGCTGCGCGTTTAAAGAACACGAAAGAATGACGTGCTTGTTTGCTCACTTTTTAATTAAAATTTGACGGAGATTATGCTGAAATTTTCGAAGAATTTCGGCAGCACTTTCCATATAAGTAAGTAATAATAAAAATGTTCTATCGAGAGGTTTCCGAGATATGGGAAAATGCTATATATATATCGGAAAAACCACATGATGGACCGTCGGGCAGTCGAAAATTTTTTCACTATCGAGTTTCCCTTGTTGTCATCTAACTTCATCCCAAAAATAAAAATGTTCTATCGAGAGGTTTCCGAGATATTAAATGTTTCTATATAGGTCGGAAAATGCTCGAATTATAATAGGGAAGAGAAAAATTTCACTTGCACTATATTTCTACTACCTCTTCCCTTCCTAATGCCAAATTTCAATTCATTCCTGTTGATATTTCCCGAGAATTCCGCCTATTCAATGAATAATTTGAATCAACCCGCACGCCAATGACCATGCCGTTCGGGTATTTCCGACAAACGGTCTGCTGAATTTGGTCTGTCAAGATCACACCCGTATCAAAGTTGTCATTTGTGATTATCCGAAATCAAATGGATTACATCAATGTGTCTTTTGAGATTGTCTTTCCAAATCGAAGAAAAATCACAGAGATGGCACTTATGGTTCTTCAAATTTAAATGAACTGTATCAATGTGTCCTTTTAAATTGCCTTTTTGACTTGCAACATAATCGCAGAAGTGACATTTATAATCCTTCAAATTTAAATGAACGGAATCAATGTGGATTTTTAGGTTACTCTTTCGACTGGAAGCAAAATCACATAAATGGCACATATGCTTATTAATTAATGTGTATTGAAATGTGTTGGTGAGAAATGAACCCAGCAACTTCAACATTGTACCCTGTATTTCCATTTTCTTCATTTTCTTAAGCAGGATTCGGATTTCAACCGTATCAAATGCTTTCTCAAGGCACTGAGTATAAATCTACCTAGAGGGGAAACGCAGTTCAAAGAAATGAAGCCAGAAATTTACTATTACGATTTCTGGTTTATAGATGGACTGTATGTTTCTGAAAATAAATGTATTTGTTCTTTACAGCATCTAACGGAGAGTTACCGAACTATTAGACGATGGCCAGGGCCGGCTTCAGAAAATATGTTGTTCTTCTGAACTGAAATTCAAGGGGAGGCCACGATAGTAGCATTTTAAATTGAATCCCTCATATCATGATTTATCCGAATTTCTCCCATGTACGTTATGTCATTGGATCTTCTCAGTTATGATTTTATATATTATACTTGTGTTTTTATAGAATTTCAGGAAACACTTCTTTGAACGAACTAAGATTTCGAACTGAAATGGCGCGTTTACATTCGGCTATTATTTTCAACTTAAAAAAGAATGAATATGAACTTGAATATTGATTAAATAATGATTAAACTTGAAAATATGTTATAAGACTCTCCTATATTGTGAACGAGCGCTAAAATGCAGCTCTTTCTATACTAAGTAATTTAAAACACTATGACAGACTTTCTGCTGTCATTATATCTTACGAAAATTGTTCAAGAGCACTAGCTCGAGGACGGCGTTTTAGAGCGCTAGTTCACAAAATGACACGATTTTAACAAGAATTTGTACTAATATTGAAGATGTAACATTATATCAATGTTTCTGATTTTATGTCTATAATGTCTCAAGTATGGACTGAGGGAAATAGAAAATTGCAGAAAACTATAAGATCAAAATCATTGAAAATATATGATTTCTTATCTCATATTGGAAATAATTAAGCTGAAATTCATTAGGTATGAATTCCATTGCAGTGAACCACCGAGGTTGCGTCAAAATTAATGAGGAGTACGATTTACCTATGAGCAGCCTAGAAGGGTTGTAAAGTGCATCGGATATACATACTGACACAATTATTCAGGGTTAAATTATTTAAAATGTATCTTAATGTATATCTAACACTAAGCATTTTTCATAATATTAAGTTTTCTTCTTTTATTACAATTTTCCTTCGTATTGAGGATAGATCTTTTAAATAATTTAACTCTGACTAATTGTGTTCTGATAGATCATTTCCTTGTAGATACATGTTATGATTGATTTTTCATGGAATTCAGAGGAAAGCAGTTGGTCAAAAACTACATTCAACTAATGCCAACGTTTCGTAGATATATTTCTACTTCTTCAGGGCTACAAAAGAGAAATTTTTTCACAGAGATCAAATATGATACAAGTACATCTGATATAAAAATTGAATAATGGATTAAAAATGGTTCCAAAATAAACATATACAACAATCGGTAACAAAATCTTACAATTGAAACTATATATTAAAATTACATTTATTCGAATTTATTTGTTTTTTACTTTTCTATTTGTTTTTGACAGAAACACATATTTAAAATCGAAAAAACCTTACCAAAGTCGAACTTATGTTTTACACACAAAAGATCTTAATATTAGTTTGTTGAGCAAATTGAAAAGGAACTTATGGGGAAACTTTGGAAAACTCCGTCTAAAATGTTTTTGAGACAAATTGCAAAACATCACAACGTGTTACAGTCAATGAGTGTTCCGAAACTGAAATATTTATTTCTATCTTAACCTGTTCAACAACAGGTGGAGTCTAGAATATGTTGTTAAAAAGTTGAATTCCTCAATCCACTGTTATGAATATTTGTTTTTAGAAAAGATCTAATATGTTATTATATATCAAGCTCAAATTTTGTGTGTCAGTTCGGCAATTAACGGTATCATTTAGTTTTATGTATATCATCTCACTGATGGTTCTTTTTGTGTAATTTCTTTCTATGTCCAAAATAGAAACCGCTTGAAAATTAAATTGATGTTTATTATCAAAATAATGGGTTGCAAGGGCTGTCTATATTTTTCTTGACAATCATATTTGTGCTGACTTATTCTATTTTTTAGATATTGTTTAGTTTTGCCAATGTAACTCTTTGAACAATCACTGCAAGGGATCTTATAAACCAATTCGCTCTGATCCAACATAGGGTCGACGTCCTTCAATTTAGAAAATAATGCGCTACAGGTTGAAATGTTGTATGAAACTACTTTTATGTTAAGAGAAAACGATTTTATGAGCATATTTATTTTGTTAGAGAGTCCAGGGATGTATGGAAATTTATATAATATATATCTTGAGTGTTATTCTCATTTTCCGTGCTTGGCACTATCAGTCTAATTTTAATATTGTTGTTCCCAATTATTTTATCAATAAATGATTTCGGGTAGTTATTTAGCTT
Organism: Micraspis discolor; assembly: GCA_030674115.1. NCBI lineage: Eukaryota > Metazoa > Arthropoda > Insecta > Coleoptera > Coccinellidae > Micraspis > Micraspis discolor. The sequence continues at coordinate 210,915 of JARTUT010000915.1, forward strand.
TAAAAGGTCTCTGATTATTACCAAATTATCCTTGTGGAAAGAGCTGTCGCTAAGATTTTTTGATCTGTACATAAGATTTCTAATTGCTGCTACTTTGTATGAAAAATTGCAGTGTGAAGGTTGAAATATACTTCCACCGTTTTTTTACTGTTTCCACTACTACACTCTGTATAATGTTGGTGTATAATGAGACCACATCTAGGGAAATTAGAAAAGAACTCTCCGGGACCAAGACTGATTCGATGGAGGACACAACTTCAAAAGAATTTTTTACATTATATGGAGAGGTTTTTTCCCTAGATGTGGTCTCATTACACCAACATTATACAGAGTGTAGTAGTAGAAACAGTAAAAAAACGGTGGAAGTATATTTCGACCTTCACACTGCAATTTTTCATACAAAGTAGCAGGAATTAGCAGATTCCATGAAAAATCAATCATAACATCTAACTAATTGTGTCAGTATGATATTCGATCCTCTCCACAACCCCAATCGAATTCCGCTAACCAAGTTTTTATCGATTTAGTTTTTTTCAATTTTTCTAAAATATATCATTTTATGCTCATTTTTCCTGGTTTGGTTGACAAAATATCGTCTATAACAAATAATGCATTTTTTATTATCAATATAAAGTCGGTTGAAGGGATATTGAAACGAATTGTCTCATTTGAATTGGCGTAGTTTCTATTAGAAACATAAATTCCGTTATCTCCCAGATCTTCAATATTATCGATGAGGAGGTTTTGTTCACATTTGTCACATTTAAAATTCACACTGAATTTTTTGAAGAAATATCCAGTAAAATAAACAATGGAATTAATATCTAGACTGCTAATAGGTATATCGGTGGTATCATGCATCTTGATCATTTTGACAGTTGGAATTTCCTGAATACCTTTCAAGGTAGCCACTCATGATGGATTGCAATCCAAATCTAAAACAAAGTGCAGAAGGATTTGGATCAGAGCCCCTTCGCTGTCTTATCTTAGAGAATAAATTCTCCACTGGGTCCTCATTTAAAGGTGAATTTACACCAAACAAGTGAATGCTCATTCTATCCCCACTATGTCAAACAGGCGTAGAGCATTCTTTCGTTGTTCTATAGAATGTATATTTTTTTATTATAATTCTACGGGATAACCCCTTTACAAAAAAAAATACATCTCAAAAAATAATAACAGCCTTATTAAAATATAAATAACTACATAACTATTTGGAAACACAGCAACTACGACATTGAGTATAACATAAAATAATCCAATGTTTCTTCCACCTACCACTGAGGAACGCGAAAGCACAACGCTCTGCCGCGACCTGAAACTACCGAGTGACTGCTCGCAGATATCCAACTCAGAATACTTGTTTATAAAGGCAAGAGCTCGCTCTACTGAGCGGTCTCATCAAAGTGTTCTTGTGTTCGCGATTGTTTACGTATCGTAAATTTGAGAGGATTTTCAACATACATTTGGTAGAGAAGTGGTCTGAGCACTGTGCCCTGAGGAACTCCAGCTTTGATTTATATATAATCAAGAAAGTATTTTGAGTTTTATATTAATATTAGCAGCCATGGTAAGAATACAAGTGTTAAAAAGCAATATGTTGGTGATAACGCTTCACTCACTTTGATGCCAATAATCATTACCGGCTACACAGACTCCAGCCGAAGATGAAACCTGCAGACTTTAACATAAGTTGATAGAAATGTATTTTGATTTTGCTTGAAAACCTGTGATTGTAGTCTATCTGCGCAGGTTTCATTTCCTGTAGATGGTAGCGTGTGTGGCCGGCATTAGAGATTAGAACCTACCTTCTCGAAGATTGGTCACTTCTCCCAGCTTCACAAATACTTTCTAGTTTCACAGGTTGGCTCCAAAGATTTTCCTGTTTCACTTCGAATGTGTCTCTATTACATATTCCAAACTCGTGGGAGAAATTTTCTTCGATTTGAATTTCATCTTCAACCTTGAGGTTACTGGAAAACACAAATCGTTAAATCCAGTTAGGTTAAGTAAATAAATGAAATAAATGTTGATTTACTTACAAGTCATCGGGTTCAGATGATTCACTAATTTCAATATTCATAGCTCAAAGCTCACAAAATACTTCTTACTTCAAAAGTAAATTAACAATCAAGTAATTATTAATATTACCGACGAGACAAAATAAAGTACAGCAGAAAATAACCAAAATGAAAGACCAAGAACCATAGATTTGGAAAAGTCAAGGTCATGTCACAGAAATGTAGGATAAACCATAGATAAATAAAAGTATATAGATCGGAAACTCTCGCCAATTTTGATGACAATGCGAGACTTTGACATTTCTGGTACCAGCCGAAAAAAAAGGGTAGGGGAGGTGAAATTTAGGTGGGGGTAAATGAGGGGTATCGACAGGCTGTTCGAAATCCAGAAATTCCAATTGCATTCTTCTCTGAACGTGAATTAATGAAAACAATTCATTTCATTTTGGGATAAACTCAGGTTGCTTATCTTTGAATATAGAACCTCAGGAGGGAGCATACGTTTCGAAAATGTGCGTCCAAATGGGATTACCAATATGGCCGACAAAGGTTTCCGGAATCAGTGGCGTAGTGTAAAAAGAATAAGGGCATATCTCAAATCATAGGCAGTGAAATAATTCAATATTTGAATAGGGAAAAAAGTTAATAAAAACCGGTTTTAACCTTTTGTTGGTTTTATCATTTTAGATGAGAAGTTAATCTATTACCGAATTAAGAGAAATTTAATTCCTTTGGAACTTTATTCGTAAAATTTAACAGTGCTTAATATTGAAAATGTACCTTCTTCCTTAAAAAATGTAGAAAAGCACTGACGTAAAGTCAGGAGCTATTGCGGAATTGTTCTTAAGTCTTTTACCCGGCAGTAACTTTAGTAGAAGGTTTATTTGTGAAGAGCATATTCAAAAGTCGTAGATATTCAATCTTTATTTCGGAAAACAAATAAATAAACTTCAGATAATTATAATTATAGATTAGAATAAACAAAGAGTACACCAAAATTTCATCAACAATTTTGAAGACATATTGATTGCCAAATATTATCTATTTGGTATTGAGAAGTAATCGGATATGGGAATTTTGCACAATGATGTATAGAAAAAATTATTTCTTCTTAAAAGAAATTATATGGTATAATCAATTAATTAATTCTTTACAAGGATAATTAATATTTAAAAAGTTATAAAAAATTGATAGAAAAAGTGTAGTCTTCAAGGACAAAGTTTGAATTGAAAAAAAATTGGACATACATCCAGAAAATAAATATTTTGGTACATTTTGTTGTTAAAATAATAATTTATTCAAACAGAAGAATAAACTTAGGCTTGCATTCAGAAATAAAATAATCTGGAAAACTAACATTTAACAAACAACGGGTTCAAAAATGGATGGCAAGATATCAAAATACTTACATATTTCAAGCGATCCACTTGATTTCTCCATGTTACACCAATGGTTAACCTCAAAATTTCTACAGACTTTTGAATTCTTTGTATAACTGAATTTATTTTTCGAAACACTTACCTATGAAAACTTAAAGTATTATCCTGTGTTTTTTTACACACAGATCGGCCACAAGATGCACAACTAACCATTTTGAAGTCAAAATACCAAACTTGTTTACACGAAATTCCAACGTGATGAGTCACAATTGGATTAGTAATATGGCCGTTTCCGTCGCACGTTTATTCGTAGCAAATGAACCTTGTGCTCCTTCCTGTGGTTCTATGTTCTAAGTTGCTTATAGATCTATAGTGTTATATTTGATGTTCTGTGGTGTTACGAATCTGCCTATGGCTGCGACGTAGTTGAAAAGAAAGAAGAATAAGAACATGTCTTTAGCGCCCTCTGCTTCAGGTTCATAGAAAGTCCGTATACCTGAGGGAGTATAAAAAGGCATACTGGAGGTAGCTCGTCCTGTTCTGTTCGGGGGTAGTTCAAGGTATCAAGAGGGTTAAGAAGGTGACGTGAACGATGTTACATGTGAAGTATAGGGATTGTACATTTTGACATATTCATGTAGTATAGTAAATAAAGGTATTTGGAATTATTTGTTATTGGTATTTATATTATCGAACCTCAAGTTCGTAACAATAATTAAAAAATTCTTCTTTATATAAGAACCTAATAAATATTGAAAAACTCGAGAATATTCCACCTATTGTAAGGAAAAAACAAAATCTGGATTAATAAGCTTTATAATTCGGTGGGGCTGGACTT
>JARTUT010002220.1:0-214624 GCA_030674115.1 Micraspis discolor
TTTTTGTGCGCTTTCAAGTTATATGTATTCGTTCGGGTTTTTTCAGGTTCCTTTGGATTATTTGTGTTACTTGGGGTTCTTTCGTGTTCTCTCGCGTTGTTTCGTGTAATTTCGGTTTCTTTCGTGTAACTTCGGTTTCTTTCGTGTTTCTTCGGATTCTTCCGTGTTTTTTCGCTTTTCTTCGCGTTTTTTCCAGTACTTTCATGTTTTTTGGCTTTCAACGGGTATTTTGACGTGTTTCGTGTTTCTGCGCGATTCATTGATGTATGGGCCTATTGATCTATGGTCTATATTGATCCATGGTCTATATTGTTCCATGGGCCAATTGAACTAATGGCCTATTGAACTACTGGCCAATGGAACTACTGGCCAATTGAACTACTGGCCTATTGAACTACTGGCCTATGGATCTACGGGCCTATTGATCTACCCGCTTACTAGTCTATAATATTAAAGCAATAAGGGTGGGCGTGGTTAAAATTGGAATTTTCGGGTCCCGTCAGGGACCCGCGAGGCGTAGCCGAGCCCGCGGCCCGCAGGGCCGCTAGAGAGGCAATCTTAAAACTGAAATCGAAAGGGCGTATCCTCTTCTAGGAGAAGCGACCGAGAAAAACCCCGGGCGCTCTTGAAATACCCGAAATTTTCAAACGAAAAAGTCGAAAAACGTCGTTTTTGGCGAAATCGCCGAAAGCGTCCCCGCGTTCGAACGTTCCCGTCCGAAGATAGACCGTTTTGCGGGGCGGGGGAGGTCGCTATTTCGAGAGGAAGAACCGCCGGGGTTCCCGCTACGAGCTGGACCCCGGAGCTACCCCGGATGGGTACGAAAATTTGGTAAGAAAATGGGCAATTTTCGGATTCTCCAACTCCGCGAAACGTCAAAAACCCTATGATGCTTTCGCTCGCTGCGGGCTCTACACGTCCCTAAACGCCCTGTCCAGGGTAGAAAACGAAACTTGAGGAAATTCCCCATCTCTGGGTACCAATTTTCATATCCAAGTAGCGAGATAAGGCCGTGAATTCTTCATTCGAAGTTCGGTAATTTTCACAATATTGCGAGGAGAAATGTCAATTTCTGTTTCCATTCCGAGGATAGCCGAACGCGAGCTCCAATTTTCAAAATCCGGCATCGATTTTTCGCTCGATATCGGCGGTATAAGATTTTCCAGGCCTTTCCAGTGGTCGAATAAGCATCTACAGGAAATTCCGAATCTCCAGATACCTTTCACATTTCGGGAATCAAAACAAAAATGCCTAAATTATGCGTTCGAAAATCGGCATTTTTGGCTCGATTTACGCGCCATTCCATTTTCGTCCTTGAAGAACGAACCGATCGCGATGGATTGCTGTACAGGGGTTGTGCATTAAAAAATCGCTATCTAGGCTGTGCCCATGGGAAGCACCGATTTTCACCAGATTCTTTCTTCGAGAGATTTTCCGTCTGAATTTTTATGGAAAAAGCAATTAGTGAGTGGGATCTAATTTCGATAAAATGTCATACAGGGTAAACGATTTACAATGAATTTGCGATCATGTGATATACGAGGTGTGCAATTGACAAGTTATTTTGATTTTTTTCGCGCAAATTCGAGTTTTTGTGTTTCTTCGGTGTGTTTCAGTTCTGAATTCGATAAAATATATTCGATTCATATACAGGGTGTCAGATCTGAGTAGCGCTGACATTCACCAGAGTTTTTCTCGAGTTTTCGTCCATTTCCGCGTAAGTGAGCTGAATTCAATGAAATCTCATACAGGGTGTGCCATTAACAATGATTTCGCGATCGATTGATATACAGGGTGTGCAATTTACAAGTTCTTTCATTATTTTTTGCACGCATTCGGTTTTTTGTGCTCCCTCGGGGTTTCAAGCTTTCCTTCGAGTTTTTTTGCGCGCTTTCGGTGATTTTGTGCTCCTTCGGGGTTTTTTCGGTTCCTTTGGATTTTTTTCGTTATTTCGTGTTACTTTGGGTTCTTTCACGTTTTTCCGTGTTTGGTCGGGTTCTTTCTTCGTGGAATGCACCGAACTTGAAACGATAGAGTTAAAACGATATTCTTTCGGTTTGTTTTTTATGATGAAAGCACCCACTGCAAATCAATTATATACAGGGTGTCCCATATGCATTTTTCATCATGTTTTTTCACGTGTGGAGGCTAATTTCGGTAAAATGTCATACAGGGTGTGCGATTTACAATGAATTTGCGATCGGGTGATATACGGGGTGTGCACTTTACAACTGTTTTTTGAATTTGCAATCATTTGATATACAGGGTGGTATTGAATTCGAATAGATTACAACGTTATTTTTGCTAATTTCGATAAAATGTCATACAGGGTGTGCAATTTACAATGAGTTTACGATCGGGTGATATATAGGGGTGTGCAATCATGATTTTTCGCGTATGGGACAAGTACTTTTGTTTTCATGTGATATACAGGGTGTGCGCTTTCAAGTTATTTTTTTGTATTTCTCCGGGTTTACGTGTTTCGTGTGACTTCTTTTGTTTTTTTACGCGCTTTTTTGTGCGCTTTCAGTTTTTTGCGCGCTTTCAAGTTATATGTATTCTTTCGGGATTTTCAGGTTCCTTTGGATTTTTGTGTTACTTGGGGTTCTTTCGTGTTTTCTCGCGTTGTTTCGTGTAATTTCGGTTTCTTTCGTGTAACTTCGGTTTCTTTCGTGTTTCTTCGGATTCTTCCGTGTTTTTTCGCTTTTCTTCGCGTTTTTTCAGTACTTTCATGTTTTTTGGCTTTCAACGGGTATTTTGACGTGTTTCGTGTTTCTGCGCGCTTCATTGATGTATGGGCCCTATTGATCTATGGTCTATATTGATCCATGGGCCAATTGAACTACTGGCCAATTGAACTACTGGCCAATTGAACTACTGGCCTATTGAACTACTGGCCTATTGAACTACTGGCCTATGGATCTACGGGCCTATTGATCTACCCGCTTACTAGTCTATAATATTAAAGCAATAAGGGTGGGCGTGGTTAAAATTGGAATTTTCGGGTCCCGTCAGGGACCCGCGAGGCGAAGCCGAGCCCGCGCACCCGCAGGGCCGCTCGAGAGGGAATCTTAAAGAAAATCGAAAGGGCGAATCCTCCTCTAGGAGAAGCGACCGAAAAACCCCGGGCGCTCTTGAAATACCCGAAATTTTCAAACGAAAAAGTCGAAAAACGTCGTTTTTGGCGAAATCGCCGAAAGCGTCCCCGCGTTCGAACGTTCCCGTCCGAAGATATACCGTTTTGCGGGGCGGGGGAGGTCGCTATTTCGAGAGGAAGAACCGCCGGGGTTCCCGCTACGAGCTGGACCCCGGAGCTACCCCGGATGGGTACGAAAATTCGGTAAGAAAATGGGCAATTTTCGGATTCTCCAACTCCGCAAAACGTCAAAAACCACTATGATGCTTTCGCTCGCTGCGGGCTCTACACGTCCCTAAACGCCCTGTCCAGGGTAGAAAACGAAACTTGAGGAAATTCCCCATCTCCGGGTACCAATTTTCATATCCAAGTAGCGAGATAAGGCCGTGAATTCTTCGTTCGAAGTTCGGTAATTTTCACAATATTGCGAGGAGAAATGTCAATTTCTGTTTCCATTCCGAGGATAGCCGAACGCGAGCTCCAATTTTCAAAATCCGGCATCGATTTTTCGCTCGATATCGGCGGTATAAGATTTTTCAGGCCTTTCCAGTGGTCGAATAAGAATCTACAGGAAATTCCGAATCTCCAGATACCTTTCACATTTCGGGAATCCCAACAAAAATGCCTAAATTATGCGTTTGAAAATCGGCATTTTTGGCTCGATTTACGCGCCATTCCATTTTCGTCCTTGAAGAACGAACCGATCGCGATGGATTGCTGTACAGGGGTTGTGCATTAATTGCTGTACAGGGGTTGTGCATTAAAAAAATCGCTATCTAGGCTGTGCCCATGGGAAGCACTGATTTTCACCAGATTCTTTCTTCGAGAGATTTTCCGTCTGAATTTTTATGGAAAAAGCAATTAGTGAGTGGGATCTAATTTCGATAAAATGTCATACAGGGTAAACGATTTACAATGAATTTGCGATCATGTGATATACGAGGTGTGCAATTGACAAGTTATTTTGATTTTTTTTGCGCAAATTCGAGTTTTTTGTGTTTCTTCGGTGTGTTTTGGTTCTCAATTCGATAAAATATATTCGATTCATATACAGGGTGTCAGATCTGAGTAGCGCTGACATTCACCAGAGTTTTTCTCGAGTTTTCGTCCATTTCCGCGTAAGTGAGCTAAATTCAATGAAATCTCATACAGGGTGTGCCATTAACAATGATTTCGCGATCGATTGATATACAGGGTGTGCAATTTAAAAGTTCTTTCATTATTTTTTGCACGCTTTCGGTTTTTTGTGCTCCCTCGGGGTTTCAAGCTTTCCTTCGAGTTTTTGCGCGCTTTCGGTGATTTTGTGCTCCTCGGGGTTTTTTCGGTTCCTTTGGATTTTTTTCGTTCTTTCGTGTTACTTTGGGTTCTTTCACGTTTTTCCGTGTTTGGTCGGGTTCTTTCTTCGTGGAATGCACCGAACTTGAAACGATAGAGTTAAAACGATATTCTTTCGGTTTGTTTTTTTATGATGAAAGCACCCACTGCAAATCAATTATATACAGGGTGTCCCATATGCATTTTTCATCATGTTTTTCACGTGTGGAGGCTAATTTCGGTAAAATGTCATACAGGGTGTGCGATTTACAATGAATTTGCGATCGGGTGATATACGGGGTGAGCACTTTACAGGTTCTTCTGTTTTTTTTTGCGCGCTCTCAAGTTTTTGTGTTCCTTCGGGTTTTTTTTTTTTGGAAAAATTATTTTCGATTCATATACGGGGTGTTACATAGGAGGTCCATAGAATAATTTTGATACTTCCTTCGTGGTAATTATTGAATTCGAATAGATGGAGTTACAACGATATTCTTTGGGTTAATTTTTTATGAAAAAATTATTTTCGATTTATATACGGGCTGTGCACATTGAAAGCACTGAGCACTGGCTTTCACCAGGGTCTTTCTTCGAGAGTTTTTCCATCTGCATTTTTCATGGAAAAAGCACCCACTACGAATCGATTATATAGTGGGTGTCCTATGTGCAAGTGATCATGATTTTTCGCGTATGGGATCTAATTTCGATAAAATGTCATACAGGGTGTGCGAATTACAAGGAATTTGCGATCATGTGATATACAGGGTGTGCAATTCACAAGTTATTTTGCTGATTTCGATAAAATGTCATACAGGGTGTGCAATTTACAATGAGTTTACGATCGGGTGATATACGGGGTGTGCAATTATACAAGTACTTTTGTTTTTTTGCGCGCTTTCGGTTTTTTGTATTTCTCCGGGGTGTTTCGCGTGACTTCGAGTTTTTTTGCGCGCTTTCAAGTTATATGCATTCTTTCGGGATTTTCTCAGGTTCCTTTGGATTTTTTGTGTTACTTGGGTTTCTTTCGTGTTTTCTCGCGTTGTTTCGTGTAATTTCGGTTTTTTTCATGTAACTTCGGTTTCTTCCGGGTTTTTTCGCGTTTTTCGCGTTTTTTCCAGTACTCTCATGTTTTTTCGCTTTCAACGTGTTTCTTCGCGCTTCATTGATGTATGGGCCCTATTGATCTATGGTCTATATTGATCTATGGTCTATATTGATCCATGGGCCAATTGAACTACTGGCCTTTTGAACTACTGGCCTATTGAACTACTGGCCTATTGAACTACTGGACTATTGAACTACTGGACTATGGATCTACGGGCCTATTGATCTACCCGCTTACTAGTCTATAATATTAAAGCAATAAGGGTGGGCGTGGTTAAAATTGGAATTTTCGGGTCCCGTCAGGGACCCGCGAGGCGTAGCCGAGCCCGCGGCCCGCAGGGCCGCTCGAGAGGCAATCTAACTGAAATCGAAAGGGCGTATCCTCTTCTAGGAGAAGCGACCGAGAAAAACCCCCCGGGCGCTCTTAAAATACCCGAAATTTTTTCAAACGAAAAGTCGAAAAACGTCGTTTTTGGCGAAATCGCCGAAAGCGTCCCCGCGTTCGAACGTTCCCGTCCGAAGATAGACCGTTTTGCGGGGCGGGGAGGTCGATATTTCGAGAGGAAGAACCGCCGGGGTTCCCGCTACGAGCTGGACCCCGGAGCTACCCCGGATGGGTACGAAAATTTGGTAAGAAAATGGGCAATTTTCGGATTCTCCAACTCCGCGAAACGTCAAAAACCCCTATGATGCTTTCGCTCGCTGCGGGCTCTACACGTCCCTAAACGCCCTGTCCAGGGTAGAAAACGAAACTTGAGGAAATTCCCCATCTCTGGGTACCAATTTTCATATCCAAGTAGCGAGATAAGGCCGTGAATTCTTCATTCGAAGTTCGGTAATTTTCACAACATTGCGAGGTTAAATGTCAGTTTCTGTTTCCATTCCGAGGATAGCCGAACGCGAGCTCCAATTTTCAAAATCCGGCATCGATTTTTCGCTCGATATCGGCGGTATAAGATTTTCCAGGCCTTTCCAGTGGTCGAATAAGAATCTACAGGAAATTCCGAATCTCCAGATACCTTTCACATTTCGGGAATCCCAACAAAAATGCCTAAATTATGCGTTTGAAAATCGGCATTTTTGGCTCGATTTACGCGCCATTCCATTTTCGTCCTTGAAGAATGAACCGATCGCGATGGATTGCTGTACAGGGGTTGTGCATTAATTGCTGTACAGGGGTTGTGCATTAAAAAATCGCTATCTAGGCTGTGCCCATGGGAAGCACTGATTTTCACCAGATTCTTTCTTCGAGAGATTTTCCGTCTGAATTTTTATGGAAAAAGCAATTAGTGAGTGGGATCTAATTTCGATAAAATGTCATACAGGGTAAACGATTTACAATGAATTTGCGATCATGTGATATACGAGGTGTGCAATTGACAACTTATTTTGGTTTTTTTTTGCGCAAATTCGAGTTTTTTTTGTTTCTTCGGTGTGTTTTGGTTCTCAATTCGATAAAATATATTCGATTCATATACAGGGTGTCAGATCTGAGTAGCGCTGACATTCACCAGAGTTTTTTCTCGAGTTTTCGTCCATTTCCGCGTAAGTGAGCTGAATTCAATGAAATCTCATACAGGGTGTGCCATTAACAATGATTTCGCGATCGATTGATATACAGGGTGTGCAATTTAAAAGTTCTTTCATTATTTTTGCACGCTTTCGGTTTTTTGTGCTCCCTCGGGGTTTCAAGCTTTCCTTCGAGTTTTTTTGCGCGCTTTCGGTGATTTTGTGCTCCTTCGGGGTATTTTCGGTTCCTTTGGATTTTTTCGTTATTTCGTGTTACTTTGGGTTCTTTCACGTTTTTCCGTGTTTGGTCGGGTTCTTTCTTCGTGGAATGCACCGAACTTGAAACGATAGAGTTAAAACGATATTCTTTCGGTTTGTTTTTTATGATGAAAGCACCCACTGCAAATCAATTATATACAGGGTGTCCCATATGCATTTTTCATCATGTTTTTTCACGTGTGGAGGCTAATTTCGGTAAAATGTCATACAGGGTGTGCGATTTACAATGAATTTGCGATCGGGTGATATACGGGGTGTGCACTTTACAGGTTCTACTGTTTTTTTGCGCGCTCTCAAGTTTTTTTTTGTGTTCCTTCGGGTTTTTTTTTTGGAAAAATTATTTTCGATTCATATACGGGGTGTTACATAGGAGGTCCATAGAATAATTTTGATACTTCCTTCGTGGTAATTATTGAATTCGAATAGATGGAGTTACAACGATATTCTTTGGGTTAATTTTTTATGAAAAAATTATTTTCGATTTATGTACGGGCTGTGCACATTGAAAGCACTGAAGCACTGACTTTCACCAGGGTCTTTCTTCGAGAGTTTTTCCATCTGCATTTTTCATGGAAAAAGCACCCACTACGAATCGATTATATAGTGGGTGTCCTATGTGCAAGTGATCATGATTTTTCGCGTATGGGATCTAATTTCGATAAAATGTCATACAGGGTGTGCGAATTACAATGAATTTGCGATCATGTGATATACAGGGTGTGCAATTTACAAGTTATTTTGCTGATTTCGATAAAATGTCATACAGGGTGTGCAATTTACAATGAGTTTACGATCGGGTGATATACGGGGTGTGCAATTTACAAGTACTTTTTTTTTTTGCGCGCTTTCGGTTTTTTTGTATTTCTCCGGGGTGTTTCGCGTGACTTCGAGTTTTTTTGCGCGCTTTCAAGTTATATGTATTCTTTCGGGCTTTTTTCAGGTTCCTTTGGATTTTTTGTGTTACTTGGGGTTCTTTCGTGTTTTCTCGCGTTGTTTCGTGTAATTTCGGTTTCTTTCGTGTAACTTCGGTTTCTTTCGTGTTTCTTCGGATTCTTCCGTGTTTTTTTCGCTTTTCTTCGCGTTTTTTCCAGTACTTTCATGTTTTTTCGCTTTCAACGGGTATTTTGACGTGTTTCGTGTTTCTGCGCGCTTCATTGATGTATGGGCCCTGACTATTGATCTATGGTCTATATTGATCTATGGTCTATATTGATCCATGGGCCAATTGAACTACTGGCCAATTGAACTACTGGAACTGACTGGCCAATTGAACTACTGGCCTATTGAACTACTGGCCTATGGAACTACTGGCCTATGGATCTACGGGCCTATTGATCTACCCGCTTACTAGTCTATAATATTAAAGCAATAAGGGTGGGCGTGGTTAAAATTGGAATTTTCGGGTCCCGTCAGGGACCCGCGAGGCGAAGCCGAGCCCGCGCGCCCGCAGGGCCGCTCGAGAGGGAATCTTAACTGAGATCGAAAGGGCGTATCCTCTTCTAGGAGAAGCGACCCGAAAAACCCCCGGGCGCTCTTAAAATACCCGAAATTTTCAAACGAAAAAGTCGAAAAACGTCGTTTTTGGCGAAATCGCCGAAAGCGTCCCCGCGTTCGAACGTTCCCGTCCGAAGATAGACCGTTTTGCGGGGCGGGGAGGTCGCTATTTCGAGAGGAAGAACCGCCGGGGTTCCCGCTACGAGCTGGACCCCGGAGCTACCCCGGATGGGTACGAAAATTTGGTAAGAAAATGGGCAATTTTCGGATTCTCCAACTCCGCGAAACGTCAAAAACCCCTATGATGCTTTCGCTCGCTGCGGGCTCTACACGTCCCTAAACGCCCTGTCAAGGGTAGAAAACGAAACTTGAGGAAATTCCCCATCTCTGGGTACCAATTTTCATATCCAAGTAGCGAGATAAGACCGTGAATTCTTCATTCGAAGTTCGGTAATTTTCACAACATTGCGAGGTTAAATGTCAGTTTCTGTTTCCATTCCGAGGATAGCCGAACGCGAGCTCCAATTTTCAAAATCCGGCATCGATTTTTCGCTCGATATGGGCGCTGAAAGATTATTTAGGCCTTTCCAGTGGTCGAATAAGAATCTACAGGAGATTCCGAATCTCCTGATACCTTTTACAGATCGCGAATCGAACAAAAATACCTAAATTATGCGTTTGAAAATCGGCATTTTTGGCTCGATTTACGCGCCATTCCATTTTCGTCCTTGAAGAATGAACCGATCGCGATGGATTGCTGTACATGTGCATTAATTGCTGTACAGGGGTTGTGCATTAAAAAATCGCTATGCAGGCTGTGCCCATGGGAAGGAATGATTTTTCAGATTTTTTCTTCGAGAGATTTTCCGTCTGAATTTTTATGGAAAAAGCAATTAGTGAGTGGGATCTAATTTCGATAAAATGTCATACAGGGTAAACGATTTACAATGAATTTGCGATCATGTGATATACGAGGTGTGCAATTGACAAGTTATTTTGATTTTTTTGCGCAAATTCGAGTTTTTCGTGTTTCTTCGGTGTGTTTTGGTTCTGAATTCGATAAAATATATTCGATTCATATACAGGGTGTCAGATCTGAGTAGCGCTGACATTCACCAGAGTTTTTCTCTAGCTTTCGTGCTTTTCCGCGTAAGCGAGCTGAATGCAATGAAATCTCATACAGGGTGTGCCATTAACAATGATTTCGCGATCGATTGATATACAGGGTGTGCAATTTAAAAGTTCTTTCATTATTTTTTGCACGCTTTCGGTTTTTTGTGCTCCCTCGGGGTTTCAAGCTTTCCTTCGAGTTTTTTTGCGCGCTTTCGGTGATTTTGTGCTTCTTCGGGGTTTTTCGGTTCCTTTGGATTTTTTCGTTCTTTCGTGTTACTTTGGGTTCTTTCACGTTTTTCCGCGTTTGGTCGGGTTCTTTCTTCATGGAATGCACCGAACTTGAAACGATAGAGTTAAAACGATATTCTTTCGGTTTGTTTTTTATGATGAAAGCACCCACTGCAAATCAATTATATACAGGGTGTCCCATATGCATATTTTTTCATCATGTTTTTTCACGTGTGGAGGCTAATTTCGGTAAAATGTCATACAGGGTGTGCGATTTACAATGAATTTGCGATCGGGTGATATACGGGGTGTGCACTTTACAGGTTCTACTGTTTTTTTGCGCGCTCTCAAGTTTTTTGTGTTCCTTCGGGTTTTTTTTTTGGAAAAATTATTTTCGATTCATATATGGGGTGTTACATAGGAGGTCCATAGAATAATTTTGATACTTCCTTCGTGGTAATTATTGAATTCGAATAGATGGAGTTACAACGATATTCTTTGGGTTAATTTTTATGAAAAAATTATTTTCGATTTATATACGGGCTGTGCACATTGAAAGCACTGACTTTCACCAGGGTCTTTCTTCGAGAGTTTTTCCATCTGCATTTTTCATGGAAAAATCACCCACTACGAATCGATTATATAGTGGGTGTCCTATGTGCAAGTGATCATGATTTTTCGCGTATGGGATCTAATTTCGATAAAATGTCATACAGGGTGTGCGAATTACAATGAATTTGCGATCATGTGATATACGGGGTGTGCAATTTACAAGTTATTTTGCTGATTTCGATAAAATGTCATACAGGGTGTGCAATTTACAATGAGTTTACGATCGGGTGATATACGGGGTGTGCAATATACAAGTACTTTTGTTTTTTTGCGCGCTTTCGGTTTTTTTGTATTTCTCCGGGTTGTTTCGCGTGACTTCGAGTTTTTTTGTGCGCTTTCAAGTTATATGTATTCGTTCGGGTTTTTTTCAGGTTCCTTTGGATTATTTGTGTTACTTGGGGTTCTTTCGTGTTTTCTCGCGTTGTTTCGTGTAATTTCGGTTTCTTTCGTGTAACTTCGGTTTCTT
Organism: Micraspis discolor; assembly: GCA_030674115.1. NCBI lineage: Eukaryota > Metazoa > Arthropoda > Insecta > Coleoptera > Coccinellidae > Micraspis > Micraspis discolor. The sequence continues at coordinate 11,253 of JARTUT010002220.1, forward strand.
TCGTGTTTCTTCGGATTCTTCCGTGTTTTTTCGCGTTTCTTCGCGTTTTTTCCAGTACTTTCATGTTTTTTCGCTTTCAACGGGTATTTTGACGTGTTTCGTGTTTCTGCGCGCTTCATTGATGTATGGGCCCTATTGATCTGTGGTCTATATTGATCTATGGTCTATATTGATCCATGGGCCATATTGAACTATGGCCAATTGAACTACTGGCCAATTGAACTACTGGCCAATTGAACTACTGGCCTATTGAACTACTGGCCTATTGATAAGGGATTTACTGGCCTATGGATCTACGGGCCTATTGATCTACCCGCTTACTAGTCTATAATATTAAAGCAATAAGGGTGGGCGTGGTTAAAATTGGAATTTTCGGGTCCCGTCAGGGACCCGCGAGCGCGAAGCCGAGCCCGCGGCCCGCAGGGCCGCTCGAGAGGCAATCTTAAAGAAAATCGAAAGGGCGTATCCTCTTCTAGGAGAAGCGACCCCGAAAAACCCCGGGCGCTCTTAAAATACCCGAAATTTTCAAACGAAAAAGTCGAAAAACGTCGTTTTTGGCGAAATCGCCGAAAGCGTCCCCGCGTTCGAACGTTCCCGTCCGAAGATAGACCGTTTTGCGGGGCGGGGAGGTCGATATTTCGAGAGGAAGAACCGCCGGGGTTCCCGCTACGAGCTGGACCCCGGAGCTACCCGGATGGGTACGAAAATTTGGTAAGAAAATGGGCAATTTTCGGATTCTCCAACTCCGCGAAACGTCAAAAACCCCTATGATGCTTTCGCTCGCTGCGGGCTCTACACGTCCCTAAACGCCCTGTCCAGGGTAGAAAACGAAACTTGAGGAAATTCCCCATCTCTGGGTACCAATTTTCATATCCAAGTAGCGAGATAAGGCCGTGAATTCTTCATTCGAAGTTCGGTAATTTTCACAACATTGCGAGGAGAAATGTCAATTTCTGTTTCCATTCCGAGGATAGCCGAACGCGAGCTCCAATTTTCAAAATCCGGCATCGATTTTTCGCTCGATATCGGCGCTGAAAGATTATTTCAGGCCTTTCCAGTGGTCGAATAAGAATCTACAGGAAATTCCGAATCTCCTGATACCTTTTACAGATCGCGAATCGAAACAAAAATACCTAAATTATGCGTTTGAAAATCGGCATTTTTGGCTCGATTTACGCGCCATTCCATTTTCGTCCTTGAAGAATGAACCGATCGCGATGGATTGCTGTACAGGGGTTGTGCATTAATTGCTGTACAGGGGTTGTGCATTAAAAAAATCGCTATGCAGGCTGTGCCCATGGGAAGCACTGATTTTCACCAGATTCTTTCTTCGAGAGATTTTCCGTCTGAATTTTTATGGAAAAAGCAATTAGTGAGTGGGATCTAATTTCGATAAAATGTCATACAGGGTAAACGATTTACAATGAATTTGCGATCATGTGATATACGAGGTGTGCAATTGACAAGTTATTTTGATTTTTTTGCGCAAATTCGAGTTTTTGTGTTTCTTCGGTGTGTTTTGGTTCTGAATTCGATAAAATATATTCGATTCATATACAGGGTGTCAGATCTGAGTAGCGCTGACATTCACCAGAGTTTTTCTCTAGCTTTCGTGCTTTTCCGCGTAAGCGAGCTGAATGCAATGAAATCTCATACAGGGTGTGCCATTAACAATGATTTCGCGATCGATTGATATACAGGGTGTGCAATTTACATGTTCTTTCATTATTTTTGCACGCTTTCGGTTTTTTGTGCTCCCTCGGGGTTTCAAGCTTTCCTTCGAGTTTTTTTGCGCGCTTTCGGTGATTTTGTGCTTCTTCGGTGTATTTTCGGTTCCTTTGGATTTTTTTCGTTCTTTCGTGTTACTTTGGGTTCTTTCACGTTTTTCCGTGTTTGGTCGGGTTCTTTCTTCGTGGAATGCACCGAACTTGAAACGATAGAGTTAAAACGATATTCTTTCGGTTTGTTTTTTTATGATGAAAGCACCCACTGCAAATCAATTATATACAGGGTGTCCCATATGCATTTTTCATCATGTTTTTTCACGTGTTGAGGCTAATTTCGGTAAAATGTCATACAGGGTGTGCGATTTACAATGAATTTGCGATCGGGTGATATACGGGGTGTGCACTTTACAGGTTCTACTGCTTTTTTGCGCGCTCTCAAGTTTTTGTGTTCCTTCGGGTTTTTTTTTTTGGAAAAATTATTTTCGATTCATATACGGGGTGTTACATAGGAGGTCCATAGAATAATTTTGATACTTCCTTCGTGGTAATTATTGAATTCGAATAGATGGAGTTACAACGATATTCTTTGGGTTAATTTTTATGAAAAAATTATTTTCGATTTATATACGGGCTGTGCACATTGAAAGCACTGACTTTCACCAGGGTCTTTCTTCGAGAGTTTTTCCATCTGCATTTTTCATGGAAAAATCACCCACTACGAATCGATTATATAGTGGGTGTCCTATGTGAAAGTGATCATGATTTTTCGCGTATGGGATCTAATTTCGATAAAATGTCATACAGGGTGTGCGAATTACAATGAATTTGCAATCATGTGATATACGGGGTGTGCAATTTACAAGTTATTTTGCTGATTTCGATAAAATGTCATACAGGGTGTGCAATTTACAATGAGTTTACGATCGGGTGATATACGGGGTGTGCAATTTACAAGTACTTTTGTTTTTTTACGCGCTTTCGGTTTTTTTGTATTTCTCCGGGTTGTTTCGCGTGACTTCGAGTTTTTTTGTGCGCTTTCAAGTTATATGTATTCGTTCGGGATTTTTTCAGGTTCCTTTGGATTATTTGTGTTACTTGGGGTTCTTTCGTGTTTAATCGCGTTGTTTCGTGTAATTTCGGTTTCTTTCGTGTAACTTCGGTTTCTTTCGTGTTTCTTCGGATTCTTCCGTGTTTTTCGCGTTTTCTTCGCGTTTTTTCCAGTACTTTCATGTTTTTTGGCTTTCAACGGGTATTTTGACGTGTTTCGTGTTTCTGCGCGATTCATTGATGTATGGGCCCTATTGATCTATGGTCTATATTGATCTATGGTCTATATTGATCCATGGGCCAATTGAACTACCAATGGAACTACTGGCCAATTGAACTACTGGCCTATTGAACTACTGGCCTATTGAACTACTGGCCTATGGATCTACGGGCCTATGGATCTACGGGCCTATTGATCTACCCGCTTACTAGTCTATAATATTAAAGCAATAAGGGTGGGCGTGGTTAAAATTGGAATTTTCGGGTCCCGTCAGGGACCCGCGAGGCGAAGCCGAGCCCGCGCGGCCCGCAGGGCCGCTCGAGAGGGAATCTTAAAAAAATCGAAAGGGCGTATCCTCTTCTAGGAGAAGCGACCGAGAAAAACCCCCCGGGCGCTCTTAAAATACCCGAAATTTTCAAACGAAAAAGTCGAAAAACGTCGTTTTTGGCGAAATCGCCGAAAGCGTCCCCGCGTTCGAACGTTCCCGTCCGAAGATAGACCGTTTTGCGGGGCGGGGGAGGTCGATATTTCGAGAGGAAGAACCGCCGGGGTTCCCGCTACGAGCTGGACCCCGGAGCTACCCCGGATGGGTACGAAAATTTGGTAAGAAAATGGGCAATTTTCGGATTCTCCAACTCCGCGAAACGTCAAAAACCCCTATGATGCTTTCGCTCGCTGCGGGCTCTACACGTCCCTAAACGCCCTGTCAAGGGTAGAAAACGAAACTTGAGGAAATTCCCCATCTCTGGGTACCAATTTTCATATCCAAGTAGCGAGATAAGGCCGTGAATTCTTCATTCGAAGTTCGGTAATTTTCACAACATTGCGAGGTTAAATGTCAGTTTCTGTTTCCATTCCGAGGATAGCCGAACGCGAGCTCCAATTTTCAAAATCCGGCATCGATTTTTCGCTCGATATGGGCGCTGAAAGATTATTTAGGCCTTTCCAGTGGTCGAATAAGAATCTACAGGAGATTCCGAATCTCCTGATACCTTTTACAGATCGCGAATCGAACAAAAAATACCTAAATTATGCGTTTGAAAATCGGCATTTTTGGCTCGATTTACGCGCCATTCCATTTTCGTCCTTGAAGAACGAACCGATCGCGATGGATTGCTGTACAGGGTTGTGCATTAATTGCTGTACAGGGTTGTGCATTAAAAAATCGCTATATGCAGGCTGTGCCCATGGGAAGCACTGATTTTCACCAGATTCTTTCTTCGAGAGATTTTCCGTCTGAATTTTTATGGAAAAAAAGCAATTAGTTAGTGAGTGGGATCTAATTTCGATAAAATGTCATACAGGGTAAACGATTTACAATGAATTTGCGATCATGTGATATACGAGGTGTGCAATTGACAAGTTATTTTGATTTTTTTTGCGCAAATTCGAGTTTTTTTTGTTTCTTCGGTGTGTTTTGGTTCTCAGTTCGATAAAATATATTCGATTCATATACAGGGTGTCAGATCTGAGTAGCGCTGACATTCACCAGAGTTTTTCTCTAGCTTTCGTGCTTTTCCGCGTAAGCGAGCTGAATGCAATGAAATCTCATACAGGGTGTGCCATTAACAATGATTTCGCGATCGATTGATATACAGGGTGTGCAATTTACAAGTTCTTTCATTATTTTTTGCACGCTTTCGGTTTTTTGTGCTCCCTCGGGGTTTCAAGCTTCCCTTCGAGTTTTTTTGCGCGCTTTCGGTTATTTTGTGCTCCTTCGGGGTTTTTTGGGTTCCTTTGTATTTTTTTTTCGTTTTTTCGTGTTACTTTGGGTTCTTTTCACGTTTTTCCGTGTTTGGTCGGGTTCTTTCTTTCGTGGAATGCACCGAACTTGAAACGATAGAGTTAAAACGATATTCTTTCGGTTTTTTTTTTTATGATGAAAGCACCCACTGCAAATCAATTATATACAGGGTGTCCATATATGCATTTTTCATCATGTTTTTTCACGTGTGGAGGCTAATTTCGGTAAAATGTCATACAGGGTGTGCGATTTACAATGAATTTGCGATCGGGTGATATACGGGGTGTGCACTTTACAGGTTCTACTGCTTTTTTGCGCGCTCTCAAGTTTTTGTGTTCCTTCGGGTTTTTTTTTTGGAAAAATTATTTTCGATTCATATACGGGGGTGTTACATAGGAGGTCCATAGAATAATTTTGATACTTCCTTCGTGGTAATTATTGAATTCGAATAGATGGAGTTACAACGATATTCTTTGGGTTAATTTTTTATGAAAAAATTATTTTCGATTTATATACGGGCTGTGCACATTGAAAGCACTGACTTTCACCAGGGTCTTTCTTCGAGAGTTTTTCCATCTGCATTTTTCATGGAAAAAGCACCCACTACGAATCGATTATATAGTGCGTGTCCTATGTGAAAGTGATCATGATTTTTCGCGTATGGGATCTAATTTCGATAAAATGTCATACAGGGTGTGCGAATTACAATGAATTTGCAATCATGTGATATACGGGGTGTGCAATTTACAAGTTATTTTGCTGATTTCGATAAAATGTAATACAGGGTGTGCAATTTACAATGAGTTTACGTTCGGGTGATATACGGGGTGTGCAATTTACAAGTACTTTTGTTTTTTTGCGCGCTTTCGGTTTTTTTGTATTTCTCCGGGTTGTTTCGCGTGACTTCGAGTTTTTTTGTGCGCTTTCAAGTTATATGTATTCGTTCGGGATTTTTTCAGGTTCCTTTGGATTATTTGTGTTACTTGGGGTTCTTTCGTGTTCTCTCGCGTTGTTTCGTGTAATTTCGGTTTCTTTCGTGTAACTTCGGTTTCTTTCGTGTTTCTTCGGATTCTTCCGTGTTTTTCGCTTTTTTCTTCGTTTTTTCCAGTACTTTCATGTTTTTTGGCTTTCAACGGGTATTTTGACGTGTTTCGTGTTTCTGCGCGATTCATTGATGTATGGGCCCTATTGATCTATGGTCTATATTGATCTATGGTCTATATTGATCCATGGGCCAATTGAACTACTGGCCAATTGAACTACTGGCCAATTGAACTACTGGCCTATTGAACTACTGGCCTATTGAACTACTGGCCTATGGATCTACGGGCCTATTGATCTACCCGCTTACTAGTCTATTATATTAAAGCAATAAGGGTGGGCGTGGCTAACTAGGGTCCCGTCAGGGACCCGCGAGGCGAAGCCGAGCCCGCGGCCCGCAGGGCCGCTCGAGCGGCAATCTTAACTGAAATCGAAAGGGCGTATCCTCTTCTAGGAGAAGCGACCGAAAAACACCCCCCGGGCGCTCTTAAAATACCCGAAATTTTCAAACGAAAAAGTCGAAAAACGTCGTTTTTGGCGAAATCGCCGAAAGCGTCCCCGCGTTCGAACGTTCCCGTCCGAAGATAGACCGTTTTGGGGGGGGGGGGAGGTCGATATTTCGAGAGGAAGAACGGCCGGGGTTCCCGCTACGAGCTGGACCCCGGAGCTACCCCGGATGGGTACGAAAATTCGGTAAGAAAATGGGCAATTTTCGGATTCTCCAACTCCGCGAAACGTCAAAAACCCCTATGATGCTTTCGATCAGCTCGGGCTCTACGAGCCATTAAATGACCTTTTAGCGGTAGAAAACGAAATTTGAGGAAATTCCCCATCTCTGGGTACCAATTTTCATATCCAAGTAGCGAGTTAAGGCCGTGAATTCTTCATTCCAAATTCGCTAATTTCTACGAAAATCGTGATAAAATGTCAGAATTTCTCATTCGGTTCCGATGATAGCCGAACGCGAGCTCCGATTTTGAAAATTCGGCATCGATTTTTCGTTCGATATCGGCGGTGGAAGATCGTTCAGGATTTTCACGTGGTCGAATAAGAATCTACAGGAGATTCCGAATCTCCATATACCACTTACAGATCGGGAAGCGAACAAAAAATACCTAAATTATGCGTTTGAAAATCGGCATTTCAGGCTCGGTTTCGCGCCATTGCGATGTAGCTTGACGCAGATCTGTCTGACCTTCAGAATTGTCATTTCGAATTTGCAAGTAAATTCGATTGAAACATTCCGTTGAGGGTAATATTTATATATTCGGTTTTCATAACGATTAATTCTCTTTATTTACAGTAAATATTCCATCTGGAAGAATGAATATCAAAATATAATGCCTTCGATGTCAATACGACATATGTAAACACGATCTGGAAGTACAAAAATTAGCTCAGGTATTTATTCGATTATAAATCAAAGATAAATCAATCTAGCATATCGTTTCATTTCAGTTATCTCTCAAGAATGAATGAATATATATCAAAATACATTTTTCTGAGATGTAAACAACGGATGTTCTATTTATTTACATGACATTCGAGGAATGAATGAAATGGTCCAAATCTTGACACCATTCATCTCTATTCCATGAACTAAGTAAGTAGAAATGTGAGTAATCTCCTTAAGATAAAGCCCTTCTAAACATCTTTTCTCTGTTAGAATCGACGAGGCTTTAAAAAATAATTTAGAATAGTCTCATTGTCATTTTGAATTTGCAAGTAAATTCGATTTAAATATTCTGTTGAGGGTAATATTTATATATTCGGTTTTCATAACGATTAATTCTCTTTATTTACAGTGAATAATCCATCTGGAAGAATGAATATCAAAATATAATGCCTTCGATGTCAATACGACATATTTAAACACGATCTGGAAGTACAAAAATTAGCTCAGGTATTTATTCGATTATAAATCAAAGATAAATCAATCTAGCATATCGTTTCATTTCAGTTATCTCTCAAGAATGAATGAATATATATCAAAATACATTTTTCTAAGATGTAAACAACGGATGTTCTATTTATTTACATGACATTCGAGGAATGAATGAAATGGTCCAAATCTTGACACCATTCATCTCTATTCCATGAACTAAGTAAGTAGAAATGTGAGTAATCTCCTTAAGATAAAGCCCTTCTAAACATCTTTTCTCTGTTAGAATCGACGAGGCTTTAAAAAATAATTTAGAATAGTCTCATTGTCATTTCGAATTTGCAAGTAAATTCGATTTAAATATTCCGTTGAGGGTAATATTTATATATTCGGTTTTCATAACGATTAATTCTCTTTATTTACAGTAAATAATCCATCTGGAAGAATGAATATCAAAATATAATGCCTTCGATGTCAATACATATTTAAACACGATCTGGAAGTACAAAAATTAGCTCAGGTATTTATTCGATTATAAATCAAAGATAAATCAATCTAGCATATCGTTTCATTTCAGTTATCTCTCAAGAATGAATGAATATATATCAAAATACATTTTTCTGAGATGTAAACAACGGATGTTCTATTTATTTACATGACATTCGAGGAATGAATGAAATGGTCCAAATCTTGACACCATTCATCTCTATTCCATGAACTAAGTAAGTAGAAATGTGAGTAATCTCCTTAAGATAAAGCACCTTTATTATATCATCACAATTTTATTGGTTGCATATTTTACAATGCAAATGTTAATGCTTGCCTCATATTTAAAACTTTCACTGTGTTGCTATATAACTCATGTTTTTGGATATCCCTTATATTCCAATGTAGAATTTTAATTGAAATGCATATTACCCTCTTTATAATTTTTTTTTTTTTGCTTCAGATGCAATATACTTCTTCGGTAATATCCAGTTGTCGCTCCTCATTAAGAAGATGCTTAATAATTTTCGAATTGCGGTGAGCAGAAATTTGCATTATGGTTTGCCGATTGTTTAATATGCAGTCTATTGGAGATTCAATCTATCAAGAAAGCACTTTGATTCTGAAATGCACAAATGGTGGTGAAACGTGAGCATTACAACAGATTGTGTTGATTGGTTCTCTCTTATATAAGGAGATTTGGTAGAGTTTTCAATCTTATTGTTGCACCTGTATATTTACAGTAATATACAATTTGGAAGAGATTGTCATTGCATGCATTGGTTCTGATGAAAGAATCTAAATTGAAGTCATTGTTTATTTGGTTGAGTGCATCACACTGATTTTCACATAATTATTCATTCTAATTTGGAAAAGCCTGCCTAGCACAAGCTATTTCTTCCAAAGCAACATAAATGTTATGTTTCTGAAAAAAGATTTTTAACTTAAGTAATTTTTTTGCAATATTCTAAAGGAATTATTGTTTGCTTCAAAGTCATGGAATTAAATATTTGTATTACCTACTTGGTAATTCTTTTGGATCCGCTAAATTTCTTACACTCGCCCATTTCCAGTTCTTTTATGAAAATCTGTTGCTTACCTCTTCAAACACTATTATTTTTTCATTACACAACCCATATTTATCTTAGTACTAATGATATTGACTTATAAAACCCAGTGATCTCAGTTACTAATTTTGCTCTTTCTTATTTCAGCTGAACTACACTGTTGTGCTATGCAAATAGATTTTCATTGTTACATCTTCTACGATTTGGTGGGACGTTGTATGCCATTCATTCATTCGTCTGAGGAAAATGTTGGTTATTTTGCAGGAATGAGAGAGCATTCTATTACAGTAGTATTCAGTTATTCAAGAGGGTACTTCAAATTTATTGTAAAGGGCCTTTGCAAGTTAATGTGTATGAGCCTGTTGAAATAATTGCACTCACGTTGAGTTCATTTCTTAAGGGAAAATTTTTGGTTCTCTTGATTTAAAAAGAATCACATGAATAAACTATATTATTCCATTTTCAATTTTCACAAAATGCAATTATTCAGAGTATTCAGGTGGTCATGTTTGTTCATTCAACTTTCTTGCATTCACTGGCATCTAATTTCTATCGTACTAGAACATATTGTGTTGCTCAGCCATATGAATTGTGTTAGACATTAAATATATAAAAATTTTTGGGAATGAAATTGCTTCTTTACAATTGTTGTTTGTTGTAAAATGTTTTATATATGCTTCATTGTATACAAACTTCATCAAATGAAATAGATCAAGAGTAGAATTACAGAGAAACCATATTCAGTATTACGATATTCACATACAAACATTTGTGGATTTTCAAAAATTTTTATCTGTTCTGTTTCCCCTACTTGTAGCATATGTTATTTTTCAAATATAGATTTTAATATATCATGTTTTAAATTCAATAGTAGAATTTTGGAAAAAGTTCAGATTGGCCACTTTTTATAATAAAAATTTGTAATTCCCTCAACCAATTGCCGTGTATTATTTTATCACGTTCATACCTATTGTCTCATTTCAGTAGATGTAATTTATATTCGTTTAAATCAAGTTAACAAGAAATTAATTTTTATATTTTATATATTTTTTCTATTTGAAGTGTAACTGTATATTTTATATATAGCTAAAATTTATCAAATAAGACATGTTTTCAAGTAATTTCAAAATATCCAACGTTAATTTGGTATGTACATTTATTATTCCACCCATTCATTGCAATATTGATAACTGTTTTGAACTCTTTGCAGAAGAAACAGCATAATCTTCAAACTATTCCAAGTTAAATTTGCTAAAATGTTCATCGTCCTGATATAGAGATCAACTGTTTTCATATAACTGATGAGTTAATATGGATCAGCTTTTTGTTAGCTTAGAGGATATGAAACACGTATGTACTTTTCATAATTTAAAGTCCTTGGATAACAATTCATTCAGGTTATTTCAGTTGTCACTAATTTGGTTTCACTTATATGATTCTCACTATCACTTAAGATTTCTTCATATTTTCAAGAGTCTGAGCTGTACATGCTCCTTTTCTTTGATAAACAAAGATCAACAAAATGCAACATAAAATTAATTACAGATAGCAAGTAACTGTATATAACATTATTATAATTGTAAGGCTTTTAATTTTTTATACTAAAATTTTCTGTGCACCTATATAGGCTATTTGAATGAAAAACAAACTAGAGCTTCTAATCGTTGCTTTTTGTTCTCTTTTACAAGTAATATACTAAAGTTTATGAGATATATCCCCATTCGAAAGGAGAGAGACTTTATAGTATCAAAATTCCTTCGATGACAGCTACTCAATATTTATTATTGATAAAGTTACCACATTTCAGCAAGATTGTTTGGAGATTATTGGTTATTTTCAGATTTTATGCTCCATTTCATAATAGATTGTTCTTCATAGAGAAGAATTAAACCAAAAACCATGTGAAATATATTACTTGAAATATATTACTGAGTCATAAACTGCAAATCAATCAAATAGTTTTCTGCCTTTATTGAAGTCAAAGGCTATATTATTATATCATCACAATTTTATTGGTTGCATATTTTACAATGCAAATGTTAATGCTTGCCTCATATTTAAAACTTTCACTGTGTTGCTATATAACTCATGTTTTTGGATTTCCCTCATATTCCAATGTAGAAATTATTCAGGTTATTTCAGTTGTCACTAATTTTGTTTCACTTATATGATTCTCACTATCACTTAAGATTTCTTCATATTTTCAAGAGTCTGAGCTGTTTCGATAATCTATTATACATCCACAAAAATTACTAATTCCATTTAATAGCAGTACTTTTTATTTCATATCTTATAGGTTAATCAAAGTAAGATAATCGTATAATAATTTTCTACTGATGTATCAAAATCATTGTTTACATTCAGAGCTATCTTTAATAATCCATGCATGTCGAGGGATAAAGATAATCTGAAATAATTTCAAATTAATGAATTATCATGGCAATATTTGAGACTAACAATTACTGAAGTTATGGTAAGTTTTCTTGGAAAATGGATCATTTCTTCTTAAAATTCACAACTTTATTCACATCAATATTCACCAAAGACGTTATGTATCATTTAGATAGGAAGGTCTTACTCCTTCGTTCAACTCTGAAACATACATTCTGATTATATCAGCATAGGATAATAAAAATAAAGCTTAACTGTTTTTCATGCATACGAGAACATCTTATAAAAATGATCATATTACTCCGTACATTCAATAAAACCATTGGTTTCTTTTCCTTGAGAAATATATTTTATTGTAGGTTATTAATGAACACTGATTTCAACTGTCATAGAGAGCTAATTCGCACCAGCCATTTTTCTAAACCAGTGTGAAGGCAGCAGGCTGAGTTAGCATATCTACCTACCAGTGGCGTCGTTGGTGAATGACACGTTGTGCTCTGACGATGAAAATATTAATTGACAGTGTTTTCGTTCAATAAGAAGAAATTAAGTCTTATTTATAATTATTTTAAAATACTTTAGATAAACAAATCAAGTTTAAGGAATATTCAGAATCTTTTTGATAACTTCCAAATCTTCACTTTATTTATGCAGTCTACCGAAAATGGTTTCAGATTATTTATATCGAATCGTATTTGACAAAATACATGGAAAGAAAATACTATATCGTTTTCATAGGGAAAAAACAATTTGCTCAACATGAAAATAGTTCAATATTTATTTAGTGAGGCCGTTCTGGAAAAATGAAAAAGGAGCTTTATCGAATAATTTTTATACAACCTTTGTAGAATGTACTGAACTTGAAACGATATAGTCAAAACTATATTCTTTCGGTTTGTTTTTTATGGAAAAATTATTTTCGATTCATATACAGGGTGTTACATAGGAGGTCCATAGAATAATTTTGATACTTCCTTCGTGGTAATTATTGAATTCGAATAGATGGAGTTACAACGATATTCTTTTGGTTTTTTTTTTCACTGCTAATCAATTGTATACTGAGTGTATCATATGCATTTTTCTTCAAGTTTTATCGCTGATGGGAGCTGATTTCGATAAAATGTCATACAGGGTGTGCAATTTACAATGTGTTTACGATCGGGTGATATACGGGGTGTGCAATTTACAAGTACTTTTGTTTTTTCGCGCTCTTTCGGGTTTTTGTATTTCTCCGGGGTGTTTCGCGTGACTTCGAGGTTTTTTGCGCGCTTTCAAGTTATATGTATTCTTTCGGTTTTTTTTTCAGGTTTCTTTGGATTTTTTGTGTTACTTGGGGTTCTTTCGTGTTTTCTCGCGTTGTTTCGTGTAACTTCGGTTTTTTCGTGTTTCTTCGGATTCTCCCGTGTTTTTTCGCGTTTCTTCGTGTTTCTTCCAGTACTTTCATGTTTTTTCGCTTTCGACAGGTATTTTGACGTGTTTCGTGTTTCTGCGCGCTTCATTGATGTATGGGCCCTATTGATCTATGGTCTATATTGATCTATGGTCTATATTGATCCATGGGCCAATTGAACTACTGGCCTATTGAACTACTGGCCTAATGAACTACTGGCCTATTGAACTACTGGCCTATGAATCTACAGTTTATATTGATCTATCCGCTTATTGATCTACGGGCTTACTAGTCTATAATATTAAAGCAATAAGGGTGGGCGTGGTTAAAATTGGAATTTTCGGGTCCCGTCAGGGACCCGCGAGCGCAGAAGCCGAGCCCGCGGCCCGCAGGGCCGCTCGAGAGGGAATCTTAAAACAGATCGAAAGGGCGTATCCTCTTCTAGGAGAAGCGACCGAAAAACACCCCCGGGCGCTCTTAAAATACCCGAAATTTTCAAACGAAAAAGTCGAAAACGTCGTTTTTGGCGAAATCGCCGAACGCGTCCCCGCGTTCGACCGTTCCCGTCCGAAGATAGACCGTTTGGGGGGGGGGGGGAGGTCGATATTTCGAGAGGAAGAACGGCCGGGGTTCCCGCTACGAGCTGGACCCCGGAGCTACCCCGGATGGGTACGAAAATTTGGTAAGAAAATGGGCAATTTTCGGATTCTCCAACTCCGCGAAACGTCAAAACCCCTATGATGCTTTCGCTCGCTGCGGGCTCTACACGTCCCTAAACGCCCTGTCCAGCGGTAGAAAACGAAACTTGAGGAAATTCCCCATCTCTGGGTACCAATTTTCATATCCAAGTAGCGAGATAAGGCCGTGAATTCTTCATTCGAAGTTCGGTAATTTTCACAATATTGCGAGGAGAAATGTCAATTTCTGTTTCCATTCCGAGGATAGCCGAACGCGAGCTCCAATTTTCAAAATCCGGCATCGATTTTTCGCTCGATATGGGCGGTGGAAGATTTTTCAGGCCTTTCAGTGGTCGAATAAGAATCTACAGGAGATTCCGAATCTCAGATACCTTTCACATTTCGCGAATCGAACAAAAATACCTAAATTATGCGTTTGAAAATCGGCATTTTGGCTCGATTTACGCGCCATTCCATTTTCGTCCTTGAAGAACGAACCGATCGCGATGGATTGCTGTACAGGGTTGTGCATTATTGCTGTACAGGGTTGTGCATTAAAAAATCGCTATCAGGCTGTGCCCATGGGAAGCACTGATTTTCACCAGATTCTTTCTTCGAGAGATTTTCCGTCTGAATTTTTATGAAAAAGCAGCAATTAGTGAGTGGGATCTAATTTCGATAAAATGTCATACAGGGTAAACGATTTACAATGAATTTGCGATCATGTGATATACGAGGTGTGCAATTGACAAGTTATTTTGGTTTTTTTTTGCGCAAATTCGAGTTTTTTGTGTTTCTTCGGTGTGTTTTGGTTCTGAATTCGATAAAATATATTCGATTCATATACAGGGTGTCAGATCTGAGTAGCGCTGACATTCACCAGAGTTTTTCTCGAGTTTTCGTGCTTTTCCGCGTAAGTGAGCTGAATTCAATGAAATCTCATACAGGGTGTGCCATTAACAATGATTTCGCGATCGATTGATATACAGGGTGTGCAATTTAAAAGTTCTTTCATTATTTTTGCACGCTTTCGGTTTTTTGTGCTCCCTCGGGGTTTCAAGCTTTCCTTCGAGTTTTTTTGCGCGCTTTCGGTGATTTTGTGCTCCTTCGGGGTTTTTTCGGTTCCTTTGGATTTTTTCGTTCTTTCGTGTTACTTTGGGTTCTTTCACGTTTTTCCGTGTTTGGTCGGGTTCTTTCTTCGTGGAATGCACCGAACTTGAAACGATAGAGTTAAAACGATATTCTTTCGGTTTGTTTTTTATGATGAAAGCACCCACTGCAAATCAATTATATACAGGGTGTCCCATATGCATTTTTCATCATGTTTTTTCACGTGTGAGGCTAATTTCGGTAAAATGTCATACAGGGTGTGCGATTTACAATGAATTTGCGATCGGGTGATATACGGGGTGAGCACTTTACAAGTTCTTCTGTTTTTTTGCGCGCTCTCAAGTTTTTTCAAGTTTTTGTGTTCCTTCGGGTTTTTTTGGAAAAATTATTTTCGATTCATATACGGGGTGTTACATAGGAGGTCCATAGAATAATTTTGATACTTCCTTCGTGGTAATTATTGAATTCGAATAGATGGAGTTACAACGATATTCTTTGGGTTAATTTTTTATGAAAAAATTATTTTCGATTTTATACGGGCTGTGCACATTGAAAGCACTGACTTTCACCTCAGGGTCTTTCTTCGAGAGTTTTTCCATCTGCATTTTTCATGGAAAAAGCACCCACTACGAATCGATTATATAGTGGGTGTCCTATGTGCAAGTGATCATGATTTTTCGCGTATGGGATCTAATTTCGATAAAATGTCATACAGGGTGTGCGAATTACAATGAATTTTGATCATGTGATATACGGGGTGTGCAATTTACAAGTTATTTTGCTGATTTCGATAAAATGTCATACAGGGTGTGCAATTTACAATGAGTTTACGATCGGGTGATATACGGGGTGTGCAATTTACAAGTACTTTTGTTTTTTGCGCGCTTTCGGTTTTTTGTATTTCTCCGGGTGTTTCGCGTGACTTCGAGTTTTTTTGTGCGCTTTCAAGTTATATGTATTCTTTCGGGATTTTTCAGGTTCCTTTGGATTATTTGTGTTACTTGGGGTTCTTTCGTGTTTTCTCGCGTTGTTTCGTGTAATTTCGGTTTCTTTCGTGTAACTTCGGTTTCTTTCGTGTTTCTTCGGATTCTTCCGTGTTTTTTCGCGTTTTTCTTCGTGTTTTTCCAGTACTTTCATGTTTTTTCGCTTTCAACGGGTATTTTGACGTGTTTCGTGTTTCTGCGCGCTTCATTGATGTATGGGCCCTATTGATCTATGGTCTATATTGATCTATGGTCTATATTGATCCATGGGCCAATTGAACTACTGGCCAATTGAACTACTGGCCAATTGAACTACTGGCCTATTGAACTACTGGCCTATTGATCTACTGGCCTATGGATCTACGGGCCTATTGATCTACCCGCTTACTAGTCTATAATATTAAAGCAATAAGGGTGGGCGTGGTTAAAATTGAATTTTCGGGTCCCGTCAGGGACCCGCGAGGCGAAGCGAGCCCGCGGCCCGCAGGGCCGCTCGAGAGGGAATCTTAACTGAAATCGAAAGGGCGTATCCTCTTCTAGGAGAAGCGACCCGAAACCCCCCCGGGCGCTCTTAAATGCCCGAAATTTTCAAACGAAAATGTCGAAAAACGTCGTTTTTGGCGAAATCGCCGAAAGTGTCCCCGCGTTCGAACGTTCCCGTCCGAAGATAGACCGTTTTGCGGGGAGGGGGAGGTCGATATTTCGAGAGGAAGAAACGGCCGCCGGGTTTCCCGCTACGAGCTGGACCCCGGAGCTACCCCCGGATGGGTACGAAAATTTGGTAAGAAAATGGGCAATTTTCGGATTCTCCAACTCCGCGAAACGTCAAAACCCCTATGATGCTTTCGCTCGCTGCGGGCTCTACACGTCCCTAAACGCCCTTTTCAGCGGTAGAAAACGAAACTTGAGGAAATTCCCCATCTCTGGGTACCAATTTTCATATCCAAGTAGCGAGATAAGGCCGTGAATTCTTCATTCGAAATTCGGTAATTTTCACAATATTGCGAGGCAAAATGTCAATTTCTGTTTCGATTCCGAGGATAGCCGAACGCGAGCTCCAATTTTCAAAATCCGGCATCGATTTTTCGCTCGATATGGGCGGTCGAAGATTTTTCAGGCCTTTCAAAGTGGTCGAATAAGAATCTACAGGAGATTCCGAATCTCCAGATACCACTTCACATTTCGCGAATCGCGAACAAAAATACCTAAATTATGCGTTTGAAAATCGGCATTTTTGGCTCGATTTACGCGCCATTCCATTTTCGTCCTTGAAGAATGAACCGATCGCGATGAATTGCTGTACAGGGTTGTGCATTATGCTGTACAGGGTTGTGCATTAAAAAATCGCTATACAGGCTGTGCCCATGGGAAGCACTGATTTTCACCAGATTCTTTCTTCGAGAGATTTTCCGTCTGAATTTTTATGAAAAAGCACCCACTGCGAACCAATTAGTGAGTGGGATCTAATTTCGATAAAATGTCATACAGGGTAAACGATTTACAATGAATTTGCGATCATGTGATATACGAGGTGTGCAATTGACAAGTTAATTTGATTTTTTTTGCGCAAATTCGAGTTTTTTGTGTTTCTTCGGTGTGTTTTGGTTCTGAATTCGATAAAATATATTCGATTCATATACAGGGTGTCAGATCTGAGTAGCGCTGACATTCACCAGAGTTTTTCTCTAGCTTTCGTGCTTTTCCGCGTAAGCGAGCTGAATGCAATGAAATCTCATACAGGGTGTGCCATTAACAATGATTTCGCGATCGATTGATATACAGGGTGTGCAATTTAAAAGTTCTTTTTCATTATTTTTGCACGCTTTCGGTTTTTTGTGCTCCCTCGGGGTTTTAAGCTTTCCTTCGAGTTTTTTTGCGCGCTTTCGGTGATTTTGTGCTCCTTCGGGGTTTTTTCGGTTCCTTTGGATTTTTTCGTTCTTTCGTGTTACTTTGGGTTCTTTCACGTTTTTCCGTGTTTGGTCGGGTTCTTTCTTCGTGGAATGCACCGAACTTGAAACGATAGAGTTAAAACGATATTCTTTCGGTTTTTTTTTTATGATGAAAGCACCCACTGCAAATCAATTATATACAGGGTGTCCCATATGCATTTTTCATCATGTTTTTCACGTGAATGAGAGCTAATTTCGGTAAAATGTCATACAGGGTGTGCGATTTACAATGAATTTGCGATCGGGTGATATACGGGGTGAGCACTTTACAGGTTCTTCTGTTTTTTGCGCGCTCTCAAGTTTTTTCAAGTTTTTGTGTTCCTTCGGGTTTTTTTACGGAAAAATTATTTTCGATTCATATACGGGGTGTTACATAGGAGGTCCATAGAATAATTTTGATACTTCCTTCGTGGTAATTATTGAACTCGAATAGATGGAGTTACAACGATATTCTTTGGGTTAATTTTTTTGAAAAAATTATTTTCGATTTTATACGGGCTAATCAATTGTCGAGAGTTTTTATCTGAGAAAAAGTCTCGATTATATAGTGGGTGCATGTGCAAGTTTTCGCCTTCAAGTTTTCTCGATCATGTGAATGCAATTTACAAGTTATTTTGCTGATTTCGATAAAATGTCATACAGGGTGTGCAATTTACAATGAGTTTACGATCGGGTGATATACGGGGTGTGCAATTTACAAGTACTTTTGTGTGTTTCGGCTTTTTTTCAGGTTCCTCCGGGTTTTTTTGTGTTACTTGGAGTTCTTTTGTGTTTTCTCGCGTTGTTTCGTTGGATTTTTTCAGGTTTCTTGGATTATTTGTGTAACTTGGGTTTCTTTCGTGTTTTCTCGCGTTGTTTCGTGTAATTTCGGTTTCTTTCGTGTAACTTCGGTTTCTTTCGTGTTTCTTCGGATTCTTCCGTGTTTTTTCGTTCGCGTTTTTCCAGTACTTTCATGTTTTTTCGCTTTCAACGGGTATTTTGACGTGTTTCGTGTTTCTGCGCGCTTCATTGATGTATGGGCCCTATTGATCTATGGTCTATATTGATCTATGGCCAATTCTATATTGAACTATGGGCCAATTGGAACTACTGGCCTATTGAACTACTGGCCTATTGAACTACTGGCCTATGGATCTACGGGCCTATTGATCTACCCGCTTACTAGTCTATATAATAAAGCAATAAAGATCGGGGACCAGAGAAAAAATTGACAGGTGGTCCCGTCAGGGACCCGGAAAGCGTAGCTTTCCTTGCGGCCCGCAGGGCCGCTCGAGAGGGAATCTTAAAACAGATCGAAAAGGCGTATCCGGTTCTAGGAGAAGCGACCCCGAAAACCCCCCGGGCGCTCTTAAAATGCCCGAAATTTTCAAACGAAAATCGAAAACGTCGTTTTTGGCGAAATCGCCGAAAGCGTCCCCGCGTTCGAACGTTCCCGTCCGAAGATAGACCGTTTTGCGGGCGGGGAGGTCGCTATATTTCGAGAGGAAGAACCGCCGGGGTTCCCGCTACGAGCTGGACCCCGGAGCCCCGGGAAATGGGTACGAAAATTTGGTGTAAGAAAATGGGCAATTTTCGGATTCTCCAACTCCGCGAAACGTCAAAAACCACCTATGATGCTTTCGCTCAGTGCGGGCTCTACAAGCCTCTAAACGCCCTTTCGGCGGTAGAAAACGAAACTTGAGGAAATTCCCCATCTCTGGGTACCAATTTTCATATCCAAGTAGCGAGATAAGGCCGTGAATTCTTCATTCCAAATTCGGCAATTTTACGAAAATTCGAGGCAAAATGTCATAATTTCTGTCATACGATTCCGATGATAGCCGAACGCGAGCTCCAAATTTGAAAATACGGCATCGATTTTTCGCTCGATATGGGCGGTCGAAGATTTTTCAGGCTTTCAAGTGGTCGAATAAGAATCTACAGGAGATTCCGAATCTCTAGATACCACTCACGTTTCACGAATCTCAAGAAAAAATACCTAAAATATGCGTTTGAAAATCGGCATTTTCAGGCTCTATTTTCGCGCTAATTCATTTTCGTCCTTGAAGAATGAACAGATCGCGATGAATCGCTATACAGGCTGTGCTATCTCGAAAAAATCGCTATACAGGCTGTGCTTATGGAAAGCACTGATTTTCACCAGATTCTTTCTTCGAGAGATTTCTTGGTGGAATGCACTAAACTCGAAACGATAGAGTTATAAACGATATTCTTTCGGTTTGTTTTTTATGAAGAAAGCACCCACTGCGAATCAATTATAGAGGGTGTCCCATATGCATTTTTCTTCAAGTTTTCGAATGGGAGCTGATTTCGGTATAATGTCATACAGGGTGTGCGATTCACAATGAATTTGCGATCGGGTGATATACGGGTGTGCAATTTACAAGTTAATTTGATTTTTTTGCGCAAATTCGAGTTTTTGTGTTGTTTCGGGGAGTTTTGGATCTTAATTCGATAAAATATATTCGATTCATATACAGGGTGTCAGATCTGAGTAGCGCTGACATTCACCAGAGTTTTTCTCCAGCTTTTGTGCTTTTCCGCGTAAGGGAGCTTAATTCAATGAAATCCCATACAGGGTGTGCCATTAACAATGATTTCGCGATCGATTGATATACAGGGTGTGCAATTTAAAAGTTCTTTCATTATTTTTTTTGCACGCTTTCGGTTTTGTGCTCCTCGGGGTTTCAAGGTCGAGTTTTTTTGCGCGCTTTCGGTGATTTTGTGCTCCTTCGGGGTTTTTTCGGTTCCTTTGGATATTTTTCGTTCATTCGTGGTACTTCGGGTTCTTTCAAGTTTTTCCGTGTTTCGTCGGGTTCTTTCTTCGTGGAATGCACCGAACTTGAAACGATAGAGTTAAAACGATATTCTTTCGGTTTGTTTCTTATGATGAAAGCACCCACTGCAAATCAATTATATACTGGGTGTCCCATATGCATTTTTCATCATGTTTTTTCACGTGTGGAAGCTAATTTCGGTAAAATGTCATACAGGGTGTGCGATTACAATGAATTTGCGATCGGGTGATATACTGGGTGAGCACTTTACAAGTTCTTCTGTTTTTTGCGCGCTCTCAAGTTTTTGTGTTTTTTTGTGTTCCTTTTTTTACGGAAAAATTATCTTCGAAACATATACGGGGTGTTACATAGGAGCTCCATAGAATAATTTTGATACTTCCTTCGTGGTAATTACTGAACTCGAATAGATGGAATTACAACGATATTCTTTGGTCTTTTTTTTTTCACTGCTAATCAATTGTATACTGAGTGTCTCATATGCATTCTCCTTCAAGTTTTCTCGCGAATGGGAGCGGATTTCGATAAAATGTCATACAGGGTGTGCAATTTACAATAAGTTTACGATCGGGTTATATACGGGGTGTGCAATTTACAAGTAATTTTGTGTTTCGGGTTTTTTCAGGTTCCTTTAGATTTTTTGTGTTACTTGGTGTTCTTTCGTGTTTTCTCGCGTTGTTTCGTGTAATTTCGGTTTCTTTCGTAAAACTTCGGTTTCTTTCGTGTTTCTCCGTGTTTTTTCCAGTTCTTTCAAGCTTTTTCGCTTTCAACGGGTAATTTGACGTGTTTCGTGTTTCTGCGCGCTTCATTGAAGTATGGGCCCTATTGATCTGCGGTCTATATTGATCTATGGTCTATATTGATCCATGGGCCAATTGAACTACTGGCCTATTGAACTACTGGCCTATGGATCTACGGGCCTATGGATTTACGGGCCTATTGATCTACCCGCTTACTAGTAAGTAGTAAAATAGTAATTTCTTTGAATCTCCAAATTATTTGATATCATAGTCGATCTAGATCATAAGTACCATTGAAGACCTCTTGAAAACGATGAATTGACATATGGCAATCACATACTCCTCAGCGATTTCGAATGGTAAGGCGAATTATATTGATCTTGCTATATCTCTAGAACAGTAGATTTCATAGTCGATCTTGTTCATGAGTTCAGTATGACCTATTGAAAACGAATAATTGACATTCAGCAAGCATCTTCTCCACAGGGATTCCGAACGGCAAAGCGCAAAATATTAATCTCGCAATATCTTTTTAACACTTGATTTAAGAGGCGATCTAGTTCATGAGTGCTTTAGAAGAACTATTGAAAACGATAAATTGACATACAGCAATCACCTACTTCTCAGGCATTTCAAATGGTAAGAAGAAAAATAGTAATTTCTTTATATCTCCAAAACATTTGATATCATATTCGATCTAGTTCATGAGTACCATTGAAGACCTATTGAAAACGATGAATTGACATATGGCAATCACATACCCTTCAGCGATATCGAATGGTAAGGCGAAAAATATTAATCACGCAATATCTTTTGATAAGTTGATTGAATAGGCGATCTTGCTCAAGAGTGCTGTAGAAGAACTATTGAAAACGATAAATTTACATACAACTATCACCTACTCCTCAGGGATTTCGAATGGTAAGAAGAAAAATAGTAATTTCTTTATATCTCCAAAACATTTGATATCATAGTCGATCTAGTTCATGAGTACCATTGAAGACCTATTGAAAACGATGAATTGACATATGGCAATCACATACCCCTCAGCGATTTCGAATGGTTAGGCGAAAAACATTAATCTTGCTATATCTCTAGAACAGTAGATTTCATAGTCGATCTTGTTCATGAGTTCAGTATGACCTATTGAAAACGAATAATTGACATGCAGCAATCATCTTCTCCACAGGGATTCCGAACGGCAAAGCGCAAAATATTAATCTCGCAATATCTTTTTAACACTTGATCAGAAGGCGATCTAGTTCATGAGTGCTCTAGAAGAACTATTGAAAACGATAAATTGACATACAGCAATAACCTACTCCTCAGGGAATTCAAATGGTAAGTAGAAAAATAGTAATTTCTTTAAATCTCCAAAAAATTTGATATCATAGTTGATCTAGTTCATGAGTACCATTGAAGACCTATTGAAAACGATGAATTGACATATGGCAATCATATACTCCTCAGCGATTTCGATTGGTGAGGCGAAAAATATTAATCTCGCAATATCTTTTGAGCAGTTGATTTAATAGGCGATCTAGTTCAAGAGTGCTTTAGAAGAACTATTGAAAACGATAAATTGACATACAGCAATCACCTACTCCTCGGGGATTTCGAATGGTAAGAAGAAAAATAGTAATTTCTTTATATCTCCAAAACATTTGATATCATAGTCGATCTAGTTCATGAGTACCATTGAAGACCTATTGAAAACGATGAATTGACATATGGCAATCACATACTCCTCAGCGATTTCGAATGGTAAGGCGAAAAATATTAATCTTGTTATATCTCTAGAACAGTAGATTTCATAGTCGATCTTGTTCATCTGTTCAGTAAGACCTATTGAGAACGAATAATTGACATACAGCAATCACCTTCTCCACAGGGATTTTGAACGGCAAAGCTCAAAATATTAATCTCGCAATATCTTTTCAACACTTGATTTGATAGGCGATCTTGTTCATGAGTGATTTAGAAGAACTATTGAAAACGATATATTGACATACAGCAATCCCCTACTCCTCAAGGATTTCAAATGATAAGAAGAAAAATAAAAATTTCTTTATATCTCCAAAACATTTGATATCATATTCGATCTAGTTCATGAGTACCATTGAAGACCTATTAAAAACGATGAATTGACATATGGCAATCACATACTCCTCAGCGATTTCGAATGGTAAGGCGAAAAATATTAATCTCGCAATATCTTTTGAACAGTTGATTAAATAGGCGATCTAGTTCAAGAGTGCTGTAGAAGAACTATTGAAAACGATAAATTGACATACAGCTATCACCTACTCCTCTGGGATTTCGAATGGTAAGAAGAAAAATAGTAATTTATTTATATCTCCAAAACATTTGATATCATATTCGATCTAGTTCATGAGTACCATTGAAGACCTATTGAAAACGATGAATTTACATATGGCAATCACAAACTCCTCTGCGATTTCGAATGGTAAGGCGAAAAATATTAATCTTGTTATATCTCTAGTACAGTATATTTCATAGTCGATCTTGTTCATGTGTTCAGTATGACCTATTGAAAACGAATAATTGTCATACAGCAATCACCTACTCCACAGGGATTTCGAATGGTAAGAAGAGAAATGGTAATTTCTTTATAACTTCAAAACATTTGATATCATAGTCGATCTAGTTCATGAGTAACATTGAAGACCTCTTGAAAACGATGAATTGACATATGGCAATCACATACTCCTCAGCGATTTCGATTGGTAAGGCGAAATATATTGATCTTGCTTTATCTCTAGAACAGTAGATTTCATAGTCGATCTTGTTCATGAGTTGAGTATGACCTATTGAAAACGCCTAATTGACATACAGCAAATCACCTACTCCACGGGGATTTCGAATGGTAATGCGCAAAATATTAATCTCGCAATATCTTTTGAACACTTGATCTAATAGGCGATCTAGTTCATGAGTGCTCTAGAAAAACTATTGAAAACGATGAATTGACATACAGCAATCACCTACTCCTCAGGGATTTCAAATGGTAAATAGAAAAATAGTAATTTCTTTAATTCTCCAATACATTTGATATCATAGTCGATCTAGTTCATGAGTAGCATTGAAGACCTATTGAAAACGATGAATTGACATATGGCAATCATATACTCCTCAGCGATTTCGATAGCTAAGGCGAAAATTATTATTCTTGCTATATCTTAGGAACAGTAGATTTCATAGTCGATCTTGTTCATGAGTTCAGTATGACCTATTTAAAACGAATAATTGATATGCAGCAATCATCTTCTCCACAGGGATTGCGAACGGCAAAGCGCAAAATGTTAATCTCGCAATATATTTTTAACACTTGATTTAATAGGCGATCTAGTTCATGAGTGCTCTAGAAGAACCATTGAAAACGAAAAATTGACATACAGCAATCACCTACTTCTCAGGCATTTCAAATGGTAAGAAGAAAAATAGTGATTTCTTTATGTCTCCAAATCATTTGATATCATAGTCGATCTAGTTCATGAGTACCATTGAAGACCTATTGAAAACGATTAATTGACATATGGCAAACTCATACTCCTCACCGATATCGAATGGTAAAGCGAAAAATATTATTCACGCAATATCTTTGAACAGTTGTTTAAATAGGCAATCTTGCTCAAGTGTGCTGTAGAAGAACTATTGAAAACGATAAATCGACATAGAGCTATCACTTACTCCTCAGGGATTTCGCTTGGTAAGAAGAAAAATAGTAATTTCTTTATATTTCCAAAACATTTGATATCATATTCGATCTAGTTCATGAGTATCATTGAAGACCTATTGAAAACGATGAATTGACATATGGCAATCACATACCCCTCAGCGATTTCGAATGGTAAGGCGAAAAACATAAATCTTGCTATATCTCTAGAACAGTAGATTTCATAGTCGATCTTGTTCATCTGTTCAGTAAGACCTATTGAGAACGAATAATTGACATACAGCAATCACCTTCTCCACAGGGATTTCGGACGGCAAAGCGCAAAATATTAATCACGCAATATCTTTTCAACACTTGATATAATAGGCGATCTTGTTCATGAGTGCTTTAGAAGAACTATTGAAAACGATATATTGACATACAGCAATCACCTACTCCTCAGGGATTTCAAATGGTAAGAAGAAAAATAGTGATTTCTTTATATCTTCAAATCATTTGATATCATAGTCGATCTTGTTCATGAGTACCATTGAAGACCTATTGAAAACGATGAATTGACATATGGCAATCACATACTCCTCAGCGATTTCGAATGGTAAGGCGAAAACTGTTAATCTCGCAATATCTCTTGAACAGTTGATTGAATAGGCGATCTAGTTGAAGAGTGCTGTAGAAGAACTATTGAAAACGATAAATTGACATACAGCTATCACATACTCCTCAGGGATTTCGAATTTTAAGAAGAAAAATAGTAATTTATTTATATCTCCAAAACATTTGATATCATATTCGATCTAGTTCATGAGTACCATTGAAGACCTATTGATAACGATGAATTGATATATGCCAATCACATACTCCTCAGCGATTTCGAATGGTAAGGCGAAAAATATTAATCTCGCAATATCTTTTGAACAGTTGATTAAATAGGCTATCTAGTTCAAGGGTGCTGTAGAAGAACTATTGAAAACGATAAATTGACATACAGCTATCATCTAATCCTCAGGGATTTCGAATGGTAAGAAGAAAAATAGTAATTTATTTATATCTCCAAAACATTTGATATCATATTCGATCTAGTTGATGGGTACCATTGAAGACCTATTGAAAAAGATGAATTGACATATGGCAATCACAAAGTCCTCAGCGATTTCTATGGTAAGGCGAAAAATATTAATCTTGTTATATCTCTAGAACAGTATATTACATAGTCGTTCTTGTTTATGTGTTCAGTATTACCTATTGAAAACGAATAATTGACATACAGCAATCACCTACTCCACAGGGATTTCGAACGCTAAGAAGAAAAATAGTAATTTCTTTATAACTTCAAAACATTTGATATCATAGTCGATCTAGTTCATGAGTTCAGTATGACCTATTGAAAACGAATAATTGACATACAGCAATCACCAACTCCACTGGCATTTCGAATGGTGAAGCGCAAAATATTAATATCGCAATATCTTTTGAACACTTGACTAAATAGGCGATCTAGTTAATGAGTGCTTTAGAAGAACAATTGAAAACGATGAATTGACATTCAGCAATCACCTACTTCTC
The DNA here is from genome assembly GCA_030674115.1 of Micraspis discolor. NCBI lineage: Eukaryota > Metazoa > Arthropoda > Insecta > Coleoptera > Coccinellidae > Micraspis > Micraspis discolor. The sequence continues at coordinate 37,762 of JARTUT010002220.1, forward strand.
AGAAATTTCAAATGGTAAGAAAAAAAATAGTAATTTTTTCATATCTCAAAAACATTTGATATCATAGGCGATCTAGTTCATGAGTGCTTCTGAAGAACTATTGACAACGATCAATTGACATACAGCAATCACCTTCTCCTCAAGGATTTCAAATGGTAAGAAGAAAAATAGTAATTTCTTTATATCTCCAGAACATTTGATATCATAGTCGATCTAGTTCATGAGTACCATTGAAGACCTGTTGAAAACGATCAATTGACATATGGCAATCACATACTCTTCAGCGATTTCGAATGGTGAGGCGAAAAATATTGATCATGTTATATCTCTAGAACAGTAGATTTCATAGTTGATCTTGTTCATGAGTTCAGTATGACCTATTGAAAACGAATAATTGACATACAGCAATCACCTACTCCACAGGTATTTCGAATGGTAAAGCGCAAAATAGTAATTTCGCAATATCTTTTGAACACTTGATATAATAGGCGATCTAGTTCATGAGTGCTTTAGGAGAACTATTGAAAACGATATATTGACATACAGCTATCACCTACTCCTCACAGATTCCGAATGGTAAGAAGAAAAATAGTAATTTTTTTAGATCTCCAAAGAATTTGATATCATAGTCGATCTAGTTCATGAGAACCATTGAAGATTAGTTGAAAACGCTGAATTAACATATGGCAATCACATACTCCTCAGCGATTTCGAATGGTAAGGCGAAAATTATTAATATTGCTATATCTCTTGAACAGTAGATTTCATAGTCGATCTTGTTCATGAGTTCAGTATGACCTATTGAAATCGAATAATTGACATACAGCAATCACCTACTCCACAGGTATTTCTAAAAGTGAAGCGCAAAATATTATTCTCGCAATATCTTTTGAACACTTGATTAAATAGGCGATCTAGTTCATGGGTGCTATAGAAGAACTATTGAAAACGATAAATTGACATACAGCAATCACCTACTCCTCACGGATTTCAAATGGCCAGAAGAAAAATAGTAATTTCTTTATATCTCCAAAACATTCGTTATCATAGTCGATCTAGTTCATGGATACCATTGAAGACCTATTGAAAACGATGAATTGACGTATGGCAATCATATACTCCTCAGCGATTTCGATTGGTAAGGCGAAAAATATAAATCTTGCTATATCTCTGGAACAGAAGAATTCATAGTTGATCTTGTTCATGAGTTCAAAATGACCTATTGAAAACGAATAATTGACATAAAGGAATCACCTATTACACAGGGATTTCGAATGGTAAAGCGCAAAATATTAATCTCGCAATATTTTTTGAAAACTTGATATAATAGGCGATCTAATTCATGAAATTCTCAGAAATTTCCAATGGTAAAAAAAAAATAGTAATTTCTTTATATCTCCAACACATTTGATATCATAGGCGATTTGTTTGAATGCTTTAGAAGGACTATTGAAAATGATAAATTGACATACAGCAATCACCTTCTCCTCAGGGATTTCAAATGGTAAGAAGAAAAATAGTAATTTCTTTATATCTCCAAAATATTTGATATCAAAGTCGATCAAGTTCATGAGTACCATCGAAGACCTATTGAAAACGATGAATTGACATATGTAAATCACATACTCCTCAGCGATTTCGAATGGTCAGGCTAAAAATATTAATATCGCAATATCTTTTGAACACTTGATTTAATAGGCTATCTAGTTCATGAGTACCATTGAAGAGCTATTGAAATATTTGAAACGATGAATTGACATACGGCAATCACATACTCCTCAGCGATTTCGAATGGTAAGGCGAAAAATATCAATCCTGTCATATCTCTAGAACAGTAGGTTTCATAGTCGATCTTGTTCGTGTGTTCAGTATGACCTATTGAAAACGAATAATTGACATACAGCAATCACCTACTCCACAGGGATTTCGAATGGTAAAGCGCAAAATACTAATTTCGCAATATCTTTTGAACACTTGAATTAATAGGCGATCTAGTTAATGAGTGCTTTAGAAGAACTATTGAAAACGATAAATTGACATACAGCAATTACCTACTTCTCAGAAATTAAAAATGGTAAGAAAAAAAATAGTAATTTCTTTATATGTACCAAACATTTGATATCATAGGCGATTTGTTCATGAGTGCTTCAAAAGGACTATTGAGAACGATAAATTGACCTACAGCAATCACCTACTCCTCAGGGATTTCAAATGGTAAAAAGAAAAATAGTAATTTCTCTATATCTCCAAAACATTTGATATCATAGTCGATCTAGTTCATGAGTACCATCGAAGACCTATTGAAAACGATGAATTGACATATGTAAATCACATACTCCTCAGCGATTTCGAATGGTCAGGCTAAAAATATTAATCTCGCAATATCTTTTGAACAGTTGATTGAATAGGCGATCTAGTTGAAGAGTGCTGTAGAAGAACTATTGAAAACGATAAATTGACATACATCTATCACATTCTCCTCAGGGATATCGAATTTTAAGAAGAAAGATAGTAATTTATTTATATCTCCAAAACATTTGATTTCATAGTCGATCTTGTTCATCTGTTCAGTAAGACCTATTGAGAACGAATAATTGACATACAGCAATCACCTTCTCCACAGGGATTTCGGACGGCAAAGCGCAAAATATTAATCTCGCAATATCTTATGAACACTTGATTTAAAAGGCGATCTAGTTCATGAGAGCTTTAGGAGAACTACTGAAAACGATGAATTGACATACAGCAGTCACCTACTCCTCAGGGATTTCGAATGGTAAAAAGCAAAATAGTAATTTCTTTATATCTCCTGAACATTTGATCTTATAGTCGATCTAGTTCATGAGTACCATTGAAGACCTATTGAAAACAATGAATTGACATATGGCAATCACATACTCCTCAGCGATTTCGAATGGTAAAGCGCAAAATACATATTTCGCAATATCTTTTGAACACTTGATTTAATAGGCGATCTAGTTAATGAGTGCTTTAAAAGAACTATTGAAAACGATTAATTGACATACAGCAATCACCTACTTCTCAGAAATTTCAAATGGTTAGAAAAAAAATAGTAATTCCTTTATATCTCCAAAACATTTGATATCATAGGCGATTTGTTTATGGGTGCTTTAGAAGGACTATTGAAAACGATAAATTGACATACAGCAATCACCTACTCCTCAGGGATTTCAAATGGTAAGAAGAAAAATAGAAATTTCTTTACATCTCCAAAACATTTGATGTCATAGTCGATCTAGTTCAAGAGTACCATCGAAGACCTATTGAAAACGGTGAATTGACATATCTGAATCACATACTCCTCAGCGATTTCGAATGGTCAGTCTAAAAATATTAATCTCGCAATATCTTTTGAATACTTGATTTAATAGGCGATCTAGTTCATGAGTGCTTCAGAAGAACTATTGAGAACGATCAATTGACATACAGCAATCACATACTCCTCAAGGATTTCTAATGGTTAGAAGAAAAATAGTAATTTCTCTATATCTCCAAAACATTTGATATCATAGTCGATCTAATTCATGATTATCATTGAAGACCTATTGAAAACGATCAATTGACATATGGCAATCACATACTCCTCAGCGATTCCGAATGGTGAGGCGAAAAATATTGATCTTGTTATATCTCTAGAACAGTAGATTTCATAGACGATATTGTTCATTTGTTCAGTATGGCCTATTGAAAACGAACAATTGACATACATCAATCATCTATTCCACAGGGATTTCAAATGGTGAAGCGCAAAATATTAATCTCGCAATATCTTTCGAACACTTGATTCGATAGGCGATCTAGTTAATGAGTGCTTTAGGAGAACTATTGAAAACGATAAATTGACATACAGCAATCATCAACTCCTCAGGGATTTCGAATAGTAAGAAGAAAACTAAAAATTTCTTTATATCTCCAGAATATTTGATATCATAGTAGATCTATTTTATAAGTACCATTGAAGACCTATTGAAAACGATGAATTGACATATGGCAAACACATACTCCTCAGCGATTTCGAATGGTTAGGCGAAAAATATAAATCTGGCTATATCTCTAGAACAGTAGATTTCACAGTCGATCTTGTTTAGTATTACCTATTGAAAACGAATAATCGACATACAGCAATCACATACTCCAGAGGTATTTCGAATGGTAAAGCGCAAAATATTAATCTCGCTATATCTTCCGAAAACTTGATTTAATAGTCGATCTAGTTCTTGAGTTCAGTGTGACCTATTGGAAACGAATAATTGACATACAGCAATAACATACTCCAGAGGTATTTCGATTGGTAAAGCGCAAAATATTAATCTCGCGATATCTTTCGAAAACTTGATTCAATAGTCGATCTAGTTCATGAGTACCATTGAAGACCTATTGAAAACGATGAATTGACATATGGCAATCATATACTCTTCAGCGATCTCGACAGGTAGGCGAAAATTATTAATCTTGCTATATCTCTAGAACAGTAGATTTCACAGTCGATCTTGTTCTTGAGTTCAGTATCACCTATTGTAAACGAATAATTGACATACAGCGATCACCTACTCCACAGGGATTTCGAATGGTAAAGCCCAAAATATTAATCTCGCAATATCTTACGAACACTTGATTCAATATTCGATCTAGTTCATGAGTTCTTTGGAAGAACTATTGAAAACGATAAATTGACATACAGCAATCATCTACTCCTCAGGCATTTCGAATGGTAAGAAGAAAAATAGTGATTTCTTTATATCTCCAGAACATTTGATATCATAGTCGATCTAGTTCATAAGTACCATTGAAGACCTATTGAAAACGATGAATTGACATATGGCAATCACATACTCCTCCTCGATTTCGAATGGTAAGGCGAAAAATATTAATCTGGCTATATCCCTAGAACAGTAGATTTCACAGTCGATCATTTTAAGTATGACCTATTGAAAACGAATAATTGACATACAGCAATCACCTACTCCAGAAGTATTTCGATTGGTAAAGCGCAAAATATTAATCTCGCGATTTCTTTCGAACACTTGATTTAATAGTCGATCTAGTTCATGAGTGCTTCAGAAGAACTATTGAAAACGATAAATTGACATACAGCAATCACCTACTTCTCAGGGATTTCGAACGGTAAAGCGCAAAATGGTAAGAAGAGAGATAGTAATTTCTTCATAACTCCAAAACATTCGATATCATAGTCGACCTAGTTCATGAGTATAATTGAAGACCTATTGAATACGATGAATTGACATACGGCAATCACATACTCCTCAGCGATTTCGAATGGTAAGGCGGAAAATATTAATCTTTTCATATCTCTAGAACAGTAGATTTCATAGTCGATCTTGTTTATGAGTTCAGTATGACCTATTGAAAACGAATAATTGACATACAGCAATCACCTACTCCAGAGGTATTTCGAATGGTAGAGTGCAAAATATTAATCTCGCAATATCTTTCGAACACTTGATTTAATAGGCGATCAAGTTCATGAGTGCTTTAGAAGAACTATTGAAAACGATAAATTGATATACAGCAATCACCTACTCCTCAGGGATTTCGAATGGTAATAAGAAAAATAGTAATTTCTTTATATCTCCAAAACATTCGATATCATAGTCGATCTAGTTCATAAGCACCATTGAAGACCTATTTAAAACGACGAATTGACATATGGCAATCACAATATCCTCAGCGATTTCGAATGGTTAGGCGAAAAAAATTTATCTTGCTATATCTCTAGAAGAGTAGATTTCTAAGTCGATCTTGTTCATGAATTCAGTATGACCTATTGAAAACGAAAAATTGACATACAGCAATCTCATACTCCACAGGTATTTCGAATGGTGAAGCGCAAAATATTAATCTCGAAATGTCTTTTGAACACTTGATTCAATAGGCGATCTAGTTCATGAGTGCTTCAGAAGATCTATTGAGAACGGTAAAATGACATACAGCAATCACCTACTTCTCAGGAATTTCCAATGGTAAGAAGAAAGATAGTAATTTCTTTATATCTCCAAGACTTTTGATATCTCAGTCGATCTAGTTCATGAGTACCATTGAAGACCAATTGAAAACGATGAATTGACATATGGCAATCACATACTCCTCAGCGATTTTGAATGGTGTGGCGAAAAATATTAATTGTGTTATATCTCTAGAACAGTAGATTTCATAGTCGATCTTGTTCATGTGTTCAGTATGACCCATTGGAACCGAATAATTGAAATACAGTTATCACATTCTCCGAAGGGATTTCGAATGGTAACGCGCAAAATATTAATCTCGCAATATCTTTTGCACACTTGATTTAAAAGACGATCTTGTTCATGAGTGCTTTAAAAGAACTATTGAAAACGATAAATTGACATACAGCAATCACCTATATCTCAGGGATTTCAAATGGTAAAAAAAAAATAGTAATTTCTTTATATCTCCAAAACATTTGATATCATAGTCGATCTAGTTCATGAGTAACATTGAAGACCTATTGAAAACGATGAATTGACATATGGCAATCACATACTCCTGAGCGATTTCGAATTGAAAGGAGAAAAATATTAATCTTTCTATATCTCTAGAACAGTAGATAACATAGTCGATCTTGTTCATGAGTTCAGTATGACCCATCGAAAATGAATAATTGACATACAGCAATCACCTTCTCCACAGGTTCTTCGAATGGTAAAGCGCAAGATATTAATCTCGCAATATCTTTTGAACACTTGATTTAATAGGCGATCTAGTTCATGAGTGCTCTAGAAGAACTATTGAAAACGATAAATTGATATACAGCAATCACCTAGATCTCAAGGATTTCAAATGGTAGGAAGATAAATAGTAATTTCTTTATGTCTCCAAAACATTTGATATCATAGTCGGTCTAGTTCATGAGTACCATTGAAGACCTCTTGAGAACGATGATTTAACATATGGCAATCACATACTCCTCAGCGATTTCGAATGGTAAGGCCAAAAATATTAATCTTTTTATATCTCCAGAACAGTAGATTTCATAGTCGATCTTGTTCATGTGTTCAGTATGATCTATTGAAAACGAATAATTGACATACAGCAATCACCTACTCCACAGGGATTACGAATGGTAAAGCGCAAATTATTAATCTGGCAATATCTTTTGAACACTTGATTTAATAGGCGATCTAGTTCATGAGTGCGTTAAGAAGAACTATTGAGAACGATAAATTGACATACAGCAATCAGCTACTCCTCAGGGATTTCAAATGGTAAGAAGAAAAATAGAAATTTCTTTATATCTCTAAAACATTTGATATCAAGGTCGATCTAGTACATGAGTACCATTGAAGACCTATTGAAATCGGTGAATTGACATATGGCAATCACATACTCCTCAGCGATTTCGAATGGTAAGGCGAAAAATATAATTCTTGCAATATCTTTTGAACAGTGGATTAAATTGGCGATCTAGTTCATGAGTGCTGTAGAAGAACTATTGAAAACGATAAATTGACACAGGGCAATCACCTACTCCTAAGAAATTTCGAATGGTAAGAAGAAAAATAGTTATTTCTTTATATCTCCAAAACATTTGATATCATAGTCGATCTAGTTCATGAGAAACATTGAAGACCTATTGAAAACGATGAATTGACATAAGGCAATCTCGCAATATCTTTTGAACAGTTGATTAAATAGGCGATCTAGTTCATGAGTGCTGTAGACGAACAGTTGAAAACGATAAATAGTTGAAAACGATAAATTGACACTGTACCGATACTCGGGATGGTATTCGGAAATAAAATCCTAATCGGCAACGCCTATGTATGTGATGTTTATTTGGTTGCCTACCCACTATTGAAAATTCCCGTCTGAACTAATCTTGGTAAACAACATATGTAGTCGCGAATTTTTCATTCTTTTAACAACTCTGTTGGTGAAAGGTAATTTAAACGATTAGCGAGCCCTTTTGGGACTAAGGTTTCAGATTTTACTGAGTGAAGTACGAAGGCTATCCCTGGTTGCAGGTAAACGTTTCTTAGAATAATTAACTTGATCTTTTTTGTGATTGTTGATTTATTTGCAGATTCGTTTCACGAATTACCTTAATCATTGTCACCTTTTCCAAAACATTTTCTTGGAAATAAAGCTATTCAAAAGTAATCCTTTTCATCTTCATCACCCTGGTGTTAGAACCTACCGTTACATCTGGCGCCCAACGTGGGGCACAGGGTTGAAAGTATGGAAAACGAAGAGGGTTATAATTTAAGAAGTAATCGTCCAAACACAGGAGCCATCCCGAAAACATCAGGATTACGACATGGAAGGCCTAACCATTTCAAAAGAGATGAAAACCACGATGGACGAGATCTGAAGAACATCGCGACTATGATACAGGGGTCATCCAAAGATAGCACCCCAAACAGAAAGGAAAGCGTATCACACCCAATTCGTCTGTTTGCAGAACAGGTACCAATTACTAATATCCAACATGAAGAAGTGAACAAAATAGATTTTCCTGATTCGGTAAATAAAAATGTCCACATATTGAGTAATGTACCTGTAAATCAAGATCAACTAAATGAAAGTTTTGAAATACGTTATCCATCACCAGGTGCAGCGGAAACTTTCAGAAAAAATTTTGCTTTTAACGTACCACCCCCACCCATTCATTCGGGGAAAAATAAAAATATTCAGTTGAATAAATCGACTGGTTTTCACAATGTTGGTACGCCAAAGAGATCTTTTTCTCTGAATTCGAAATCATATGCCGAAAATTATAGAATCCAGGAAAAACCAGCTAAATATTACAGCAGCGAAGAAAGAAGAACTGTTCACGAAAATTTAAATGCTACTAACCTAGGTTAAGATAAAAATTTATTAGGAAATAATATTTCAGATAAACATATAGATGGTAATATTTTTGTAAATACCAAGGATTTAGAATCAATTGTTAGCAATGTAATTGCGTCAATGCAAAGGTTGAATTGTTTGCCGGATACCAGGGTAGTGAGTGAAAGTACTTCCAATTTCCAAAATCTTGATAAAATGTTGCCATACTTCGATGGAAACAAGGGAATACATCCCGTGGAATTCATGCAACAGATCGAATATCATTTCAGGAACGTAAACATGAATTTTGATCAATTCAAGTACATTATTTATACTCATTTTCTGGGTGATTCAAAGTTCTTGAGTGACGCTTGTCTCTATCAATTCCAGAGTTTCGATTTATTCAAAACATCGTTTTTGGCTCAATTTTGGAGCGAAGATATACAGGAAGAATACCGAGAAAAATTGCATAATTTCAAATACGACAATTCCGTTTCATTCTTGGATCATTTTTTGAAAGGTATGTCTATAATTAAACATCTTTCACCGCTATATTCCGAACAACAAATTATTAAAAAGATATCTCGATCATTTCCACCTATCATTAGTGCATTATTGGTAATGACTAATAACTTTTCGGATGCCCTCGAACGCTTAAGACAAGCGGATTCTTATTATAATAAAACGGAGTCCATAAATATGCACGAAAAGAAGTATGTTTCTCAGAATCATCTCAACACGCCACATATGAAACCTAATGATAACGAGCGTAAAAACAGGGTTTGGTTTCAAAATGAACATCGCGGAAATAATCATAATATATCGGGAATTGAATTTATTGAAGGTAGTGAAAATGAAATTAATGAAGATTTAGGGACGGAAAACTGCAACGAACTTCAGGATTAGGTCCGATTCGGAAGTTTGTTCATAGTAGGACCATTAAAAAAATTTTAAATAATCCTTTTGACGATTTAATTGAAGAGAGTGACATTGACGAAGAAATAAAACATATAAGATCCCCACTTATAGAAATAAAAATATTTAATTTCCATTTCGTTGCCTTAGTCGATACGGGAAGCGAGGTTTGTTGTTTGAATGATTACGTCTGGGCGATGTTACAGCCATTTCATGGGGAAATACCAACTTTTCCATGTACAGGGGTCAAAATTTCAGGAGCCTGGAAAGCCAAACATAAGATAGTCAAACAACAGGCCTCTTTAATATTTAAAATAGGTGATCTCTCTTTTCAATACGAATTTCTTTTTATATCCGATTTACATTATCCAATAATTATCGGAATAGACTTTTTTGCGCTACAATTCGGCTAGAATTGACTTGGAGAACGAGAGATTTTTGTCAAGGTCGGTGATGTTTGGAAGGAAATTTATGAAGTGAAAAACCCTCCGGAGGAAATAAAAAGATTTGAATCTTGTAAAATAAGATCAATTTCAATTCGAGACAGTGGTCTTAACAGACATGTAGGTTTTTCAGAAATGGAAAGCGACTTCAAGGAAAAATTGCAAAAGACAATAGAAAAGAGTCCATTAACTGAGGACCAATCAAAAACTTTCTGGCTTCTTTTGAATAGATTTCGTGGTGTTTTCTCGGATATTCCGGGACGTACATCGGTCTACCACCATGACATTGAACTCACTAATTATGAGGGCTTTTGCCGTAAACAATATCCCATACCAGTGGCCCACCGGAAGGCAGTGCAGTCCCAACTTGATTTAATGGAGAAATGGGGTGTCATAAAAAAATGTCCCACCAAATACCTCTCACCATTAATGGCAACAGTAAAGAGGGATCGAACAGTAAGAATTTGTTTAGATGCTCGTTTTCTGAATTCTAGAATGGTTAAAGAGCATGATACTCCTAAACCTATTGAGGAAATTATGCACACGATACAGGGGGAACAAATAAAATTTATGGCGTCCTTAGATTTCAGCGCTGCTTATTGGCAAATACCTTTAACTGAGCGGTCTCAGAAATATACAGGTTTTATGTTCGAAGGTAAAAGTTATTGTTTCTGTACTCTAACTTTTGGATTGCAGAGCAGTGTGAGTGCGTTCGTTCGTTGTTTGAATGGGGTTTTTGACAGTTCCTTTTCCAAGTACTTGATCACTTATGTAGATGATTTACTTATATTCGCCCCCACGTTCGAAAGCTTTATAATTCGTTTGGAATCCGTGTTGGCTAAATTAGAAGAACATGGTTTCACCCTAAAATTGTCCAAGTGTGACTTTTTTCTTGAGGAAATGCCCTTTTTGGGATATATTTTGAATACAAACGGTATAAGACCAGATCCGCGAAGAATTCAGGCTATTAATGATTTCAAATCACCAAGCAATAAAAAAGAGCTTCAGCGTATTTTAGGACTGGCTAATTTTGATCGTTCTTTTTGCCGAAATTTCTCGGAGGCGGTGGAACCACTTAATCACCTGTTGAAAAAGGAATCATCTTGGAGATGGTCTGATGGTGAGGAGGCCGCGTTCACTAAAATAAAGAATTTGATATCGGGAAATACGCTTCTGTACCACCCCAGCGAGAAAGTACCATTTTGTTTGGAGGTAGATGCTAGTGATACCGCTTTGGGGTGTCATTTATTCCAAATTGTTAATAACCAGCGCAGACCCGTCGCTTGGGCTTCCCGTCTACTTCTTCCTAGAGAAACGCGTTATTCGAGCAACGAAAAAGAAGCTTTAGCCGTCGTTTGGGCTTTGAAACGATTTCGTATATATCTCCTAGGAAGAGAATTCAAAATTTTCACAGACAATAATGCGATTACCTACTTGAAAACATGTAGGTTACTTTCGGGCAGAATTTCTCGATTCGCTCTGGCGCTTCAAGAGTACGATTTCGAAATTTGTCATCTCCCAGGTAGTAAAAATTTGATTGCTGACGCGTTATCACGTTTCACGCTGCCTCGTCCTACAACTCCTACCGATAAACAATTTAAAATATTGTCGATATTCAGACTTCCCAAGGAGATTCTTGATTTACTGCAAAATATGCCGAAGTATCAAAGCCAGGACAGTAAACTCCAGGACATCATAAGTCGGTTACCTCACGACGAAAAATTAAGAAATCGGTTTTGTTTGAATAAAAATCTGCTATACATTCGAGAAAACAACGAAAACAAATATTTGCTTGCTATTCCCAAACAGTTGGTCCCTGACTTCGTGAAAGCATATCACGAAATATATGGCCATTTTGGCACTTATAAGACTTGGAGGGCTTTACGATCAGAATTATGGTGGGGAAATATGATCAAGGATATCAAGCGGTTACTTAAGTCTTGTGAAATATGCCAAAGGGCTAAAATCACAATGTTGCCTAACCCAAATATTGAGCCTATTGTGCCGGAGAATAGGAATGATTTGGTTGCGTTAGATATATACGGACCTTTACCAGTTAGTAGAGGTGGGGTTGCGTATGTTTTGGTGGTTTTGAACGTCTTTACGAAGTATGTGAAGCTTTTTCCTTTGAAAAAGGCCACTACTCGAGCCATTGCGAATCGAATTATCGGTCAGTATATTCGAGACTTTGGACCAATGAAAAGGTTATTGAGCGATCAAGGCAGTCAGTTTACGTCTTCTGGGTGGAAGAATTCATTCGAAGGACTTGGAATAAAAGTTATTCATTGTTCGGTAAGACGACCACAAGCAAATCCCTCAGAGCGTGTGATGAGGAGCTAGGACGATTGTTGAGAACGTTTTGTCATGAACATCATAGTAGATGGGCCATAGAGCTACCTCATATTGAGGATTTTCTCAACTCGGTAGTACACGAGTCAACTGGTTTTACCCCAGAAGAATTGCAGTTTGACATTCCTAGACCTGGTCTACTGCCAGAGAACTTTCAGGGTGAATCATTGGCGGAATGCCGTTTAGAAACTAAGTTGTTTCTAGCTAAGGAAAGCCTAATGAGTTCGGCCACCAGGCGTGAAGCTCGTTACTATCACAGGCCTTCCGTTGAGTTCAAGGTGGGCGATTTGGTGTTAGTACGCTCTAATCCAACATCTTCTGCTATAAAATCGGAAACGAAGAAAATGTTACTCCTTTTTGAGGGACCCTATAGAGTGAAAAAATGTGTCTCTCCTGTAACTTATGTGTTGGAATACCTGAACATGAAAAAAGAACGTGGCGTGTTCCATATCTGTCATTTGAAGCCTTATCATGGCGAAGCAGGAAAAAGTATGAAATAGGTCAAATGTTTCGGAAAAACTGGGGGTCAAGTTGTACCGATACTCGGGATAGTATTCGGAAATAAAATCCTAATCGGCAACGCCTATGTGATGTTTATTTGGTTGCCTACCCACTATTGAAAATTCCCGTCTGAACTAATCTTGGTAAACAACATATGTAGTCGCGAATTTTTCATTCTTTTAACAACTCTGTTGGTGAAAGGTAATTTAAACGATTAGCGAGCCCTTTTGGGACTAAGGTTTCAGATTTTACTGAGTGAAGTACGAAGGCTATCCCTGGTTGCAGGTAAACGTTTCTTAGAATAATTAACTTGATCTTTTTTGTGATTGTTGATTTATTTGCAGATTCGTTTCACGAATTACCTTAATCATTGTCACCTTTTCCAAAACATTTTCTTGGAAATAAAGCTATTAAAAAGTAATCCTTTTCATCTTCATCACCCTGGTGTTATAACCTACCATTACAACACAGGGCAATCACCTACTCCTAAGGGATTTCGATTGGTAAAGCGCAAAAGATCAATCTCGCAATATATTTTGAACACTTGATTTAATAGGCGATCTAGTTCATGAGTGCTACAGAAGAACTATTGAAAACGATAAATTGACATACAGCAATCACCTACTCCTCAGGGATGTCAAATGGTAAGAAGAAGAAAAGTAATTTCTTTATATCTCCATAACATTTGATATCATAGTCGATCTAGTTCATGAGTACCATTGAAGACCTATTGAAATCGGTGAATTGACATATGGCAATCACATACTCCTCAGCGATTTCGAATGGTAAGGCGAAAAATATAATTCTCGCATTATCCTTTGAACAGTTGTTTAAATAGGCGATCTAGTACATGAGTGCTGTAGAAGAACATATGAAATCGATAAATTGACACAGGGCAATCACCTACTCCTAAGATATTTCGAATGGTAAGAAGAAAAATAGTTATTTCTCTATATCTCCAAAACATTTGATATCATAGTCGATCATGTTTATGAGTAACATTGAAGACCTATTGAAAATGATGAATTGACATATGGCAATCATATACTCCTCAGCGATCTCGATTGGTTAGGCGAAAATATTAATCTTGCTATATCTCTAGAACAGTGGATTCCATAGTCGATCTTGTTCATAAGTTCGGTTTGACCTATTGAAAACGAATAATTAACATACAGCAATTACCTACTTCACAATGATTTCGAATGGTTAAGCGCAAAATATTAATCTCGCAATATCTTTTGAACACATGATTTAATAGGCGATCGAGTTCATGAGTGCTTTAGATGAAATATTGAAAACGTTAAATTGACATACAGCAATCACCTATTTCTCAGGGATTTCAAATGGTAAGTAGAAAAATAGTGATTTCTTTATATCTCTAATATATTCGATATCATAGTCGATCTAGTTCATGAGTACCTTTGAAGACCTAATGAAAACGATGAAATGATATATGGCAATCATATACTCCTCAGCGATTTCGAATGGTAAGGCGAAAAATATTATTCTGGCTATATCTCTATCTACAGTAGATTTCACAGTCGATCTTGTTCAGTATCACCTATTGAAAACGAATAATTGACATACAGCAATCACCTACTCCAGACGTATTTCGATTGGAAAAACGCAAAATATTAATTTCGCGATATCTTTCGAACCCTTGATTTAATAGTGGATCTAGTTCATGAGTGCTTCAGAAGAACTAGTGAAAACGATAAATTGACATACAGGAATCACCTACTTCTCAGAGATTTCGAACGGTAATGCGTAAAATGGTAAGAAGAAAGATAGTTATTTCTACATAACTCCGAAACATTCGATATCATAGTCGATCTAGTTCATGAGTATAATTGAAGACCTATTGAAAACGATGAATTGACATACGGCAATCACATACTCCTCAGCGATTTTGAATGGTAAGGCGAAAAATATTAACCTTGTTATATCTCTAGAACAGTAGATTTCATAGTCGATCTTGTTCATATGTTCAGTATGACCTATTGAAAACGAATAATTGACATACAGCAATCACCTACTCCACAGAGATTTCGAATGGTTAAGCGCAAAACACTAATTTCGCAATATCTTTAGAACACTTGATTTAATAGGCGATCTTGTTCATGAGTGCTTTAGAAGAACTATTGAAAACGATGAATTGACATACAGCAATCACCTACTCCTCAGGGATTTCGAATGGTAAGAAGAAAAATAGTAATTTCTTTATATCTCCAAAACATTTGATGTCATAGTCGATCTAGTTCATAAGTACCATTGAAGACCTATTGGAAACGAGAATTGACATATGACAATCACATACTCCTCAGCGATTTCGAATGGTAAGGCGAAATATATTAATCTTGATATATCTCTAGAACAGTAGATTTCACAGTCGATCTTGTTTATGAGTTCAGTATGACCTATTGAAAACGAATAATTGACATACAGCAATCACCTACTCCACAGAGATTTCGAATGGTAAAGCGCAAAATACTAATGTCGCAATATCTTTTGAACACTTGATTTAATAGGCGATCTTGTTCATGAGTGCTTTAGAAGAACTATTGAAAACGATTAATTGACATACAGCAATCACCTACTCCTCAGGGATTTCGAATGGTAAGAAGAAAAATAGTAATCTCTTTATATCTCCAAAACATTTGATATCAAAGTCGATCTAGTTCATAAGTACCATTGAAGACCTATTGGAAACGAGAATTGACATATGGCATTCACATACTCCTCAGCGATATCGAATGGTAAAGCGAAAAAAATTAATCTTGCTATATCTCTAGAACGGTAGATTTCAAATTCGATCTTGTTCATGAGTTCAGTATGACCTATTGAAAACGAATAATTGACATACAGCAATCACCTATTCCAGAGGTATTTCGAATGGTAGAGTGCAAAATATTAATCTCGCAATATCTTTCGAACACTTGATTTAATAGGCGATCAAGTTCATGAGTGCTTCAGAAGAACTATTGAAAACGATAAATTGACATACAGCAATCACCTACTCCTCAGGGATTTCGAATGGTAATAAGAAAAATAGTAATTTCTTTATATCTCCAAAACATTTGATATCATAGTCGATCTAGTTCATAAGTACCGTTGAAGACCTATTTAAAACGACGAATTGACATATGGCAATCACATACTCCTCAGCGATTTCGAATGGTAAGGCGAAAAATATTAATCTTGCTTCATCTCTTGAACAGTAGATTTCACTGTCGATCTTGTTTATGAGTTCAAAAAGACCTATTGAAAACGAATAAGTGACATACAGCAATCACCTACTCCAGAGGTATTTCGAATGGTAAAGCGCAAAATATTAATCTCGCGATATCTTTTGAACACTTGATTTAATAGACGATCTTGTTCATGAGTGCTCTAGAAGAACTATTGAAAACGATAAATTGACATACAGCAATCACCTATATCTCAGGGATTTCAAATGGTAAGAAAAAAAAATAGTAATTTCTTTATATCTCCAAAACATTTGATATCATAGTCGATCTAGTTCATAAGTACCGTTGAAGACCTATTTAAAACGACGAATTGACATATGGCAATCACATACTCCTCAGCGATTTCGAATGGTAAGGCGAAAAATATTAATCTTGCTTCATCTCTTGAACAGTAGATTTCACTGTCGATCTTGTTTATGAGTTCAAAAAGACCTATTGAAAACGAATAAGTGACATACAGCAATCACCTACTCCAGAGGTATTTCGAATGGTAAAGCGCAAAATATTAATCTCGCGATATCTTTTGAACACTTGATTTAATAGACGATCTTGTTCATGAGTGCTCTAGAAGAACTATTGAAAACGATTAATTGACATACAGCAATCACCTACTCCTCAGGGATTTCGAATGGTAAGAAGAGAAATAGTAATCTCTTTATATCTCTGAAACATTTGATATCAAAGTCGATCTAGTTCATAAGTACAATTGAAGACCTATTGGAAACGAGAATTGACATATGGCAATCACATTATCCTCAGCGATTTCGAATGGTGAGGCGAAAAAAATTAATCTTGCTATATCTCTAGAACAGTAGATTTCAAAGTCGATCTTGTTCTTGAGTTCAGTATGACCTATCGAAAACGAAAAATTGACATACAGCAATCACGTACTCCACAGGTATTTCGAATGGTGAAGCGCAAAATATTAATCTCGAAATGTCTTTTGAACACTTGATTCAATAGGCGATCTAGTTCATGAGTGCTTTAGAAGATCTATTGAGAACGGTAAATTGACATACAGCAATCACCTACTTCTCAGGAATTTCAAATGGTAAGAAGAAAGATAGTAATCTCTTTATATCTCCAAGACATTTGATATCTTAGTCGGTCTAGTTCATGAGTACATTTGAAGACCAATTGAAAACAATGAATTGACATATGGCAATCACATACTCCTCAGCGATTTCGAATGGTGTGGCGAAAAATATTAATCTTGTTATATCTCTAGAACAGTAGATTTCATAGTCGATCTTGTTCATGTGTTCAGTATGACCCATTGAAAACGAATAATTGAGATACAGTTATCACATTCTCCGAAGGATTTCGAATGGTAAAGCGCAAAATATTAATCTCGCAATATCTTTTGAACATTTGATTTAATAGACGATCTTGTTCATGAGTGCTTTAAAAGAACTATTGAAAACGATAAATTGACATACAGCAATCACCTATATCTCAGGGATTTCAAATGGTAAGAAAAAAAATAGTAATTTCTTTATATCTCCAAAACATTTGATATCATAGTCGATCTAGTTCATAAGTAACATTGAAGACCTATTGAAAACGATGAATTGACATATGGCAATCACTTGATTTAATAGGCGATCTAGTTCATGAGTGCTCTAGAAGAACTATTGAAAACGATAAATTGACATACAGCAATCACCTAGATCTCAAGGATTTCAAATGGTAGGAAGATAAATAGTAATTTCTTTATGTCTACAAAACATTTGATATCATAGTCGGTCTAGTTCATGAGTACCATTGAAGACCTCTTGAGAACGATGATTTGACATATGGCAATCACATACTCCTCAGCGATTTCGAATGGTAAGGCCAAAAATACTAATCTTGTTATAACTCCAGAACAGTAGATTTCTTAGTCGATCTTGTTCATGTGTTCAGTATGACCTATTGAAAACGAATAATTGACATACAGCAATCACCTACTCCACAGGGATTACGAATGGTTAAGCGCAAATTATTAATCTGGCAATATCTTTTGAACACTTGATTCAATAGGCGATCTAGTTCATGAGTGCGTTCAGAAGAACTATTGAGAACGATAAATTGACATACAGCAATCACCTACTCCTCAGAGATTTCAAATGGTAAGAAGAAAAATAGAAATTTCTTTATATCTCCAAAACATTTGATATCATAGTCGATCTAGTTCATGAGTACCATTGAAGACCTATTGAAATCGGTAAATGACATATGGCAATCACATACTCCTCAGCGATTTCGAATGGTAAGGCGAAAAATATAATTCTCGCATTATCATTTGAACAGTTGTTTAAATAGGCGATCTAGTGCATGAGTGCTGTGGAAGAACAGTTGAAATCGATAAATTGACACAGGGCTATCACCTACTCCTAAGATATTTCGAATGGTAAGAAGAAAAATAGTTATTTCTCTATATCTCCAAAACATTTGATATCATAGTCGATCATGTTTATGAGTAACATCGAAGTCCTATTGAAAACGATGAATTGACATATGGCAATTATATACTCCTCAGCGATCTTGATTGGTTAGGCGAAAAATATTAATCTTGCTATATCTCTAGAACAGTGGATTCCATAGTCGATCTTGTTCATAAGTTCGGTTTGACCTATTGAAAACGAATAATTGACATACAGCAATCACCTACTCCACAGAGATTTCGAATGGTTAAGCGCAAAATACTAATTTCGCAATATCTTTAGAACACTTGATTTAATAAGCGATCTTGTTCATAAGTGCTTTAGAAGAACTATTGAAAACGATGAATTGACATACAGCAATCACCTACTCCTCAGGGATTTCGAATGGTAAGAAGAAAAATAGTAATTTCTTTATATCTCCAAAACATTTGATGTCATAGTCGATCTAGTTCATAAGTACCATTGAAGACCTATTGGAAACGAGAATTGACATATGACAATCACATACTCCTCAGCGATTTCGAATGGTAAGGCGAAATATATTAATCTTGATATATCTCTAGAACAGTAGATTTCACAGTCGATCTTGTTTATGAGTTCAGTATGACCTATTGAAAACGAATAATTGACATACAGCAATCACCTACTCCAGAGGTATTTCGAATGGTAGAGCGTAAAATATTAATCTCGCAATATCTTTCCAACACTTGAATTAATAGGCGATCTAGTTCATGAGTGCTTTAGGAGAACTATTGAAAACGATAAATTGACATACAGCAATCATCTACTCCTCAGGGATTTCGAATGGTAAGAAGAAAAATAGTAATTTCTTTATATCTCCAGAACATTTGATATCATAGTCGATCTAGTTCATAAGTACCATTGAAGACCTATTGAAAACGATGAATTGACATATGGCAATCACATACTCCTCAGCGATTTCGAATGGTGAGGCGAGACATATAATTCTCGCAATATCTTTTGAACAGTTGATTAAATAGGCGATCTAGTTCATGAGTGCTGTAGAAGAACTATTGAAAACGATAAATTGACACAGGGCAATCACCTACTCCTAAGGGTTTTCGAATGGTAAGAAGAAAAATAGTTAATTCTTTATATCTCCAAAATATTTGATATCATAGTCGATCTAATTTATGAGAAACATTGAAGACCTGCTGAAAACGATGAATTGACATATGGCTATCACATACTCCTCAGCGATTTTGATTGGTATAGCGCAAAATATTATTATCGCGATATCTTTTGAATACTTGATATAATAGTCGATCTAGTTCATGAGTGCTTCAGAAGAACTATTGAAAACGATAAATTGACATACAGCAATCACCTACCTCTCAGGGATTCCGAACAGTAAAGCGCAAAATGGTAAGAAGAAAGATGGTAATTTCTTCATAACTCCAAAACATTCGATATCATAGTCGATCTAGTTCATGAGTATCATTGAAAACCTATTGAAAGCGATGAATTGACATACGGCAATCACATACTCCTCAGCGATTCTGAATGGTAAGGCGAAAAATATTAATTTTGTTATATCTCTAGAACAGTAGATTTCATAGTCGATCTTGTTCATGTGTTCACTATGACATATTGAAAATGAATAATTGACATACAGCAATCACCTACTCCACAGGGATTTCGAATGGTAAGAAGAAAAATAGAAATTTCTTTATATCTCCAGAACATTTGATATCATAGTCGATCTAGTTCATAAGTACCATTGAAGACCTATTGAAAACGATGAATTGACATGGCAATCACATACTCCTCAGCGATTTCGAATGGTAAGGCGAAAAATATGAATCTCGCAATATCTTTTGAACAGTTGATTAAATAGGCGATCTAGTTCATAAGTGCTGTAGAAGAACAGTTGAAAACGATAAATTGACACAGGACAAACACCTACTCCTAAGGGATTTCGAATGGAAGTAAGGAAAATAGTTATTTCTTTATATCTCCAAAACATTTGATATCATAGTCGATCTTGTTTATGAGTAACATTGAAGACCTATTGAAAACGATGAATTGGCATATGGCAATCACATACTTCTCAGCGATTTTGATTGGTATAGCGCAAAATATTATTATCGCGATATCTTTTGAATACTTGATATAATAGTCGATCTAGTTCATGAGTGCTTCAGAAGAACTATTGAAAACGATAAATTGACATACAGCAATCACCTACCTCTCAGGGATTCCGAACAGTAAAGCGCAAAATGGTAAGAAGAAAGATTATAATTTCTTCATAACTCCAAAACATTCGATATCATGGTCGATCTAGTTCATGAGTATCATTGAAAACCTATTGAAAGCGATGAATTGACATACTGCAATCACATACTCCTCAGCGATTCTGAATGGTAAGGCGAAAAATATTAATTTTGTTATATCTCTAGAACAGTAGATTTCATAGTCGATCTTGTTCATGTGTTCACTATGACATATTGAAAACGAATAATTGACATACAGCAATCACCTACTCCACAGAGATTTCGAATGGTAAAGCGCAAAATACTTATTTCGCAATATCTTTTGAACACTCGATTTAATAGGCGATCTAGTTCATGAGTGCTATAGAAGAACTATTGAAAACGATAAATTGTTATCCAGCACCTACTCCTCAGGGATTTCGAATGGTGAGAAGAAAAAAGATAATTTCTTTATATCTCCAATACATTTGATATCATGGTCGATCTAGTTCGTGAGTACCATTGAAGACCTATTGAAAACGATGAATTGACATATGGCAATGATATACTCCTCAGCGATCTCGATTGGTAAGGCGAAAAATATTAATCTTGCTATATCTCTAGAACAGTGGACGCCATAGTCGATCTTGTTTATGAGTTCAGTATGACCTATTGAAAACGAATAATTGACATACAGCAATCACCTACTCCACAGAGATTTCAAATGGTAAAGCGCAAAATACTTATTTCGCAATATCTTTTGAATACTCGATTTAATAGGCGATCTAGTTCATAAGTGCTATAGAAGAACTATTGAAAAGATATATTGTTATCCAGCACCTACATCTCAGGGATTTCGAAAGGTAAGAAGAAAAAAATTAGTAAGCACTGACGTGAGGTCAGATTGCTTTGGCGCTCTTGTTGACCTACTTGCGAGTAAATATTCAAACCTTAACAAATGTATAAGCTCTCTGATCGGGTGAACAATAGTCTTTTTCCGTACTATGGGACAATGTGATGTAAATATGAAAGCCTAATGAATAAACAAACCTTTATCTCAATTTGAAAATAACTACTCATAATTTTCACCAAATTTTGTTCTATGCTTCTCCTAAAAACATACGTCATTGCTTTTCTGAGTTTTGACGACGCCATCAAATTCTTTCTCTAAGATAAAAAATTTTTGATTAATATTACCTCTGTGCTTTTCTGAATTTTGACAACGTCATCGACATCGAATTCTACCTCTATGAATTCTATGAAAATTTTGATTGATATTACGCCAACTGACACTGATATATAGGTCCGAAAGTTGTCAAACGAATATCGATCTGTGATGGCAAATCTTTCAATGACAAAGCTCGGACTTCATGACATTTCTATTTTTCTCTTGAGTAAATGAAAAAAATGATCATATCTTCAGAAGGGGGAAAGCTACGACAATGAAATTTGAGAAGGCGTAAGATATCGGCAACCTCAATATATATACGGATTTTTATTTAAATCTTAATGAAGTCTTAGGAGATATTGAGTATTGAAAATGTTTTTTTGGGGAATTTTTTAAAAATTTTCTAGCGTGACAATTTCTGCGAAATTTTGCAAGCCGTTTCATTTCAGCCTCCCTCAATAACATTCCATGTATCAACTTGATCAGATAGATATTCTAGTAGTTATTGAGGAAACAAAATTTCAGATGCTCATAACTACTGAACCATCCGACAGATTTGGCCCAATAACGAACTTGACCGAGATATTTGGACAATTAACCTATTCTGAAAATATGAAAACTCTAGCTGAATTCTTTTGGATGCTAGAGAGGATACGGCCGGCCGGCCGGACGGCCGGCCGGACAGACTCAACTTTCGCCACGAATTCTTCATCAGGGAGTCGAACTCAATCGATTGAGACCATTTTCGGCTCGATATTCCAAAATTACAGACATTCGGGCAAAATGATAGGCACTCTGTTCGGGTGAACAAGAGCGCCAAAAAGATAATTTCTTTATATCTCCAATACATTCGATATCATAGTCGATCTAGTTCATGAGTATCATTGAAAACCTATTGAAAGCGATGAATTGACATACGGCAATCACATACTCCTCAGCGATTCTGAGTGGTGAGGCGAAAAATATTAATCTTGTTATATCTCTAGAACAGAAGATTTCATAGTCGATCTTGTTCATGTGTTCACTATGACATATTGAAAACGAATAATTGACATACAGCAAGCACCTACTCCACAGGGATTTCGATTGGCAAAGCGCAAAATATTAATCTCGCAATATCATTTGAACACATGATTTAATAGGCGATCGAGTTCATGAGTGCTTTAGATGAACTATTGAAAACGATAAATTGACATAAAGCAATCACCTACTCCTCACGGATTTCAAATGGTAAGTAGAAAAATAGTAATCTCTTTATATCTCCAATTTATTCGATATCATAATCGCTCTGGTTCATGAGAACCATTGAAGACCTATTGAAAACGATGAATTGATATATGGCAATCATATACTCTTCAGCGATCTCGATTGGTAGGCGAAAATTATTAATCTTGCTATATCTCTTGAACAGTAGATTTCATAGTCGATCTTGTTCATGAGTTCAGTATGACCTATTGAAATCGAATAATTGACATACAGCAATCACCTACTCCACAGGTATTTCGAAAAGTGAAGCGCAAAATATTAATCTCGCAATATCTTTTGAACACTTGATTAAATAGGTGATCTAGTTCATGAGTGCTATAGAAGAACTATTGAAAACGATAAATTGACATACAGCAATCACCTACTCCTCACGGATTTCAAATGGTAAGTAGAAAAATAGTAATCTCTTTATATCTCCAATATATTCGATATCATAATCGATCTGGTTCATGAGAACCATTGAAGACCTATTGAAAACGATGAATTGATATATGGCAATCATATACTCTTCAGCGATCTCGATTGGTAGGCGAAAATTGTTAATCTTGCTATATCTCTAGAACAGTAGATTTCACAGTCGATCTTGTTCTTGAGTTCAGTATGACCTATTGTAAACGAATAATTGACATACAGCAATCACCAACTCCACAGGGATTTCGAATGGTAAAGCCCAAAATATTAATCTCGCTATATCTTACGAACACTTGATTTAATATTCGATCTAGTTCATGAGTGCTTTAGCAGAACTATTGAAAACGATAAATTGACATACAGCTATCATCTACTCCTCAGGGATTTCGAATGGTAAGAAGAAAAATAGTAATTTCTTTATATCTACAGAACATTTGATATCATAGTCGATCTAGTTCATAAGTACCATTGAAGACCTATTGAAAACGATGAATTGACATATGGCAATCACATACTCCTCAGCGATTTCGAATGATAAGGCGAAAAATATTAATCTGGCTATATCTCTAGAACAGTAGATTTCACAGTCGATCTAGTTCAGTATGACCTATTGAAAACGAATAATTGACATACAGCAATCACCTATTCCGGAAGTATTTCGATTGGTAAAGCGCAAAATATTAATCTCGCGATATCTTTCGAACATTTGATTTAATAGTCGATCTAGTTCATGAGTGATTCAGAAGAACTATTGAAAACGATATATTGACATACCGCAATCAACTACTTCTCAGGGATTTCGATCGGTAAAACGCAAAATGGTAAGAAGAAAGATAGTAATTTCTTCATAACTCCAAAACATTCGATATCATAGTCGATCTAGTTCATGAGTAAAATTGAAGACCTATTGAAAACGATGAATTGACATACGGCAATCACATACTCCTCAGCGGTTTTGAATGGTTAGGCGAAAAATATTAATCTTGTTATATCTCTAGAACAGTAGATTTCATAGTCGATCTTGTTCATGTGTTCAGTATGACCTATTGAAAACGAATAATTGACATACAGCAATCACCTACTCCACAGGGATTTCGAATGGTAAAGCGCAAAATACTAATTTCGCAATATGTTCTGAACACTTGATTTAATAGGCGATCTAGTTCATGAGAGCTTTGGAAGAACTATTGAAAACGATGAAATGACTTACAGCAATCACCTACTCCTCAGGGATCTCGAATGGTAAGAAAAAAAATAGTAATTTCTTTATATCTCCAAAACATTTGATATCATAGTCGATCTAGTTCATAAGTACCATTGAAGACCTATTGGAAACGAGAATTGATATATGGCAATCACATACTCCTCAGCGATTTCGAATGGTAAGGCGAAAAATATTAATCTTGATATATCTCTAGAACAGTAGATTTCACAGGCGATCTTGTTTATGAGTTCTGTATGACCTATTGAAAACGAATAATTGACATACAGCAATCACCTACTCCAGAGGTAATTCGAATGGTAGAGTGCAAAATATTAATCTCGCAATATCTTTCGAACACTTGATTTAATAGGCGATCTAGTTCATGAGTGCTTTAGAAGAACTATTGAAAACGATAAATTGACATACAGCAATCATCTGCTCCTCAGGGATTTCGAATGGTAAGAAGAAAAATAGTAATTTCTTTATATCTCCAAAACATTTGATATCATAGTCGTTCTAGTTCATAAGTACCATTGAAGACCTATTGAAAACGACGAATTGACATATGGCAATCACATACTCCTCAGCGATTTCGAATGGTAAGGCGAAAAATATTAATCTTGATATATCTCCAGAACAGAAGATTTCACAGTCTATCTTGTTTATGAGTTCAGTAAGACCTATTGAAAACAAATGATTGACTTACAGCAATCACCTACTCCACAGGGATTTCGAATGGTAAAGCGCAAAATACTAATTACGCAATATCTTTTGAACACTTGATTTAATAGGCGATCTAGTTCATGAGTGCTTTAGAAGAACTATTGAAAACGATGAAATGACATACAGCAATCACCTACTCCTCAGGGATTTCGAATGGTAAGAAGAAAAATAGTAATTTCTTTATATCTCCAAAACATTTGATATCATAGTCGATCTAGTTCATGAGTACCATCGAAGACCTATTGAAAACGATGAATTGACATATGTAAATCACATACTCCTCAGCGATTTCGAATGAACAGGCTAAAAATATTAATCTCGCAATATCTTTCGAACACTTGATTTAATAGGCTATCTAGTTCATGAGTGCTTCAGAAGAACTATTGAGAACGATCAATTGACATACAGCAATCACCTACTCCTCAGGGATTTCGAATGGTGAAGCGCAAAATATTTATATCTCAATATCTTTTGAACACTTGACTAAATAGGCGATCTAGTTAATGAGTGCTTCAGAAGAACAATTTAAAACGATGAATTGTTATTCAGCAATCACCTACTTCTCAGAAATTTCAAATGGTAGGAAAAAAAATAGTAATTTTTTTATATCTCCAAAACATTTGATATCATATTCGATGTAGTTCATGAGTGCTTTAGAAGGACTATTGAAAACGATAAATTGACATACAGCAATCACCTACTCCTCAGGGATTTCAAATGGTATGAAGAAAAATAGTAATTTCTTTATATCTCCAAAACATTTGATATCATAGTCGATCTAGTTCATGAGTACCATCGAAGACCTCTTGAAATCGCTGAATTGACATATGTATATCACATACTCCTCAGCGATTTCGAATGGTAAGGCTTAAAATATTAATCTCGCAATATCTTTTGAACACTTGATATAATAGGCGATCTAGGTCATGAGTGCTTCTGAAGAACTATTGAGAACGATCAATTGACATACAGCAATCACCTTCTCCTCAAGTATTTCAAATGGTAGGAAAAAAAATAGTAATTTTTTTATATCTCCAAAACATTTGATATCATATTCGATGTAGTTCATGAGTACAATTGAAGACCTGTTGAAAACGATAAATTGACATATGGCAATCACAAACTCCTCAGCGATTTCGAATGGTGAGGCGAAAAATATTGATCATGTTATATCTCTAGAACTGTAGATTTCATAGTTGATCTTGTTCATGTGTTCAGTATGACCTATTGAAAACGAATAATTGACATACGGCAATCACCTATTCCACAGGAATTTCGAATGGTAAGGCGCAAAATATTAATCTCGCAATATCTTTGGAACACTTGATTTAATGGTCGATCTAGTGCATGAGTGCTTCAGAAAAAACTATTGGAAACGATAAATTGACAAACAGCAATCACCTACTCTTCAGGGATTTCGAATGGTAAGAAAAAGAATAGTAATTTTTTTAGATCTCCAAAGAATTTGATATCATAGTCGATCTAGTTCATGAGAACCATTGAAGATTAGTTGAAAACGCTGAATTAACATATGGCAATCACATACTCCTCAGCGATTCCGAATGCTAAGGCGAAAATTATTAATCTTGCTATATCTCTTAAACAGTAGATTTCATAGTCGATCTTGTTCATGAGTTCAGTATGAGCTATTGAAATCGGATAATTGACATACAGCAATCACCTACTCCACAGGTATTTCGAAAAGTGAAGCGCAAAATATTTTTCTCGCAATATCTTTTGAACACTTGATTAAATAGGTGATCTAGTTCATGAGTGCTATATAAGAACTACTGAAAACGATAAATTGACATACAGCAATCACCTACTCCTCACGGATTTCGAATGGTGAGTAGAAAAATTGTAATTTCTTTATATCTCCAAAACATTCGATATCATAGTCGATCTAGTTCATGAATACCATTGAAGACCTATTGAAAACGATGAATTGAAGTATGGCAATCATATACGCCTCTGCGATATTGATTGGTCAGGCGAAAAATATTAATCTTGCTATATCTCTAGAACAGTGGATTTCATAGTCGATCTTGTTCATGATTTCAAAATGACCTATTGAACACGAATAATTGACATACAGGAATCACCTACTACACAGGGATTTCAAATGGTGAGAAGAAGAATAGTAATTTCTTTATATCTCCAAAACATTTGATATCATAGTCGATCTAGTTCATGAGTACCATCGAAGACCTATTGAAAACGATGAATTGACATATGTAAATCACATACTCCTCAGCGATTTCGAATGGTCAGGCTAAAAATATTAATCTCGCAATATCTTTTGAACACTTGATTTAATAGGCTATCTAGTTCATGAGTTCTTCAGAAGAACTATTGAGAACGATCAATTGACATACAGCAATCACCTACTCCTCAGGGATTTCGAATGGTAAGAAGAAAAATAGTAATTTTTTTATATCTCCAAAACATTTGATATCATAGTCGATCTAAGTAATGAGTACCATTGAAGACCTATTGAAAACGATCAATTGACATATGGCAATCACATACTCCTCAGCGATTTCGAATGGTGAGGTGAAAAATATTGATCTTGTTATATCTCTAGAACAGAAGATTTCATAGTCGATCTTGTTCATGTGTTCAGTATGACCTATTGAAAATGAATAATTGACATACCGCAAACACCTACTCCACAGGAATTTCGAATGGTGAGGCGCAAAATATTAATCTCGCAATATCTTTTGAAAACTTGATTTAATAGGCGATCTAGTTCATGAGTGCTTTAGAAGAACTATCGAAAACGATAAATTGACATACAGCAATCACCTACTCCTCAGGGATTTCAAATGGCAAGTAGAAAAATAGTAATTTCTTTATATCTCCAAAACATTTGATATCATAGTCGATCTAGTTCATGAGTACTATTGAAGACTTATTGAGAACGATGAATTTACATATGGCAATAACATACTCCTCAGCGATTTCGAATGGTAAGGCGAAAAATGTTAATCTTGTCATATCTCTAGAACAGTGGGTTTCATAGTCGATCTTGTTCATGTGTTCAGTATGACCTATTGAAAACGAATAATTGACATACAGCAATCAACTACTCCACAGGGATTTCGAATGGTAATGCGCAAAATACTAATTTCGCAATATCTTTTGAACACTTGATTTAATAGGCGATCTAGTTCATGAGTGCTTAAGAAGAACTATTGAAAACGATAAATTGACAAACAGCAATCACCTACTCCTCACGGATTTCAAATGGTAAGAAGAAAAATAGTAATTTCTTTATATCTCCAAAACATCTGATATCATAGTCGATCTTGTTCTTGAGTTCTATTGAAGACTTATTTAGAACGATGAATTTACATATGGCAATAACATACTCCTCAGCGATTTCGAATGGTAAGGCGAAAAATATTAATCTTGTCATATCTCTAGAACAGTAGGTTTCATAGTCGATCTTGTTCATGTGTTCAGTATGACCTATTGAAAACGATCAATTGACATACAGCAATCACCTACTCCTCAGGGATTTCGAATGGTAAGAAGAAAAATAGTAATTTTTTTATATCTCCAAAACATTTGATATCATAGTCGATCTAGTTAATGAGTACCATTGAAGACCTATTGAAAACGATGAATTGACGTATGGCAATCATATACTCCTCAGCGATCTCGATTGGTAAGGCGAAAAATATTAATCTCGCTATAACTCTAGAACAGTGAATTTCATAGTTGATCTTGTTCATGAGTTCAGTATGACCTATAGAAAACGAATAATTGACATACAGGAATCACCTACTCCACAAAGATTTCGAATGGTATGAATGTATGTATGGTTTATTGTTTGCTAACGAAATATTGTAAGCCAAAAGTTCAAAAGAATATATATATATACTACTCAGCGATCTCGATTGGTAAGGCGAAAAATATTAATCTTGCTATATCTCTAGAACAGTAGATTTCAAAGTCGATCTTATTCATGAGTTCAGTATGACCTATTGAAAACGAATAATTGACATACAGCAATCACCCACTCCACACTGATTCCGAATGGAAAAGCGCAAAATATTTATCTCGCAATATCTTTTGAACACTTGATCTAATGGGCGATCAATTTCTTAAGTGCTCTAGAAGAACTATTGAAAACGATAAATTGACATACAGCAATCATATACTCCTCAGGGATTTCAAATGGTAAGTAGAAAAGTAGTGATTCCTTTAAATCTTATAAAAAATATTAATCTCGAAATATCATTTGAACACTTGATTTAATGGGCGATCTAGTTCATGAGTGCTATAGAACAACTATCGAAAACGATAAATCAACATACAGCAATCACCACTCCTCAGGGATTTCAAATGTTGAGTAGAAAAATAGTGATTTCTTTAATTCTCCAAAACATTTGATATCATAGTCGATCTAGTTCATGAGTAGCATTGAAGACCTATTGAAATCGATGAATTGACATATCATATATTCCTCAGTGATTTCGATTGGTAAGGCGAAAATTATTTATCTTGCTATATCTCAGGAACAGAATATTTCATAGTCGATCTTGTTCATGAGTTCAGTATGACCTATTGAAAACGAATAATTGACATGCAGCAATCTTCTTCTCCACAGGGATTCCGAACGGCAAAGCTCAAAATATTAATCTCGCAATATCTTTTTAACACTTGATTTAATAGGCGATCTAGTTCATGAGTGCTTTAGAAGAACTATTGAAAACGATGAATTGACATTCAGCAATAACCTACTTCTCAGGCTTTTCAAATGATAAGAAGAAATATAGTAATTTCTTTATGTCTCCAGAACATTTGATATCAAAGTCGATCTAGTTCATGAGTACCATTGACGACCTATTGAAAACGATTAATTGACATATGGCAATCACATACTCCTCAGCGATTTCGATTTGTAAGTCGAAAAATATTAATCTTGCTATATCTCTAGAACAATAGATTTTATAGTCGATCTTGTTCATGAGTTCAGTATGACCTATTGAAAACGAATAATTGACATACAGCAATCACATACTCCACAGAGATTTCGAATGGTAAGGAGAGAAATGGTTATTTCTTTATATCTCCAAAATATTTGATATCATATTCGATCTAGTTCATGAGCACTATTGAAGACCTATTGAAAACGATGAATTGACATATGGCAATCACAAACTCCCCAGCGATTTCGAATTGTAAGGCGAAAAATATTATTCTTGCTATATCTCTAGAACAGTAGATTTCATAGTCGATCTTTCTCATGAGTTCAGTATGACCTATTGAAAACGAATAATTGACATACAGCAATCACCTACTCCACAGGGATTTCGAATGGAGAAGCGCAAAATATTAATCTCGCAAAATCTTTTGAACGCTTTATCTAAATGCGATCTAGTTCATGAGTGCTCTAGAAGAGCTATTGAAAACGATAATTTGACATACAGCAATCACCTACTCCTCAGGGATTTCAAATGGTAAGTAGAAAAATAGTGATTTCTTTAATTCTCCAAAACATTTGATATCATAGTCGATCTAGTTCATGAGTACTATTGAAGACCTATTGAAAAAGATGAATTGACATATGGCAATGACATACTCCTCAGCGATTTCGAAAGGTAAGGCGAAAACTATTATTCTCGCAATATCTTTTGAACAATTGATTGAATAGGCGATCTAGTTCAAGAGTGCTGTAGAAGAACTATTGAAAACGAATAATTGACATACAGCAATCACCTACTCCACAGGGATTCCGAATGGTAAAAAGAAAAATAGTAATTTCTTTATATCTTCAGAACATTTGATATCATAGTCGATCTAGTTCATGAGTACTATTGAAAACCTCTTGAAAACGATGAATTGACATATGGCAATGACATACTCCTCAGCGATTTCGAATGGTAAGGCGAAAACTATTATTCTCGCAATATCTTTTTAACAATTGATTGAATAGGCGATCTAGTTCAAGAGTGCTGTAGAAGAACTATTGAAAACGATAATTTGACATACAGCTATCACCTACTCCTCAGGGATTTCGAATTTTAAGAAGAAAAGTAGTAATTTATTTATATCTCCAAAACATTTGATATCATATTCGATCTAGTTCATGAGTACTATTGAAGACCTATTGAAAACGATGAATTGAAATATGGCAATCACATACTCCTCAGCGATTTCGAATTGTAAGGCGAAAAATATTAATCTTTCCATATCTCTAGAACAGTATATTTCATAGTAGATCTTGTTCATGAGATCAGTATGAACTATTGATAACGAATAATTGACATACAGCAATCACTTACTCCACAGGGATTTCGAATGGAAAAGCGCAAAATATTTATCTCGCAATATCTTTTGAACACTTGATCTAATGGGCGATCAATTTCTTAAGTGCTCTAGAAGAACTATTGAAAACGATAAATTGACATACAGCAATCATATACTCCTCAGGGATTTCAAATGGTAAGTAGAAAAATAGTGATTTCTTTAAATCTTATAAAAAAATATTAATCTCGAAATATCATTTGAACACTTGATTTAATAGGCGATCTAGTTCATGAGTGCTATAGAACAACTATCGAAAACGATAAATCGACATACAGCAATCACCTACTCCTCAGGGATTTCAAATGGCGAGTAGAAAAATAGTGATTTCTTTAATTCTCCAAAACATTTGATATCATAGTCGATCTAGTTCATGAGTATCATTGAAGACCTATTGAAATCGATGAATTGACATATCATATATTCCTCAGTGATTTCGATTGGTAAGGCGAAAATTCTTAATCTTGCTATATCTCAGGAACAGAAGATTTCATAGTCGATCTGGTTCATGAGTTCAGTATGACCTATTGAAAACGAATAATTGACATGCAGCAATCTTCTTCTCCACAGGGATTCCGAACGGCAAAGCGCAAAATATTAATCTCGCAATATCTTTTAAACACTTGATTTAATAGGCGATCTAGTTCATGAGTGCTTTAGAAGAACTATTGAAAACGATAAATTGACATTCAGCAATAACCTACTTCTCAGGCATTTCAAATGGTAAGAAGAAAAATAGTAATTTCTTTATGTCTCCAAAACATTTGATATCAAAGTCGATCTAGTTCATGAGTACCATTGACGACATTGACGATTAATTGACATATGGCAATCACATACTCCTCTGCGATATCGAATGGTAAGGCGAAAAATATTATTCACGCAATATCTTTTGAAAACTTGATTTAATAGGCGATCTAGTTCATGAGTGCTCTAGAAGAAGTATTGATAACGATATATTGACATACAGCAATCACCTACTCCTCAGGGATCTCAATTGGTATGAAGAAAAATAGAAATTTCTTTATATCTCCAAAACATTTGATATCATAGACAAACTAGTTCAGGAGTGCCATTGAAGAACTTTTAAAAACGATGAATTGAACTATGGCAATCACATACCCCTCAGCGATTCCGAAAGGTAAGGCGAAAAATATTAATCTTGTTAAATCTCTAGAACAGTAGATTTCATAATCGATCTTGTTCATCTGTTCACTAAGACCTATTGAGAACGAATAATTGACATACAGCAATCACCTTTTCCACAGGGATTTCGGACGGCAAAGCGCAAAATATTAATCTCGCAATATCTTTTCAACACTTGATTTAATAGGCGATCTTGTTCATGAGTGCTTTAGAAGAACTATTGAAAACGATATATTGACACAAAGCAATCACCTACTCCTCAGGGATTTCGAATGGTAAGAAGAGAAATAGTAATTTATTTATATCTCCAAATCATTTGATATCATATTTGATCTAGTTCATGAGTACCATTGAAGACCTATTGAAAGAGATGAATTGACATATTGCAATCACAAACTCCTCAGCGATTTCGAATGGTAAGGCGAAAAATATTAATCTTGTTATATCTCTAGAACAGTATATTTCATAGTCGATCTTGTTCATGTGAACAGTATGACCTATTGAAAACGAATAATTGACATACAGTAATCACCCACTCCACAGGGATTTCGAATTTTAAGAAGAAAAATAGTAATTTCTTTATATCTTCAAAACTTTTGATATCATAGTCGATCTAGTTCATGAGTACCATTGGAGACCTCTTGAAAACGATGAATTGACCTATGGCAATCACATACTCCTCAGCGATTTCGAATGGTAAGGCGAAAACTATTAATCTCGCAATATCTTTTGAACAGTTGATAGAATAGGCGATCTATTTCAAGAGTGCTGTAGAAGAATTCTTGAAAACGATAAATTGACATACAGCCATCACCTACTCCTCAGGAATTTCGAATTTTAAGAAAAAAAGTAGTAATTTATTTATATCTCCAAAACATTTGATATCATATTCGATCTAATTCATGAGTTCTATTGAAGACCTATTGAAAACGATGAATTTACATATGGCAATCACATACTCCTCAGCGATTTCGATTTGTAAGTCGAAAAATATTAATCTTGCTATATCTCTAGAACAATAGATTTTATAGTCGATCTTGTTCATGAGTTCAGTATGACCTATTGAAAACGAATAATTGACATACAGCAATCACATACTCCACAGAGATTTCGAATGGTAAGGAGAGAAATGGTTATTTCTTTATATCTCCAAAATATTGGATATCATATTCGTTCTAGTTCATGAGTACTATTGAAGAAATATTGAAAACGATGAATTGACATATGGCAATCACATACTCCCCATCTATTTCGAATTGTAAGGCGAAAAATATTATTCTTGCTATATCTCTAGAACAGTAGATTTAATAGTCGATCTTTTTCATGAGTTCAGTATGACCTATTGAAAACGAATAATTGACATACAGCAATCACCTACTCCACAGGGATTTCGAATGGAGAAGCGCAAAATATTAATCTCGCAAAATCTTTTGAACGCTTTATCTAAATGCGATCTAGTTCATGAGTGCTCTAGAAGAGCTATTGAAAACGATAATTTGACATACAGCAATCACCTACTCCTCAGGGATTTCAAATGGTAAGTAGAAAAATAGTGATTTCTTTAATTCTCCAAAACATTTGATATCATAGTCGATCTAGTTCATGAGTACTATTGAAGACCTATTGAAAAAGATGAATTGACATATTGCAATGACATACTCCTCAGCGATTTCGAAAGGAAAGGCGAAAACTATTATTCTCGCAATATCTTTTGAACAATTGATTGAATAGGCGATCTAGTTCAAGAGTGCTGTAGAAGAACTATTGAAAACGAATAATTGACATACAGCAATCACCTACTCCACAGGGATTCCGAATGGTAAAAAGAAAAATAGTAATTTCTTTATATCTTCAGAACATTTGATATCATAGTCGATCTAGTTCATGAGTACTATTGAAAACCTCTTGAAAACGATGAATTGACATATGGCAATGACATACTCCTCAGCGATTTCGAATGGTAAGGCGAAAACTATTATTCTCGCAATATCTTTTTAACAATTGATTGAATAGGCGATCTAGTTCAAGAGTGCTGTAGAAGAACTATTGAAAACGATAATTTGACATACAGCTATCACCTACTCCTCAGGGATTTCGAATTTTAAGAAGAAAAGTAGTAATTTATTTATATCTCCAAAACATTTGATATCATATTCGATCTAGTTCATGAATCTATTGAAGACCTATTGAAAACGATGAATTGACATATGGCAATCCAATACTCCTTGGCGATTTCGATTGGTGAGGCGAAAAATATTAATCTTTCCATATCTCTAGAACAGTGGATTTCATAGTAGATCTTGTTCATGAGATCAGTATGACCTATTGATAACGAATAATTGACATACAGCAATCACTTACTCCACAGGGATTTCGAATGGTAAAGCGCAAAATATTAATCACGCGATATCTTTTGAACACTTGAATTAATAGGCGATCTAGTTCATGAGTATAATTGAAGACCTATTGAAAACGATGAATTGACATATGGCAATCACTTACTCCTCAGCGATTTCGAATGGTAAGGCGAAAAATACTAGTCTTGCTATATCTCTAAACCAGTAGATTTCATAGTCGATCTTGTTCATGAGTTCAGTATGACCTATTGAAAACGAATAATTGACATACAGCAATCACCTACTCCACAGAGATTTCGAGTGGTAAAGCGCTAATTATTATTCTCGCAATATCATTTGAACACTTGATTAAATAGGCGATCTAGTTCATGAGTGCTTTAGAAGAACTATTGAAAACGATGAATTGACATACAGCAGTCACCTATTCCTCAGGGATTCCGAATGGTAAGAAGAAAAATAGTTATTTCATTATATCTCTAAAACATTTGATATCATAGTCGATCTAGTTCATGAGTACCATTGAAGCATTGAAGACCTGTTGAAAAAAATCAATTGACATATGGCAATCACATACTCCTCAGCGATTTCGAATGGTGAGGCGAAAAATATTGATCTTGTTATATCTCTAGAACAGTAGATTTCATAGTCGATCTTGTTCATGTGTTCAGTATGACCTATTGAAAACAAATAATTGACATACCGCAATCACCTACTCCACAGGAATTTCGAATGGTTAGGCGCAAAATATTAATCTCGCAATATCTTTGGAACACATGATCTAATTAGCGATCAATTTCTTAAGTGCTCTAGAAGAACTATTGAAAAAGATAAATTGAAAAACAGCAATCAACTCAGGGATTTCGAATGGTAAGAAAGAGAATATTAATTTTTTTAGATCTCCAAAAGAATTTGATATCATAGTCGATCTAGGTCATGAGTGCCATTGAAGACCTGTTGAAAACGCTGAATTAACATATGGCAATCACATACTCCTTAGCGATTTCGAATGGTAAGGCGAAAAATATTAATCTTGTCATATCTCTAGAACAGTAGGTTTCATAGTCGATCTTGTTCGTGTGTTCAGTATGACCTATTGAAAACGAATAATTGACATACAGCAATCACCTACTCCACAGGGATTTCGAATGGTAAAGCGCAAAATACAAATTTCGCTATATCTTTTGAACACTTGATTTAATAGGCGATCTAGTTAATGAGTGCTTTAGAAGAACTATTGAAAACGATAAATTTACATACAGCAATCACCTACTCCTCAGAACTTTCGAATGGTAAGAAAAAAAATAGTGATATCTTCATATCTCCAAATCATTCGATATCATAGGCGATTTGTTTATGAGTGCTTCAGAAGAACTATTGAAAACGATGAATTGAAATACAGCAGTCACCTATTCCTCAGGGATTCCGAATGGTAAGAAGAAAAATAGTTATTTCATTAGATCTCTAAAACATTTGATATCATAGTCGATCTAGTTCATGAGTACCATTGAAGACCTGTTGAAAAAAATCAATTGACATATGGCAATCACATACTCCTCAGCGATTTCGAATGGTAAGGCGAAAAATATTACTCTTGCTATATCTCTAGAACAGTAGATTCCATAGTCGATCTTGTTCATGAGTTCAGTATGACCTATTGAAATTGAATAATTGACATACAGCAATCACCTACTCCACAGGAATTTCGAATGGTAAGCGCAAAATATTAATCTCGCAATATCTTTGGAACACTTGATTTAAAGGGCGATCTAGTTCATGAGTGCTTCAGAAGAACTATTGAAAGAAATAAATTGACATAGAGCAATCATCTTCTCCTCAGGGATTTCGAATGGTAAGAAGAAAAATAGTAATTTCTTTATATCTCCAGAACATTTGATATCATTGTCGATCTAGTTCATAAGTACCATTGAAGACCTATTGAAAACGCTGAATTGACATATGGCAATCACATACTCCTTAGCGATTTCGAATGGTAAGGCGAAAAATATTAATCTTGTCATATCTCTAGAACAGTAGGTTTCATAGTCGATCTTGTTCGTGTGTTCAGTATGACTTATTGTAAACGAATAATTGACATACAGCAATCAAATACTCCTCAGGGGTTTCGAATGGTAAAGCGAAAATATTAATTTCGCTATATCTTTTGAACACTTGATTTAATAGGCGATCTAGTTGATGAGTGCTCTAGAAGAACTATTGAAAACGATAAATTTACATACAGCAATCACCTACTCCTCAGAACTTTCAAATGGTAAGAAAAAATAGTAATATCTTCATATCTATGAAACATTTGATATCATAGGCGATTTGTTTATGAGTGCTTTAGAAGAACTATTGAAAACGATGAATTGACATACAGCAGTCACCTATTCCTCAGGGATTCCGATGATGGTAAGAAGAAAAATAGTTATTTCATTAGATCTCTAAAACATTTGATATCATAGTCGATCTAGTTCATGAGTACCATTGAAGACCTGTTGAAAAAAATCAATTGACATATGGCAATCACATACTCCTCAGCGATTTCGAATGGTAAGGCGAAAAATATTACTCTTGCTATATCTCTAGAACAGTAGATTCCATAGTCGATCTTGTTCATGAGTTCAGTATGACCTATTGAAATTGAATAATTGACATACAGCAATCACCTACTCCACAGGAATTTCGAATGGTACGGCGCAAAATATTAATCTCGCTATATCTTTGGAACACTTGATTTAAAGGGCGATCTAGTTCATGAGTGCTTCAGAAGAACTATCGAAAACGATAAATTGACAAACAGCAATCACCTTCTCCTCAGGGATTTCGAATGGTAAGAAGAAGAATAGTAATTTCTTTATATCTCCAGAAAATTCGATATCATTGTCGATTTAGTTCATAAGTACCATTGAAGACCTATTGAAAACGATGAATTGACATATGGCAATCACTTACTCCTCAGCGATTTCGAATGGTAAGGCGAAAAATATTAATCTGGCTATGTCTCTAGAACAGTAGATTTCACTGTCGATCTTGTTCAGTATGACCTATTGAAAACGAATAATTGACATACAGCAATCACCTACTACAGAGGTATTTCGATTGGTAAAGCGCAAAATATTAATCTCGCGATATCTTTCGAACACTTGATCCAATAGTCGATCTAGTTCATGAGTGCTTCAGAAGAACTATTGAAAACGATAAATTGACATACAGCAATCACCTACTTCTCAGGGATTTCGAACGGTATAGCGCAAAATGGTAAGAAAAAAGATAGTAATTTCTTCATAACTCCAAAACATTCGATATCATAGTCGATCTAGTTCATGAGTATAATTGAAGACCTATTGAAAACGATGAATTGACATACAGCAATCACCTACTCCACAGGGATTTCGAATGGTAAAGCGCTAAATATTAATCGCGCAATATCTTTTGAACACATGATTCAATAGGCGATCGAGTTCTTGAGTGCTTCAGATGAACTATTGAAAACGATAAATTGACAAACAGCAATCACCTACTCCTCAGGGATTTCAAATGGTTAGTAGAAAAATAGTAATTTCTTTATACCTCCAATATATTCGATATCATAGTCGATCTAGTTCATGAGTACCATTGAAGACCTATTGAAAACGATGAATTGACATATGGCAATCATATACTCTTCAGCGATCTCGATAGGTAGGCGAAAATTATTATTCTTGCTACATCTCTAGAATAGTAGATTTCACAATCGATCTTGTTCTTGAGTTCAGTATGACCTATTGTAAACGAATAATTGACATACAGCAATCACCTACTCCACAATGATTTCGAATGGTAAAGCCCAAAATATTAATCTCGCAATATCTTACGAACACTTGATTCAATATTCGATCTAGTTCATGAGTTCTTTAGAAGAACTATTGAAAACGATAAATTGACATACAGCAATCATCTACTCCTCAGGCATTTCGAATGGTAAGAAGAAAAATAGTGATTTCTTTATATCTCCAGAACATTTGATATCATAGTCGATCTAGTTCATAAGTACCATTGAAGACCTATTGAAAACGATGAATTGACATATGGCAATCACATACTCCTCAGCGATTTCGAATGGTAAGGCGAAAAATATTAATCTGGCTATATCCCTAGAACAGTAGATTTCACAGTCGATCATGTTCAGTATGACCTATTGAAAACGAATAATTGACATACAGCAATCACCTACTCCAGAAGTATTTCGATTGGTAAAGCGCAAAATATTAATCTCGCGATATCTTTCGAACACTTGATTTAATAGTCGATCTAGTTCATGAGTGCTTCAGAAGAACTATTGAAAACGATAAATTGAGATACAGCAATCACCTACTTCTCAGGGATTTCGAACGGTAAAGCGCAAAATGGTAAGAAGAAAGATAGTAATTTCTTCATAACTCCAAAACATTCGATATCATAGTCGACCTAGTTCATGAGTATAATTGAAGACCTATTGAAAACGATGAATTGACATACGGCAATCACATACTCCTCAGCGATTTCGAATGGTAAGGCGAAAAATATTAATCTTTTTATATCTCTAGAACAGTAGATTTCATAGTCGATCTTGTTCATGTGTTCAGAATGACCTATTGAAAACGAATAATTGACATACAGCAATCACCTACTCCACAAGGATTTCGAATGGCAAAGCGCAAA
Organism: Micraspis discolor; assembly: GCA_030674115.1. NCBI lineage: Eukaryota > Metazoa > Arthropoda > Insecta > Coleoptera > Coccinellidae > Micraspis > Micraspis discolor. The sequence continues at coordinate 77,956 of JARTUT010002220.1, forward strand.
ATACTAATTTCGCAATATCTTTTGAACACTTGATTTAATAGGCGATCTAGTTCATGAGTGCTTTAGAAGAACTATTGAAAACGATTAATTGACATACAGCAATCACCTACTCCTCAGGGATTTCGAATGGTAAGAAGGAAAATAGTAATCTCTTTATATCTCCAAAACATTTGATATCAAAGTCGATCTAGTTCATAAGTACCATTGAAGACCTATTGGAAACGAGAATTGACATATGGCAATCACATACTCCTCAGCGATATCGAATGGTAAGGCGGAAAATATTAATCTTGCTATATCTCTAGAACAGTAGATTTCAAATTCGATCTTGTTTATGAGTTCAGTATGACCTATTGAAAACGAATAATTGACATACAGCAATCACCTACTCCAGACGTATTTCGATTGGAAAAACGCAAAATATTAATTTCGCGATATCTTTCGATTCCTTGATTTAATAGTGGATCTAGTTCATGAGTGCTTCAGAAAAACTATTGAAAACGATAAATTGACATACAGCAATCACCTACTTCTCAGAGATTTCGAACGGTAAAGCGTAAAATGGTAAGAAGAAAGATAATAATTTCTTCATAACTCCAAAACATTCGATATCATAGTCGATCTAGTTCATGAGTATAATTGAAGACCTATTGAAAACGATGAATGACATACGGCAATCACATACTCCTCAGCGATTTTGAATGGTAAGGCGAAAAATATTAATCTTGTTATATCTCTAGAACAGTAGATTTCATAGTCGATCTTGTTCATGTGTTCAGTATAACCTATTGAAAACGAATAATTGACATACAGCAATCACCTACTCCACAGAGATTTCGAATGGTTAAGCGCAAAACACAAATTTCGCAATATCTTTAGAACACTTGATTTAATAGGCGATCTTGTTCATGAGTGCTTTAGAAGAACTATTGAAAACGATGAATTGACATACAGCAATCACCTACTCCTCAGGGATTTCGAATGGTGAGAAGAAAAATAGTAATTTCTTTATATCTCCAAAACATTTGATGTCATAGTCGATCTAGTTCATAAGTACCATTGAAGACCTATTGGAAACGAGAATTGACATATGACAATCACATACTCCTCAGCGATTTCGAATGGTAAGGCGAAATATATTAATCTTGATATATCTCTAGAACAGTAGATTTCACAGTCGATCTTGTTTATGAGTTCAGTATGACCTATTGAAAACGAATAATTGACATACAGCAATCACCTACTCCAGAGGTATTTCGAATGGTAGAGCGTAAAATATTAATCTCGCAATATCTTTTGAAAACATGATTTAATAGGCGATCGAGTTCATGAGTGCTTTAGAGGAAATATTGAAAACGATAAATTGACATACAGCAATCACATACTCCTCAGCGATTTTGAATGGTAAGGCGAAAAATATTAATCTTGTTATATCTCTAGAACAGTAGATTTCATAGTCGATCTTGTTCATGTGTTCAGTATGACCTATTGAAAACGAATAATTGACATACAGCAATCACCTACTCCACAGAGATTTCGAATGGTTAAGCGCAAAACACTAATTTCGCAATATCTTTAGAACACTTGATTTAATAGGCGATCTTGTTCATGAGTGCTTTAGAAGAACTATTGAAAACGATGAATTGACATACAGCAATCACCTACTCCTCAGGGATTTCGAATGGTGAGAAGAAAAATAGTAATTTCTTTATATCTCCAAAACATTTGATGTCATAGTCGATCTAGTTCTTAAGTACCATTGAAGACCTATTGGAAACGAGAATTGACATATGACAATCACATACTCCTCAGCGATTTCGAATGGTAAGGCGAAATATATTAATCTTGATATATCTCTAGAACAGTAGATTTCACAGTCGATCTTGTTTATGAGTTCAGTATGACCTATTGAAAACGAATAATTGACATACAGCAATCACCTACTCCAGAGGTATTTCGAATGGTAGAGCGTAAAATATTAATCTCGCAATATCTTTCCAACACTTGAATTAATAGGCGATCTAGTTCATGAGTGCTTTAGGAGAACTATTGAAAACGATAAATTGACATACAGCAATCATCTACTCCTCAGGGATTTCGAATGGTAAGAAGAAAAATAGTAATTTCTTTATATCTCCAGAACATTTGATATCATAGTCGATCTAGTTCATAAGTACCATTGAAGACCTATTGAAAACGATGAATTGACATATGGCAATCACATACTCCTCAGCGATTTCGAATGGTGAGGCGAGAAATATAATTCTCGCATCTTTCGAACAGTTGATTAAATAGGCGATCTAGTTCATGAGTGCTGTAGAAGAACTATTGAAAACGATAAATTGACACAGGGCAATCACCTACTCCTAAGGGTTTTCGAATGGTAAGAAGAAAAAATAGTTAATGCTTTATTTCTCCAGAATATTTGATATCATAGTCGATCTTATTTATGAGAAACATTGAAAACCTCTTGAAAACGATCAATTGACATATGGCTATCACATACTCCTCAGCGATTTTGATTGGTATAGCGCAAAATATTATTATCGCGATATGTTTTGAATACTTGATATAATAGTCGATCTAGTTCATGAGTGCTTCAGAAGAAATATTGAAAACGATAAATTGACATACAGCAATCACCTACCTCTCAGGGATTCTGAACAGTAAAGCGCAAAATGGTAAGAAGAAAGATGGTAATTTCTTCATAACTCCAAAACATTCGATATCATAGTCGATCTAGTTCATGAGTATCATTGAAAACCTATTGAAAGCGATGAATTGACATATTGCAATGACATTCTCCTCAGCGATTCTGAATGGTAAGGCGAAAAATATTAATTTTGTTATATCTCTAGAACAGTAGATTTCATAGTCGATCTTGTTCATGTGTTCACTATGACATATTGAAAACGAATAATTAACATACAGCAATCACCTACTCCACAGGAATTTCGAATGGTAAGAAGAAAAATAGAAATTTCTTTATATCTCCAGAACATTTGATATCATAGTCGATCTAGTTCATAATTACCATTGAAGACCTATTGAAAACGATGAATTGACATATGGCAATCACATACTCCTCAGCGATTTCGAATGGCAAGGCGAAAAATATGGATCTCGCAATATCTTTTGAACAGTTGATTAAATAGGCGATCTAGTTCATAAGTGCTGTAGAAGAACAGTTGAAAACGATAAATTGACACAGGACAAACACCTACTCCTAAGGGATTTCGAATGGTAGTAAGGAAAATAATTATTTCCTTATATCTCCGAAACATTTGATATCAAAGTCGATCTTGTTTATGAGTTATATTGAAGACCTATTGAAAACGATGAATTGGCATATGGCAATCACATACTTCTCAGCGATTTTGATTGGTATAGCCCAAAATATTATTATCGCGAAACTTTTGAATACTTGATATAATAGTCGCTCTAGTTCATGAGTGCTTCAGAAGAACTATTGAAAACGATAAATTGACATACAGCAATCACCTACCTCTCAGGGATTCCGAACAGTAAAGCGCAAAATGGTAAGAAGAAAGATGGTAATTTCTTCATAACTCCAAAACATTCGATATCATAGTCGATCTAGTTCATGAGTATCATTGAAAACCTATAGAAAGCGATGAATTGACATACTGCAATCACATACTCTTCAGCGATTCTGAATGGTAAGGCGAAAAATATTAATTTTGTTATATCTCTAGAACAGTAGATTTCATAGTCGATCTTGTTCATGTGTTCACTATGACATATTGAAAACGAATAATTAACATACAGCAATCACCTACTCCACAGGAATTTCGAATGGTAAGAAGAAAAATAGAAATTTCTTTATATCTCCAGAACATTTGATATCATAGTCGATCTAGTTCATAAGTACCATTGAAGACCTATTGAAAACGATGAATTGACATATGGCAATCACATACTCCTCAGCGATTTCGAATGGTAAGGCGAAAAATATGGATCTCGCAATATCTTTTGAACAGTTGATTAAATGGGCGATCTTGTTCATGAGTGCTGTAGAAGAACAGTTGAAAACGATAAATTGACACAGGACAAACACCTACTCCTAAGGGATTTCGAATGGAAGTAAGGAAAATAATTATTTCTTTATATCTCCGAAACATTTGATATCAAAGTCGATCTTGTTTATGAGTAACATTGAAGACCTATTGAAAACGATGAAATTGCATATGGCAATCACATACTTCTCAGCGATTTTGATTGGTATAGCGCAAAATATTATTATCGCGATATCTTTTGAATACTTGATATAATAGTCGATCTAGTTCATGAGTGCTTCAGAAGAACTATTGAAAACGATAAATTGACATACAGCAATCACCTACCTCTCAGGGATTCCGAACAGTAAAGCGCAAAATGGTAAGAAAGATGGTAATTTCTTCATAACTCCAAAACATTCGATATCATAGTCGATCTAGTTCATGAGTTTCATTGAAAACCTATTGAAAACGAAGAATTGACATACTGCAATCACATACTCCTCAGCGATTCTGAATGGAAAGGCGAAAAATATTAATTTTGTTATATCTCTAGAACAGTAGATTTCATAGCCGATCTTGTTCATGTGTTCACTATGACATATTGAAAACGAATAATTGACATACAGAAATCACTTACTCCACAGAGATTTCGAATGGTAAAGGGCAAAATACTTATTTCGCAATATCTTTTGAACACTCTATTTAATAGGCGATCTAGTTCATGAGTGCTATAGAAGAACTATTGAAAACGATAAATTGTTATCCAGCACCTACTCCTCAGGGATTTCGAATGGTAAGAAGAAAAAAGATAATTTCTTTATATCTCCAATACATTTGATATCATAGTCGATCTAGTTCGTGAGTACCATTGAAGACATATTGAAAACGATGAATTGACATATGGCAATGATATACTCCTCAGCGATCTCGATTGGTAAGGCTAAAAATATTAATCTTGCTATATCTCTAGAACAGTGGACGCCATAGTCGATCTTGTTTATGAGTTCAGTATGACCTATTGAAAACGAATAATTGACATACAGCAATCACCTACTCCACAGAGATTTCAAATGGTAAAGCGCAAAATATTAATTTTGTTATATCTCTAGAACAGTAGATTTCATAGTCGATCTTGTTCATGTGTTCACTATGACATATTGAAAACGAATAATTGACATACAGCAATCACCTACTCCACAGAGATTTCAAATGGTAAAGCGCAAAATACTTATTTCGCAATATCTTTTGAATACTCGATTTAATAGGCGATCTAGTTCATAAGTGCTATAGAAGAACTATTGAAAAGATATATTGTTATCCAGCACCTACATCTCAGGGATTTCGAAAGGTAAGAAGAAAAAAGATAATTTCTTTATATCTCCAATACATTCGATATCATAGTCGATCTAGTTCATGAGTATCATTGAAAGCCTATTGAAAGCGATGAATTGACATACGGCTATCACATACTCCTCAGCGATTCCGAATGGTGAGGCCAAAAATATTAATCTTGTTATATCTCTAGAACAGAAGATTTCATAGTCGATCTTGTTCATGTGTTCACTATGACATATTGAAAACGAATAATTGACATACAGCAATCACCTACTCCACAGGGATTTCGAGTGGCAAAGCGCAAAATATTAATCTCGCAATATCATTTGAACACATGATTTAATAGGCGATCGAGTTCATGAGTGCTTTAGATGAACTATTGAAAACGATAAATTGACATAAAGCAATCACCTACTCCTCACGGATTTCAAATGGTAAGTAGAAAAATAGTAATCTCTTTATATCTCCAATATATTCGATATCATAATCGCTCTGGTTCATGAGAACCATTGAAGACCTATTGAAAACGATGAATTGATATATGGCAATCATATACTCTTCAGCGATCTCGATTGGTAGGCGAAAATTATTAATCTTGCTATATCTCTTGAACAGTAGATTTCATAGTCGATCTTGTTCATGAGTTCAGTATGACCTATTGAAATCGAATAATTGACATACAGCAATCACCTACTCCACAGGTATTTCGAAAAGTGAAGCGCAAAATATTAATCTCGCAATATCTTTTGAACACTTGATTAAATAGGTGATCTAGTTCATGAGTGCTATAGAAGAACTATTGAAAACGATAAATTGACATACAGCAATCACCTACTCCTCACGGATTTCGAATGGTGAGTAGAAAAATTGTAATTTCTTTATATCTCCAAAACATTCGATATCATAGTCGATCTAGTTCATGAATACCATTGAAGACCTATTGAAAACGATGAATTGAAGTATGGCAATCATATACGCCTCTGCGATATTGATTGGTCAGGCGAAAAATATTAATCTTGCTATATCTCTAGAACAGTGGATTTCATAGTCGATCTTGTTCATGATTTCAAAATGACCTATTGAACACGAATAATTGACATACAGGAATCACCTACTCCTCAGGGATTTCGAATGGTAAGAAGAAAAATAGTAATTATTTTATATCTCCAAAACATTTGATATCATAGTCGATCTAGTTCATGAGTACCATCGAAGACCTATTGAAAACGATGAATTGACATATATAAATCACATACTCCTCAGCGATTTCGAATTTTCAGGCTAAAAATATTAATCACGCAATATCTTTTGAACACTTGATTTAATAGGCGATCTAGTTCATGAGTGCTTAAGAAGAACTATTGAAAACGATAAATTGACAAACAGCAATCACCTACTTCTCAGGAATTTCTAATGGCAAGAAGAAGAATAGTAATTTCTTTATATCTCCAAAACATTTGATATCATAGTCGATCGAGTTCATGAGTACTATTGAAGACCTATTGAGAACGATGAATTTACATATGGCAATAACATACTCCTCAGCGATTTCTAATGGTAAGGCGAAAAATATTAATCTTCTTATATCTCTAGAACAGTAGATTTCATAGACGAACTTGTTCATGTGTACAGTATGACCTATTGAAAACGAAAAATTGACATACATCAATCACCTACTCCACAGGGATTTCGAATGGTAAAGCGCAAAATATTAATCTCGCAATATCTTTTGAAAACTTGATTTAATAGGCGATCTAGTTCATGAGTGCTTTAGAAGAACTATCGAAAACGATAAATTGACATACAGCAATCACGTACTCCTCAGGGATTTCAAATGGCATGTAGAAAAATAGTAATTTCTTTATATCTCCAAAACATTCGATATCATAATCGATCTAGTACATGAGTACCATCGAAGACCTATTGAAAACGATGAACTGACATATGGCAATCATATACTCTTCAGCGATCTCGATTGGTTAAGGCGAAATATATTGATTTTGCTATATCTCTAGAACAGTAGATTTCATAGTTGATCTTGTTCATGAGTTCAGTATGACCTATTGAAGACGAATAATTGACATATAGCAATCACCTATTCCACAGGTATTTCGAATGGTAAAGCGCAAAATACTAATTTCGCAATATCTTTTTAACACTTGATATAATAGGCGATCTAGTTCATGAGTGCTTTAGGAAAACTATTGAAAACGATATATTGACATACAGCAATCACCTACTCCTCACAGATTTCTAATGGTAAGAAGAAAAATAGTAATTTCTTTATATCTCCAATATATTTGATATTAAAGTCGATCTAGTTCGTGAGTACCATTGAAGACCTATTGATAACGATGAATTGACATATGGCAATCATATACTACTCTGCGATCTCGATTGGTAAGGCGAAAAATATTAATCTTGCTATATCTCTAGAACAGTAGATTTCATAGTCGATCTTGTTCATGTGTTCAGTATGACCTATTGAAAACGAATAATTGACATACAGCAATAACCTACACCACAGGGATTTCGAATGGTAATGCGCAAAATACTAATTTCGCAATATCTTTTGAATACTTGATTTAATAGGCGATCTAGTTCATGAGTGCTTAAGAAGAACTATTGAGAACGATCAATTGACATACAGCAATCACCTACTCCTCAGGGATTTCGAATGGAAAGTAGAAAAATAGTAATTTTTTTATATCTCCAAAACATTTGATATCATAGTCGATCTAAGTAATGAGTACCATTGAAGACCTATTGAAAACGATCAATTGACATATGGCAATCACATACTCCTCAGCGATTTCGAATGGTGAGGTGAAAAATATTGATCTTGTTATATCTCTAGAACAGTAGATTTCATAGTCGATCTTGTTCATGTGTTCAGTATGACCTATTGAAAATGAATAATTGACATACCGCAAACACCTACTCCACAGGAATTTCGAATGGTGAGGCGCAAAATATTAATCTCGCAATATCTTTGGAACACTTGATTAAATAGGCGATTCAGTTCATGAGTGCTATAGTAGAACTATTGTAAACGATAAATTGACATACAGCGATTACCTACTCCTCACGGATTTCAAATGGTAAGAAGAAAAATAGTAATTTCTTTATATCTCCAAAACATCTGATATCATAGTCGATCTAGTTCATGAGTACTATTGAAGACTTATTTAGAACGATGAATTTACATATGGCAATAACATACTCCTCAGCGATTTCGAATGGTAAGGCGAAAAATATTAATCTTGTCATATCTCTAGAACAGTAGGTTTCATAGTCGATCTTGTTCATGTGTTCAGTATGACCTATTGAAAACGATCAATTGACATACAGCAATCACCTACTCCTCAGGGATTTCGAATGGTAAGAAGAAAAAAAATAATTTTTTTATATATCCAAAACATTTGATATCATAGTCGATCTAGTTAATGAGTACCATTGAAGACCTATTGAAAACGATGAATTGACGTATGGCAATCATATACTCCTCAGCGATCTCGATTGGTAAGGCGAAAAATATTAATCTCGCTATAACTCTAGAACAGTGAATTTCATAGTCGATCTTGTTCATGAGTTCAGTATGACCTATAGAAAACGAATAATTGACATAAAGAAATCACCTACTCCACAGGGATTTCGAATGGTATGTATGTATGCTTTATTGTTTGCTAACGGAATATTGTAAGCCAAAAGTTCATAAGAATATATATATATACTACTCAGCGATCTCGATTGGTAAGGCGAAAAATATTAATCTTGCTATATCTCTAGAACAGTAGATTTCAAAGTCGATCTTATTCATGAGTTCAGTATGACCTATTGAAAACGAATAATTGACATACAGCAATCACCTACTCCACAGGGATTTCGAATGGAAAAGCGCAAAATATTTATCTCGCAATATCTTTTGAACACTTGATCTAATAGGCGATCAATTTCTCAAGTGCTCTAGAAGAACTATTGAAAACGATAAATTGACATACAGCAATCATATACTCCTCAGGGATTTCAAATGGTAAGTAGAAAAATAGTGATTTCTTTAAATCTTATAAAAAAATATTAATCTCGAAATATCATTTGAACACTTGATTTAATAGGCGATCTAGTTCATGAGTGCTATGGAACAACTATCGAAAATGATAAATTGACATACAGCAATCACCTACTCCTCAGGGATTTCAAATGGTGAGTAGAAAAATAGTGATTTCTTTAATTCTCCAAAACATTTGATATCATATTCGATCTAGTTCATGAGTAGCATTGAAGACCTATTGAAATCGATGAATTGACATATCATATATTCCTCAGTGATTTCGATTGGTAAGGCGAAAATTCTTAATCTTGCTATATCTCAGGAACAGAAGATTTCATAGTCGATCTGGTTCATGAGTTCAGTATGACCTATTGAAAACGAATAATTGACATGCAGCAATCTTCTTCTCCACAGGGATTCCGAACGGCAAAGCGCAAAATATTAATCTCGCAATATCTTTTAAACACTTGATTTAATAGGCGATCTAGTTCATGAGTGCTTTAGAAGAACTATTGAAAACGATAAATTGACATTCAGCAATAACCTACTTCTCAGGCATTTCAAATGGTAAGAAGAAAAATAATAATTTCTTTATGTCTCCAAAACATTTGATATCAAAGTCGATCTAGTTCATGAGTACCATTGACGACATTGACGATTAATTGACATATGGCAATCACATACTCCTCTGCGATATCGAATCGTAAGGCGAAAAATAATATTCACGCAATATCTTTTGAAAACTTGATTTAATAGGCGATCTAGTTCATGAGTGCTCTAGAAGAAGTATTGATAACGATATATTGACATACAGCAATCACCTACTCCTCAGGGATCTCAACTGGTATGCAGAAAATAGGAATTTCTTTATATCTCCAAAACATTTGATATCATAGGCAAACTAGTTCAGGAGTGCCATTGAAGAACTTTTAAAAACGATGAATTGAACTATGGCAATCACATACCCCTCAGCGATTCCGAAAGGTAAGGCGAAAAATATTAATCTTGTTAAATCTCTAGAACAGTAGATTTCATAATCGATCTTGTTCATCTGTTCACTAAGACCTATTGAGAACGAATAATTGACATACAGCAATCACCTTTTCCACAGGGATTTCGGACGGCAAAGCGCAAAATATTAATCTCGCAATATCTTTTCAACACTTGATTTAATAGGCGATCTTGTTCATGAGTGCTTTAGAAGAACTATTGAAAACGATATATTGACACACAGCAATCACCTACTCCTCAGGGATTTCGAATGGTAAGAAGAGAAATAGAAATTTATTTATATCTCCAAATCATTTGATATCATATTCGATCTAGTTCATGAGTACCATTGAAGACCTATTGAAAGAGATGAATTGACATATTGCAATCACAAACTCCTCAGCGATTTCGAATGGTAAGGCGAAAAATATTAATCTTGTTATATCTCTAGAACAGTATATTTCATAGTCGATCTTGTTCATGTGAACAGTATGACCTATTGAAAACGAATAATTGACATACAGTAATCACCCACTCCACAGGGATTTCGAATTTTAAGAAGAAAAATAGTAATTTCTTTATATCTTCAAAACTTTTGATATCATAGTCGATCTAGTTCATGAGTACCATTGAAGACCTGTTGAAAACGCTGAATTAACATATGGCAATCACATACTCCTCAGCGATTCCGAATGGTAAGGCGAAAATTATTAATCTTGCTATATCTCTAGAACAGTAGATTTCATAGTCGATCTTGTTCATGAGTTCAGTAAGACCTATTGAAATTGAATAATTGACATACAGCAATCACCTTCTCCACAGGTATTTCGAATAGTGAAGCGCAAAATATTAAACTAGCAATATCTTGTGATCACTTGATTAAATGGGCGATCCAGTTCATGAGTGCTATAGAAGAACTATTTAAACCGATAAATTGACATACAGCTATCACCTACTCCTCAAGGTCTTCAAATGGTAAGTAGAAAAATAGTAATTTCTTTATATCTCCAAAACATTTGATATCATAATCGATCTAGTTCTTGAGTACCGTTGAAGAGCTATTGAAATATTGAAAACGATGAATTGACATATCTCAATCACATACTCCTCAGCGATTCCGAATGGTAAGGCGAAAAATATTAATCTTGCCATTTCTCTAGAACAGTAGGTTTCATAGTCGATTTTGTTCATGTGTTCAGTATGACCTATTGGAAACGAATAATTGACATACAGGAATCACCTACTCCACAGGGATTTCGAGTGGTAAAGCGCAAAATATTAATCTCGCAATATCTTTTGAAAACTAGATTTAATAGGCGATCTAGTTCATGAGTGCTTCAGAAGAATTATCGAAAACGATAAATTGACATACAGTAATCACCTACTCCTCAGGGACTTCAAATGGTAAGTAGAAAAATAGTAATTTCTTTATATCTCCAAAACATTTGATATCATAATCGATCTAGTTCATTAGTACCATTGAAGAGCTATTGAAATATTGAAAACGACTAGTAAGCGGGTAGATCAATAGGCCCGTAGATCCATAGGCCAGTAGTTCAATAGGCCAGTAGTTCAATTGGCCCATGGATCAATATAGACCATAGATCAGTATAGACCGCAGATCAATAGGGCCCATACATCAATGAAGCGCGCAGAAACACGAAACACGTCAAATTACCCGTTGAAAGCGAAAAAGCTAGAAAGAACTGGAAAAAACACGGAGAAACGCGAAAAAACACGAAGGAATCCGAAGAAACACGAAAGAAACCGAAGTTATACGAAAGAAACCGAAATTACACGAAACAACGCGAGAAAATACGAAAGAACACCAAGTAACACAAAAATCTAAAGGAACCTGAAAAAACCCGAAACACAAAAGTACTTGTAAATTGCACACCCCGTATATCACCCGATCGCAAATTCATTTGTAAATCGCACACCCTGTATGACGTTATACCGAAATCAGCTCCCATTTGCGAGAAAACTTGAAGAAAAATGCATATGGGACACCCTGTATATAATTGATTCGCAGTGGGTGCTTTCATCATAAAAAACAAACCGAAAGAATATCGTTTATAACTCTATCGTTTCAAGTTCAGTGCATTTCACGAAGAAAGAACCCGACCAAATACGAAAAAACGCGAAAAAACATGATAGAACCCAAAGTAACACGAAAGAACGAAAAAAATCCAAAGGAAATCAAAAACCCCGATGGAGCACAAAATCAACGAAAGCGCGCAAAAAACTCGAAGAAAAGCTTAAAACCCCGAGGAGCACACAAAAAACCGAAAGCGTGCAAAAAATAATGGAAAAACTTTTAAATTGCACGCCCTGTATATCAATCGATCGCGAAATCATTGTTAATGGCACACCCTGTATGACATTATACCGAAATCAGCTCCCATTCGCGAGAGAACTTGAAGAAAAATGCATATGGGACACCCCGTATATAATTGATTCGCAGTGGGTGCTTTCTTCATAAAAACAAACCGAAAGAATATCGTTTATCACTCTATCGTTTCGAGTTCAGTGCATTCCACCAAGAAAGAAACCGACCAAATACGAAAAAACGCGGAAAACATGATAGAACCCTAAGTAACACGAAATCTCTCGAAGAATGAATCTGGTGAAAATCAGTGCTTTCCATAAGCACAGCCTGTATAGCGATTTTTTCGAGATAGCACAGCCTGTATAGCGATTCATCGCGATCTGTGTGCATTCTTCAAGGACGAAAATGAATTAGCGCGAAAATAGAGCCTGAAATGACGATTTTCAAACGCATATTTGAGGTGTTTTTCTTGCGATTCGTGAATAGCGGGTGGTATCTAGAGATTCGTAATCTCCTGTAGATTCTTATTCGAGTGCTTGGAAAACGCAAAAAATCCTTCACCGCCCATATCGAGCGAAAAATTGATGCCGTATTTTCAAATTTGGAGCTCGCGTTCGGCTATCATCGGAATCGTATGATAAAATATGACACTTGTCCTCGAATTATCGAGAAAATTGCCGAATTTGGAATGAATATCCCCGGCCTTGACTCGCTACTTGGATGTGGAAATTAGTACCCAGAGATGGGAAATTTCACGTAGATTCGTTTACTACCCATCGCAGGGCGATTTATATCGTTTTCGAGCGGCACGGAGGGAAAACGTAGGTGCGGTTTTTGACGTTTCAGGGAAGTCGAGAGTATAAAAATTGCCGTTTTATATGCATAATTTTCGTATAGATTCCGGGGGGCTCCGCGGCTGAGCTCGTAGCCACGTATGGGGACGTTCTTCGTCCAGAAAAAGCGACCCCCCCCTCCCCGCGAGATGCTCCGGCTTCATAGGAGTACTTTCTACCGTTTTTCGCCTTTGGGCGATTTCGCGAAAATGGCTGATTTCGCGATTTTCTTTCGAAAATTTCGGGCACTTTAAGAGCGCCCGGGGGTGGTTTCGGGGTCGCTTCTCCTAGAACAGGATACGCCTTTTCGATCTGTTTTAAGATTCCCTCTTGAGCGGCCCTGCGGGCCGCTCGGAAAGCTGCGCTTTCCGGGTCCCTAACGGGACCACCTGTCAAAATTTTCTCTGGTTCCCGATCTTATCGTTTTAATATATTAGACTAGTAAGCGGGTAGATCAATAGGCCCATGGATCAATATAGACCATAGATCATAATAGACCATAGATCAATATAGACCATAGATCGATATAAACCATAGATCAATATAGACCATAGATCAATAGGGCCCAAATATCAATGAATCGCGCAGAAACACGAAACACGTCAAAATACCCGTTGAAAGCGAAAAACATGAAAGTACCGGAAAAAACGCGAAGAAACGCGAAAAAACACGGAAGAATCCGAAGAAACACGAAAGAAACCGAAATTACACGAAACAACGCGAGAGAACACGAAAGTACCCCAAGTAACACAAATAATCCAAATTAACCTGAAAAAACCCGAACGAATACATATAACTTGAAAGCGCACAAAAAAATTCGAAGTCACGCGAAACAACCCGGAGAAATACAAAATACCGTAAGCGCGCAAAAAATCAAAACTACTTGTAAATTGCACACTCCGTATAACACCCGAACGTAAACTCATTGTATATTGCACACCCTTTATGACATTTTATCGAAATCAGCAAAATAACTTGTAAATTGCACACCCCGTATATCACATGATCGCAAATTCATTGTAATTCGCACACCCTGTAAGACATTTTATCGAAAGTAGATCCCACTCTCTAATTGGTTCGCAGTGGGTGCTTTTTCCATAAAAAATTCAGACGGAAAATCTCTCGAAGAAAGAATCTGGTGAAAATCAGTGCTTTCCATAAGCACAGCCTGTATAGCGATTTTTTCGAGATAGCACAGCCTGTATAGCGATTCATCGCGATCTGTGTGCATTCTTCAAGGACGAAAATGAATTAGCGCGAAAATAGAGCCTAAAATGACGATTTTCAAACGCATATTTGAGGTGTTTTTCTTGCGATCCACGAAAAGTGGTAGATATCTAGAGATTCGGAATCTCCTGTAGATTCTTATTCGAGTGCTAGGACGGCGCAAAAATCTTCGACCGCCCATATCGAGCGAAAAATTGATGCCGTATTTTCAAATTTGGAGCTCGCGTTCGGCTATCATCGGAATCGTATGAGAAAATATGACACTTCTCCTCGAAATATCGAGTAAATTGCCGAATTTGGAATGAAGAATTCGCGGCCTTGACTCGCTACTTGGATATGAAAATTGGTACCTGGAGATGGGAATTTCCTCAAGTTTCATTTTCTACTGCCGAAAATGCGTTTAGAGGCTTGTAGCGCATGCACGAATCGAAAGCATCATGGGTCATTTTGACGTTTCGCGGGGCTGGCGAAACTAAAAATTGCCGTTTTACTTACGGGATTTTAGCCTAGAAATAGGGGGGCTCCGGAATTCTAATGGGTTCTAAGGAAACCGGACGTCCTCGCTCTCGGAATATGTGGCGAGTCCGGGACGCTGGGCGTTTCGGCTTCGGAGCCTATTTCCTTTTTCTGAGGCACTTTGGGCGATTTCGCGAAAACGTCATTTTCGCGATTTTCTTTCGAAAATTTCGGGCACGGAGAGGAGCGCGGGGGGTTTCGCGGTCGCTTCTCCTAGAGGAGGATACGCCTTTTCGATCTGTTTTAAGATTCCTCTCGAGCGGCCCTGCGGGCTGCAAGGAAAGCTTCGCTTTCCGGGTCCCTAACGGGACCACCTGTCAAAATTTTCTCTGGTTCCCGATCTTATCATTTTAATATATTAGACTAGTAAGCGGGTAGATCAATAGGCTTGTAGATCCATAGGCCAGTAGTTCAATAGGCCAGTAGTTCAATTGGCCCATGGATCAATATAGACCATAGATCAATATAGACCATAGATCAATAGGGCCCATACATCAATGAAGCGCGCAGAAACACTAAACACGTCAAAAAACCCGATGAAAGCGAAAAAACATAAAAGTATTGGAAAAAACACGAAGAAACGCGAAAAAACAAAGAAGAATCCGAAGAAAGACGAAAGAAACCGAAATTACACGAAACAACGCGAGAAAACACGAAAGAACACCAAGTAACACGAAATATCTAATGGAACCTGAAAAAAACCCGAAACACAAAAGTACTTGTAAATTGCACACCCTGTATATCAATTGATCGCGAATTCATTGTTAATGGCACACCCTGTATGACATTTCATTGAATTCAGCTCCCTTACGCGGAAAAGCACGAAAGCAAGAGAAAAACTCTGGTGAATGTCAGCGCTACTCAGATCTGACACCCTGTATATGAATCGAATATATTTTATCGAATTCAGAACTGAAACACACCGAAGAATCACGAAAAACTCGAATTTGCGCGAAAAAAATCAGATTTACTTATAAATTGAGCACCCCGTAATATCACATGATCGTAAATTCATTGTCAATCGCACACCCTGTATGACATTTTATCGAAATTAGATCCCACTCTCTAATTGGTTCGCAGTGGGTGCTTTTTCCATAAAAAATTCAGACGGAAAATCTCTCGAAGAAAGAATCTGGTGAAAATCAGTGCTTTCCATAAGCACAGCCTGTATAGCGATTTTTTCGAGATAGCACAGCCTGTATAGCGATTCATCGCGATCTGTGTTCATTCTTCAAGGACGAAAATGAATTGGCGCGAAAATAGAGCCTGAAATGACGATTTTCAAACGCATATTTGAGGTGTTTTTCTTAAGAGTCTTGAATCGCGGGTGGTATCTAGAGATTCGGAATCTCCTGTAGATTCTTATTCGAGTGCTCGGAAGGTGGAAAAAATCTTCCACCGCCCATATCCAGCGAAAAATCGATGCCGTATTTTCAAATTTGGAGCTCGCGTTCGGCTATCAATGGAATCGTATGAGAAACTATGACACTTCTGATCGAAATATCGAGTAAATTGCCGAATTTGGAATGAAGAATTCGCGGCCTTATATCGCTACTTGGATATGAAAATTGGTACCTGAGAAGGGAATTTCCTCAAGTTTCATTTTCTACAGCCGAAAATGCGTTTCGAGGCTCGTAACGCCCGCACGAATCGAAAGCATCATGGGTGATTTTGACGTTTCGCGGGGCTGGCGAAACTAAAATTGCCGTTTTACTTACGGGATTTTAGCCTAGAAATAGGGGGCTCCGGAGTTCTAATGGGTTCTAAGGAAACCGGACGTCCTCGCTCTCGGAATATGTGGCGAGTCCGAGACGCTGGGCGTTTCGGCTTCGGAGCCTATTTCCTTTTTTCTGAGGCACTTTAGGCGATTTCGCGAAAAACGTCATTTTCGCGATTTTCGTTTGAAAATTTCGGGCACTTTAAGAGCGCCCGGGGGTTTTTCGGGGTCGCTTCTCCTAGAAGAGGATAAGCCTTTTCGATCTGTTTTAAGATTGCCCCAGGTTCGGCCCTGCGGGTCTCACGCTCGGCTACGCCTCGCGGGTCCCTAACGGGACCACCTGTCAAAATTTTCTCTGGTTCCCGATCTTATCATTTTAATATATTAGACTAGTAAGCGGGTAGATCAATAGGCCCGTAGATCCATAGGCCCGTAGATCCATAGGCCAGTAGTTCAATAGGCCAGTAGTTCAATTGGCCCATGGATCAATATAGACCATAGATCAATATAGACCGCAGATCAATAGGGCCCATACATCAATGAAGCGCGCAGAAACACGAAACACGTCAAATTACCCGTTGAGAGAGAAAAAGCTTGAAAGAACTGGAAAAAACACGGAGAAACACGAAAGAAACCGAAGTTATACGAAAGAAACCGAAATTACACGAAACTATGCGAGAAAACACGAACGAACACCAAGTAACACAAAAATCTAAAGGAACCTGGAAAAACACCCGAAACACAAAAGTACTTGTAAATTGCACACCCCGTATATCACCCGATCGTAAACTTATTGTAAATTGCCCACCCTGTATGACATTTTATCGAAATCCGCTCCCATTCGCGAGAAAACTTGAAGGAGAATGCATATGAGACACTCAGTATACAATTGATTAGCAGTGAAAAAAAAACCAAAAGAATATCGTTGTAACTCCATCTATTCGAGTTCAGTAATTACCACGAAGGAAGTATCAAAATTATTCTATGGAGCTCCTATGTAACACCCCGTATATGTTTCGAAGATAATTTTTCCGTAAAAAACCCGAAGGAACACAAAAAACTTGAAAAAACTTGAGAGCGCGCAAAAAAACAGAAGAACTTGTAAAGTGCTCACCCCGTATATCACCCGATCGCAAATTCATTGTAAATCGCACATCCTGTATGACATTTTACCGAAATTAGCTTTCACACGTGAAAAACATGATGAAAAATGCATATGGGACACCCAGTATATAATTGATTTGCAGTGGGTGCTTTCATCATAAGAAACAAACCGAAAGAATATCGTTTTAACTCTATCGTTTCAAGTTCGGTGCATTCCACGAAGAAAGAACCCGACGAAACACGGAAAAACTTGAAAGAACCCGAAGTTCCACGAAAGAACGAAAAATATCCAAAGGAACCGAAAAAACCCCGAAGGAGCACAAAATCACCGAAAGCGCGCAAAAACTCGAAGGAAAGCTTAAAACCCCGAGGGAGCACAAAAACCGAAAGCGTGCAAAAAATAATGAAAGAACTTTTAAATTGCACACCCTGTATATCAATCGATCGCGAATTCATTGTTAATGGCACACCCTGTATGACATTTCATTGAATTCAGCTCCCCTTACGCGGAAAAGCACGAAAGCAAGAGAAAAACTCTGGTGAATGTCAGCGCTACTCAGATCTGACACCCTGTATATGAATCGAATATATTTTATCGAATTCAGAAGTGAAACACACCGAAGAATCACGAAAAACTCGAATTTGCGCGAAAAAATCAAATTTACTTATAAATTGAGCACCCCGTAATATCACATGATCGTAAATTCATTGTCAATCGCACACCCTGTATGACATTTTATCGAAATTAGATCCCACTCTCTAATTGGTTCGCAGTGGGTGCTTTTTCCATAAAAATTCAGACGGAAAATCTCTCGAAGAAAGAATCTGGTGAAAATCAGTGCTTTCCATAAGCACAGCCTGTATAGCGATTTTTTCGAGATAGCACAGCCTGTATAGCGATTCATCGCGATCTGTGTTCATTCTTCAAGGACGAAAATGAATTGGCGCGAAAATAGAGCCTGAAATGACGATTTTCAAACGCATATTTGAGGTGTTTTTCTTAAGAGTCTTGAATCGCGGGTGGTATCTAGAGATTCGGAATCTCCTGTAGATTCTTATTCGAGTGCTCGGAAGGTGGAAAAAATCTTCCACCGCCCATATCCAGCGAAAAATCGATGCCGTATTTTCAAATTTGGAGCTCGCGTTCGGCTATCATCGGAATCGTATGAGAAACTATGACACTTGTGATCGAAATATCGAGTAAATTGCCGAATTTGGAATGAAGAATTCGCGGCCTTATATCGCTACTTGGATATGAAAATTGGTACCTGGAGAAGGGAATTTCCTCAAGTTTCATTTTCTACCGCCGAAAATGCGTTTAGAGGCTCGAGAGGCCCGCACTGAGCGAAAGCATCATGGGTAATTTTGACGTTTCGCGGGGCTGGCGAAACTAAAAATTGCCGTTTTACTTACGGGATTTTAGCCTAGAAATAGGGGGCTCCGGAGTTCTAATGGGTTCTAAGGAAATCGGACGTCCTCGCTCTCGGAATATGTGGCGAGTCCGGGACGCTGGGCGTTTCGGCTTCGGAGCCTATTTCCTTTTTCTGAGGCACTTTGGGCGATTTCGCGAAAAACGTCATTTTCGCGATTTTCTTTCGAAAATTTCGGGCACTTTAAGAGCGCCCGGATGGGTTTTCGGGGTCGCTTCTCCTAGAAGAGGATACGCCTTTTCGATCTGTTTTAAGATTGCCCCGGGTTCGGCCCTGCGTGGTCTCACGCTCGGCTACGCCTCGCGGGTCCCCGACGGGACCACCTGTCAAAATTTTCTCTGGTTCCCGATCTTATCATTTTAATATAATAGACCAGTAGTTCAATAGGCCAGTAGTTCTATTGGCCCATGGATCAATATAGACCATAGATCAATATAGACCGCAGATCAATAGGGCCCATACATCAATGAAGCGCGCAGAAACACGAAACACGTCAAATTACCCGATGAAAGCGAAAAAACATAAAAGTATTGGAAAAACACGAAGAATCGCGAAAAAACAAAGAAGAATCCGAAGAAAGACGAAAGAAACCGAAATTACACGAAACAACGCGAGAAAACACGAAAGAACACCAAGTAACACGAAAAATCTAATGGAACCTGAAAAAAACCCGAAACACAAAAGTACTTGTAAATTGCACACCCCGTATATCACCCGAACGTAATCTCATTTTAAATTGCACACCTTGTATGACATTTTATCGAAATCAGCTCCCATTCGCGAGAAAACTTGAAGAGAAATGCATATGAGACACTCAGTATACAATTGATTAGCTTTAAAAAAAAACCAAGAGAATATCGTTGTTAGTCCATCTATTCGAGTTCAGTAATTACCACGAATTAAGTATCAAAATTATTCTATGGAGCTCCTATGTAACACCCCGTATATGTTTCGAAAATAATTTTTCCGTAAAACAACCCGAAGGAACACAAAAAACTTGAAAAAACTTGAGCGCGCGCAAAAAAACAGAAGAACTTGTAAAGTGCTCACCCCGTATATCACCCGATCGTAAATTCATTTTAAATCGCACACCCTGTATGACATTATACCGAAATCAGCTCTCATTCGCGAGAAAACCTGAAGAAAAATGCATATGGGACACCCCGTATATATTTGATTCGCAGTGGGTGCTTTCATCATAAAAACAAACCGAAAGAATATCGTTTATAACTCTATCGTTTCAAGTTCAGTGCATTCCACCAAGAAAGAACCCGACCAAATACGAAAAACGCGAAAAACATGATACAACCCAAAGTAACACGAAAGAACGAAAAAATCCAAAGGAACTCAAAAACCTCGAAGGAGCACAAAATCAACGAAACCGCGCAAAAATACTCGAAGGAAAGCTTGAAACCCCGAGGGAGCACAAAAACCGAAAGCGTGCAAAAAATACCGAAAGAACTTGTAAATTGCACACCCTGTATATCAATCGATCGCGAATTCATTGTTAATGGCACACCCTGTATGACATTTCATTGAATTCAGCTCCCTTACGCGGAAAAGCACGAAAGCAAGAGAAAAACTCTGGTGAATGTCAGCGCTACTCAGATCTGACACCCTGTATATGAATCGAATATATTTTATCGAATTCAGAAGTGAAACACACCGAAGAATCACGAAAAACTCGAATTTGCGCGAAAAAATCAAATTTACTTATAAATTGAGCACCCCGTAATATCACATGATCGTAAATTCATTGTAAATCGCACACCCTGTATGACATTTTATCGAAATTTGATCCCACTCTCTAATTGGTTCGCAGTGGGTGCTTTTTCCATAAAAAATTCAGACGGAAAATCTCTCGAAGAAAGAATCTGGTGAAAATCAGTGCTTTCCATAAGCACAGCCTGTATAGCGATTTTTTCGAGATAGCACAGCCTGTATAGTGATTCATCGCGATCTGTGTTCATTCTTCAAGGACGAAAATGAATTGGCGCGAAAATAGAGCCTGAAATGACGATTTTCAAACGCATATTTGAGGTGTTTTTCTTGCGATTCACGAAAAGTGACAGGTATCTAGAGATTCGGAATCTCCTGTAGATTCTTAATCGAGCACTTCGAAGGCGCAAAAGTCTTTCAGCGCCCATATCGAGCGAAAAATTGATGCCGTATTTTCAAATTTGGAGCTCGCGTTCGGCTATCATCGGAATCGTATGAGAAATTATGACATTTTGCCTCATTTCACCGTAGAAATTGCCGAATTTGGAATGAAGAATTCGCGGCCTTATCTCGCTACTTGGATATGAAAATTGGTACCCAGAGATGGGGAATTTACTCAAGTTTCATTTTCTACCGCCGAAAATGCGTTTAGAGGCTTGTATCGCCCGCATTGAGCGAAAGCATCATGGGTGATTTTGACGGTTCGCGGGGCTGGCGAAACTAAAAATTGCCGTTTTTACTTACGGCATTTTAGCCTAGAAATAGGGGGCTCCGGAGTTCTAATGGGTTCTAAGGAAACCGGACGTCCTCGCTCTCGGAATATGTGGCGAGTCCGGGACGCTGGGCGTTTCGGCTTCGGAGCCTATTTCCTTTTTTCTGAGGCACTTTAGGCGATTTCGCGAAAATCGCTGATTTCGCGATTTTCTTTCCAAAATTTGGGGAACTTGGAGGAGCGCGGGGGGTTTCGCGGTCGCTTCTCCTAGAACAGGATACGCCTTTTCGATCTGTTTTAAGATTTCTCTCGAGCGGCCCTGCGGGCTGCAAGGAAAGCTTCGCTTTCCGGGTCCCTAACGGGACCACCTGTCAAAATTTTCTCTGGTCCCCGATCTTATCGTTTTAATATATTAGACCAGTAAGCGGGTAGATCAATAGGCCCGTAGATCCATAGGCCAGTAGTTCAATAGGTCAGTAGTTCAATTGGCCCATGGATCAATATAGACCATAGATCAATATAGACCATAGATCAATAGGGCCCATACATCAATGAAGCGCGCAGAAACACTAAACACGTCAAAAATCCCGATGAAAGCGAAAAACATAAAAGTATTGGTAAAAACACGAAGAAACGCAAAAAACACGGAAGAATCCGGAGAAAGACGAAAAAAGAGAAGTCACACGAAAGAAATCGAAATTACACGAAACAACGCGAGAAAACACGAAAGAACACCAAGTAACACAAAAATCTAATGGAACCTAAAAAAAACCCGAAACACAAAATTACTTGTAAATTGCACACCCGTATATCACCCGATCGTAAACTCATTGTAAATTGCACACCTTGTATGACATTTTATCGAAATCAGCTCCCATTCGCGAGAAAACTTGAAGAGAAATGCATATGAGACACTCAGTATACAATTGATTAGCTTTAAAAAGAAAACCAAGAGAATATCGTTGTTACTCCATCTATTCGAGTTCAGTGATTACCACGAAGGAAGTATCAAAATTATTCTATGGAGCTCCTATGTAACACCCCGTATATGTTTCGAAAATAATTTTTCCGTAAAACAACCCGAAGGAACACAAAAACTTGAAAAAACTTGAGAGCCCGCAAAAAAACAGAAGAACTTGTAAAGTGCTCACCCCGTATATCCCCGATCGCAAATTCATTTTAAATCGCACACCCTGTATGACATTATACCGAAATCAGCTCTCATTCGCGAGAAAACTTGAAGAAAAAATGCATATGGGACACCCTGTATATAATTGATTCTCAGTGGGTGCTTTCATCATAAAAACAAACCGAAAGAATATCATTTATAACTCTATCGTTTCAAGTTCAGTGCATTCCACCAAGAAAGTACCCGACCAAATACGAAAAAACATGATAGAACCCAAATTAACACGAAAGAACGAAAAAAATCCAAATGAACTCAAAAAACCCCGAAGGAGCACAAAATCAACGAAAGCGCGCAAAAAAACTTGAAAGAAAGCTTAAAACCCCGAGGGAGCACAAAAAACCGAAAGCGTGCAAAAAATAATGAAAGAACTTTTAAATTGCACACCCTGTATATCACCCGATCGTAAACTCATTGTAAATTGCACACCCTGTATGACATTTTATCGTAATCAGCTCCCTTACGCGGAAAAGCACGAAAGCTAGAGAAAAACTCTGGTGAAATGTCAGCGCTACTCAGATCTGACACATTGTATATGAATCGAATATATTTTATCGAATTCAGATCCAAAACACACCGAAGGAACACAAAAACTCGAATTTGCGCGAAAAAATCAAATTAACTTGTGAATTGAGCCTCGTATATCACATGATCGCAAATTCATTGTAAATCGCACACCCTGTATGACATTTTATCGAAATTAGATCCCACTCTCTAATTGGTTCGCAGTGGGTGCTTTTTCCATAAAAAATTCAGACGGAAAATCTCTCGAAGAAAGAATCTGGTGAAAATCAGTGCTTTCCATAAGCACAGCCTGTATAGCGATTTTTTCGAGATAGCACAGCCTGTATAGCGATTCATCGCGATCTGTGTGCATTCTTCAAGGACGAAAATGAATTAGCGCGAAAATAGAGCCTGAAATGACGATTTTCAAACGCATATTTGAGGTGTTTTTCTTGCGATTCACGAAAAGTGGTAGGTATCTAGAGATTCGGAATCTCCTGTAGATTCTTATTCGAGTGCTAGGACGGCGCAAAAAATCTTCGACCGCCCATATCGAGCGAAAAATTGATGCCGTATTTTCAAATTTGGAGCTCGCGTTCGGCTATCATCGGAATCGTATGAGAAAATATGACACTTCTCCTCGAAATATCGAGTAAATTGCCGAATTTGGAATGAAGAATTCGCGGCCTTGACTCGCTACTTGGATATGAAAATTGGTACCTGGAGATGGGGAATTTCCTCAAGTTTCATTTTCTACCGCCGAAAATGCGTTTAGAGGCTTGTAGCGCATGCACGAATCGAAAGCATCATGGGTCATTTTGACGTTTCGCGGGGCTGGCGAAACTAAAATTGCCGTTTTACTTACGAAATTTTAGCCTAGAAATAGGGGGCTCCGGAATTCTAATGGGTTCTAAAGAAACCGGACGTCCTCGCTCTCGGAATATGTGGCGAGTCCGGGACGCTGGGCGTTTCGGCTTCGGAGCCTATTTCCTTTTTCTGAGGGCACTTTGGGCGATTTCGCGAAAAACGTCATTTTCGCGATTTTCTTTCGAAAATTTCGGGCACTTGGAGAGGAGCGCGGGGGGTTTCGCGGTCGCTTCTCCTAGAGGAGGATACGCCTTTTCGATCTGTTTTAAGATTCCCTCTCGAGCGGCCCTGCGGGCTGCAAGGAAAGCTTCGCTTTCCGGGTCCCTAACAGGACCACCTGTCAAAATTTTCTCTGGTTCCCGATCTTATCATTTTAATATATTAGACTAGTAAGCGGGTAGATCAATAGGCCCATGGATCAATATAGACCATAAATCATAATGGACCATAGATCAATATAGACCATAGATCAATATAGACCATAGATCAATATAAACCATAGATCAATATAGACCAAAGATCAATAGGGCCCATACATCAATGAAGCGCGCAGAAACACGAAACACGTCAAAATACCCGTTGAAAGCGAAAAAACTTGAAAGAACTGGAAAAAACACGAAGAAACGCGGAAAAACACGAAAGAATCCGGAGAAACACGAAAGAAACCGAAGTTACACGAAAGAAACCGAAATTACACGAAACAACGCTAGAAAACACGAAAGAACCCCAAGTAACACAAATAATCCAAAGGAACCTGAAAAAACCCGAAAGAATACATATAACTTGAAAGCGCTACTCGAAGTCACGCGAAACACCCCAGAGAAATAAAAAAACAACGAAAGCACGCAAAGAAACAAAAGAACTTATAAATTGCACACCCTGTATATCACCCGATCGTAAACTCTTTGTAAATTGCACACCCTGTATGACAGTGTGTAAAGTGCTCACCCCGTATATCACCCGATCGCAAATTCATTGTAAATCGCACACCCTGTATGACATTTTATCGTAATTAGATCCCATACGCGAAAAACCATGAAGAAAAATGCATTTGGGACACCCACTATATAATCGATTCGCAGTGGGTGCTTTTTCCCTAAGAAATTCAGACGGAAAATCTCTCGAAGAAAGACTCTGGTGAAAGTCAGTGCTTCCAAAGTGCACAGCACGTATATCAATCGATCGCAATTGGTGCATTCCACAAAGGTAGTATAAGCATTATTCGATAAAGCTTCCATGTACAACCTTGTATATGAATCGAAAATAATTTTTCCATAAAAAATAAACCCAAAGAATATCGTTTCAACTCCATCAATTTCACAAAGGTAAAATGAAAATTATTCGAAAAAGGTCTGAACGTGTATTCATGAACAGAGTGCTTTCCCTGAATAAACTAAGTGTGTCGGATTTTGACATAGAGTATCATAAGTTGGGTCCGAGTTCGGAGAGGGCAATGAATTCGCGCGAAAATAGACTGAAAAATGACGATTTTCAAACGCATATTTGAAATGTTTTTCTTGAGAGTCGTGTAAGATGAGTGGTATCTAGAGATTCGGAATCTCCTGTAGATTCTTATTCGAGTGTTTGGTCGGCGCAAAAAATCTTCCATCGCCCATATCGAGCGAAAAATTGATGCCGTATTTTCAAATTTGGAGCTCGCGTTCGGCTATCATCGGAATCGTATGATAAAATATGACACTTCTCCTCGAATTATCGAGAAAATTGCCGAATTTGGAATGAATATCCCCGGCCTTGACTCGCTACTTGGATGTGGAAATTGGTACCCAGAGATGGGAAATTTCACGTAGATTCGTTTTCTACCGATCGCGGGGCGATTTATATCGTTTTCGACCGGCACGGAGGGAAAACGTAGATGCGGTTTTTGACGTTTCAGGGAAGTCGGGAGTTTAAAAATTGCCGTTTTATATGCATAATTTTCGTATAGATTTCGAGGGGCTCCGCGGTCCGTACCGGTACCACATTATGAGGAATGTCTTTTTCTTGAAAAAGCGACCGATCTCGGCCGGAGAAATGGCCCCGTTCGTCCGTGAGATCTTCCCCCTTGGGGACAGTTTTGGCGATTTCGCGAAAATGGCCGATTTCGCGATTTTCGTTTGAAAATTTCGGGCACTTTAAGAGCGCCCTGGGGGTTTTTCTTGGTCGCTTCTCCTAGAGGAGGATTCGCTTTTTCGATTTTTTTTAAGATTCCCTCTCGAGCGGCCCTGCGGGCCGCTCGGAAAGCTACGCTTTCCGGGTCCCTCACGGGACCACCTGTCAAAATTTTCTCTGGTCCCCGATCTTATCGTTTTAATATATTAGACCAGTAGTTCAATAGGCCAGTAGTTCTATTGGCCCATGGATCAATATAGACCATAGATCAATATAGACCGCAGATCAATAGGGCCCATACATCAATGAAGCGCGCAGAAACACGAAACACGTCAAATTACCCGATGAAAGCGAAAAAACATAAAAGTATTGGAAAAAACACGAAGAAACGTGAAAAAACAAAGAAGAATCCGAAGAAAGACGAAAGAAACCGAAATTACACGAAACAACGCGAGAAAACACGAAAGAACACCAAGTAACACGAAAAATCTAATGGAACCTGAAAAAACCCGAAACATAAAAGTACTTGTAAATTGCACACCCGTATATCACCCGAACGTAATCTCATTTTAAATTGCACACCTTGTATGACATTTTATCGAAATCAGCTCCCATTCGCGAGAAAACTTGAAGAGAAATGCATATGAGACACTCAGTATACAATTGATTAGCTTTAAAAAAAAAACCAAAAGAATATCGTTGTTACTCCATCTATTCGAGTTCAGTAATTACCACGAAGGAAGTATGAAAATTATTCTATGGAGCTCCTATGTAACACCCCGTATATGTTTCGAAAATAATTTTTCCGTAAAACAACCCGAAGGAACACAAAAACTTGAAAAAACTTGAGCGCGCGCAAAAAAACAGAAGAACTTGTAAAGTGCTCACCCGTATATCACCCGATCGTAAATTCATTTTAAATCGCACACCCTGTATGACATTATACCGAAATCAGCTCTCATTCGCGAGAAAACCTGAAGAAAAATGCATATGGGACACCCCTGTATATATTTGATTCGCAGTGGGTGCTTTCATAATAAAAACAAACCGAAAGAATATCGTTTATAACTCTATCGTTTCAAGTTCAGTGCATTCCACCAAGAAAGAACCCGACCAAATACGAAAAAACGCGAAAAACATGATACAACCCAAAGTAACACGAAAGAACGAAAAAAATCCAAAGGAACTCAAAAAACCTCGAAGGAGCACAAAATCAACGAAACCGCGCAAAAATACTCGAAGGAAAGCTTGAAACCCCGAGGAGCACAAAAACCGAAAGCGTGCAAAAATACCGAAAGAACTTGTAAATTGCACACCCTGTATATCAATCGATCGCGAATTCATTGTTAATGGCACACCCTGTATGACATTTCATTGAATTCAGCTCCCTTACGCGGAAAAGCACGAAAGCAAGAGAAAAACTCTGGTGAATGTCAGCGCTACTCAGATCTGACACCCTGTATATGAATCGAATATATTTTATCGAATTCAGAAGTGAAACACACCGAAGAATCACGAAAAACTCGAATTTGCGCGAAAAAATCAAATTTACTTATAAATTGAGCACCCCGTAATATCACATGATCGTAAATTCATTGTAAATCGCACACCCTGTATGACATTTTATCGAAATTTGATCCCACTCTCTAATTGGTTCGCAGTGGGTGCTTTTTCCATAAAAATTCAGACGGAAAATCTCTCGAAGAAAGAATCTGGTGAAAATCAGTGCTTTCCATAAGCACAGCCTGTATAGCGATTTTTTCGAGATAGCACAGCCTGTATAGTGATTCATCGCGATCTGTGTTCATTCTTCAAGGACGAAAATGAATTGGCGCGAAAATAGAGCCTGAAATGACTATTTTCAAACGCATATTTGAGGTGTTTTTCTTGCGATTCACGAAAAGTGGTAGGTATCTAGAGATTCGGAATCTCCTGTAGATTCTTAATCGAGCACTTCGAAGGCGCAAAAAGTCTTTCAGCGCCCATATCGAGCGAAAAATTGATGCCGTATTTTCAAATTTGGAGCTCGCGTTCGGCTATCATCGGAATCGTATGAGAAATTATGACATTTTGCCTCATTTCACCGTAGAAATTGCCGAATTTGGAATGAAGAATTCGCGGCCTTATCTCGCTACTTGGATATGAAAATTGGTACCCAGAGATGGGGAATTTCCTCAAGTTTCATTTTCTACCGCCGAAAATGCGTTTAGAGGCTTGTATCGCCCGCATTGAGCGAAAGCATCATGGGTGATTTTGACGTTTCGCGGGGCTGGCGAAACTAAAAATTGCCGTTTTACTTACGGCATTTTAGCCTAGAAATAGGGGGCTCCGGAGTTCTAATGGGTTCTAAGGAAACCGGACGTCCTCGCCCTCGGAATATGTGGCGAGTCCGGGACGCTGGGCGTTTCGGCTTCGGAGCCTATTTCCTTTTTCTGAGGCACTTTAGGCGATTTCGCGAAAATCGCTGATTTCGCGATTTTCTTTCCAAAATTTGGGGAACTTGGAGGGAGCGCGGGGGGTTCGCGGTCGCTTCTCCTAGAACAGGATACGCCTTTTCGATCTGTTTTAAGATTTCTCTCGAGCGGCCCTGCGGCTGCAAGGAAACTTCGCTTTCCGGGTCCCTAACGGGACCACCTGTCAAAATTTTCTCTGGTCCCCGATCTTATCCTTTTAATATATTAGACTAGTAAGCGGGTAGATCAATAGGCCCGTAGATCCATAGGCCCGTAGATCCATAGGCCAGTAGTTCAATTGGCCCATGGATCAATATAGACCATAGATCAATATAGACCATAGATCAATAGGGCCCATACATCAATGAAGCGCGCAGAAACACTAAACACGTCAAAAATCCCGATGAAAGCGAAAAAACATAAAAGTATTGGTAAAAACACGAAGAAACGCAAAAAAACACGGAAGAATCCGAAGAAAGACGAAAAAAGAGAAGTCACACGAAAGAAATCGAAATTACACGAAACAACGCGAGAAAAACACGAAAGAACACCAAGTAACACAAAAAATCTAATGGAACCTAAAAAACCCGAAACACAAAAGTACTTGTAAATTGCACACCCTGTATATCACCCGATCGTAAACTCATTGTAAATTGCACACCTTGTATGACATTTTATCGAAATCAGCTCCCATTCGCGAGAAAACTTGAAGAAAAATGCATATGAGACACTCAGTATACAATTGATTAGCTTTAAAAAGAAAACCAAGAGAATATCGTTGTTACTCCATCTATTCGAGTTCAGTGATTACCACGAAGAAAGTATCAAAATTATTCTATGGAGCTCCTATGTAACACCCCGTATATGTTTCGAAAATAATTTTTCGTAAAACAACCCGAAGGAACACAAAAACTTGAAAAAACTTGAGAGCCCGCAAAAAACAGAAGAACTTGTAAAGTGCTCACCCCGTATATCCCCGATCGCAAATTCATTTTAAATCGCACACCCTGTATGACATTATACCGAAATCAGCTCTCATTCGCGAGAAAACTTGAAGAAAAATGCATATGGGACACCCCGTATATAATTGATTCGCAGTGGGTGCTTTCATCATAAAAAACAAACCGAAAGAATATCGTTTATAACTCTATCGTTTCAAGTTCAGTGCATTCCACCAAGAAAGTACCCGACCAAATACGAAAAAACATGATAGAACCCAAAGTAACACGAAAGAACGAAAAAACAAATGAACTCAAAAAACCCCGAAGGAGCACAAAATCAACGAAAGCGCGCAAAAAAACTTGAAAGTAAGCTTAAAACCCCGAGGGAGCACAAAAAACCGAAAGCGTGCAAAAAATAATGAAAGAACTTTTAAATTGCACACCCTGTATATCACCCGATCGTAAACTCATTGTAAATTGCACACCCTGTATGACATTTTATCGTAATCAGCTCCCTTACGCGGAAAAGCACGAAAGCTAGAAAAACTCTGGTGAATGTCAGCGCTACTCAGATCTGACACATTGTATATTAATCGAATATATTTTATCGAATTCAGATCCAAAACACACCGAAGGAACACAAAAACTCGAATTTGCGCGAAAAAATCAAATTAACTTGTGAATTGAGCCTCGTATATCACATGATCGCAAATTCATTGTCAATCGCACACCCTGTATGACATTTTATCGAAATTAGATCCCACTCTCTAATTGGTTCGCAGTGGGTGCTTTTTCCATAAAAATTCAGACGGAAAATCTCTCGAAGAAAGAATCTGGTGAAAATCAGTGCTTTCCATAAGCACAGCCTGTATAGCGATTTTTTCGAGATAGCACAGCCTGTATAGCGATTCATCGCGATCTGTGTTCATTCTTCAAGGACGAAAATGAATTGGCGCGAAAATAGAGCCTGAAATGACGATTTTCAAACGCATATTTGAGGTGTTTTTCTTGCGATTCACGAAAAGTGGTAGGTATCTAGAGATTCGGAATCTCCTGTAGATTCTTATTCGAGTGCTCGGAAGGTGAAAAAAGCTTCCACCGCCCATATCCAGCGAAAAATCAATGCCGTATTTTCAAATTTGGAGCTCGCGTTCGGCTATCATCGGAATCGTATGAGAAAATATGACACTTCTCCTCGAAATATCGAGTAAATTGCCGAATTTGGAATGAAGAATTCGCGGCCTTGACTCGCTACTTGGATATGAAAATTGGTACCTGGAGATGGGGAATTTCCTCAAGTTTCATTTTCTACCGCCGAAAATGCGTTTAGAGGCTTGTAGCGCATGCACGAATCGAAAGCATCATGGGTCATTTTGACGTTTCGCGGGGCTGGCGAAACTAAGAATTGCCGTTTTACTTACGAAATTTTAGCCTTGAAATAGGGGGCTCCGGAATTCTAATGGGATCTAAGGAAACCGGACGTCCTCGCTCTCGGAATATGTGGCGAGTCCTGGACGCTGGGCGTTTCGGCTTCGGAGCCTATTTCCTTTTTCCGGGGCACTTTTGGCGATTTCGCGAAAAACTTCATTTTCGCGATTTTCGTTTGAAAATTTCGGGCACTTTAAGAGCGCCCGGGGGGTTTTCGGGGTCGCTTCTCCTAGAAGAGGATACGCCTTTTCGATCTGTTTTAAGATTGCCCCGGGTTCGGCCCTGCAGGGTCTCACGCTCGGCTACGCCTCGCGGGTCCCCGACGGGACCACCTGTCAAAATTTTCTCTGGTTCCCGATCTTATCATTTTAATATATTAGACTAGTAAGCGGGTAGATCAATAGGCCCGTAGATCCATAGGCCAGTAGTTCAATAGGCCAGTAGTTCAATTGGCCCATGGATCAATATAGACCATAGATCAATATAGACCATAGATCAATAGGGCCCATACATCAATGAAGCGCGCAGAAACACTAAACACGTCAAAAACCCGATGAAAGCGAAAAAACATAAAAGTATTGGAAAAAACACGAAGAAACGCGAAAAAACAAAGAAGAATCCGAAGAAAGACGAAAGAAACCGAAATTACACGAAACAACGCGAGAAAACACGAAAGAACACCAAGTAACACGAAAAATCTAATGGAATTTGAAAAAACCCCGAAACACAAAAGTACTTGTAAATTGCACACCCCGTATATCACCCGAATGTAATCTCATTGTAAATTGCACACCTTGTATGACATTTTATCGAAATCAGCTCCCATTCGCGAGAAAACTTGAAGAGAAATGCATATGAGACACTCAGTATACAATTGATTAGCTTTAAAAAAAACCAAGAGAATATCGTTGTTAGTCCATCTATTCGAGTTCAGTAATTACCACGAATTAAGTATCAAAATTATTCTATGGAGCTCCTATGTAACACCCCGTATATGTTTCGAAAATAATTTTTCCGTAAAACAACCCGAAGGAACACAAAAAACTTGAAAAAACTTGAGAGCGCGCAAAAAAACAGAAGAACTTGTAAAGTGCTCACCCCGTATATCACCCGATCGCAAATTCATTGTAAATCGCACACCCTGTATGACATTTTACCGAAATTAGCTTTCACACGTGAAAAACATGATGAAAAATGCATATGGGACACCCAGTATATAATTGATTTGCAGTGGGTGCTTTCATCATAAGAAACGAACCGAAAGAATATCGTTTTAACTCTATCGTTTCAAGTTCGGTGCATTCCACGAAGAAAGAACCCGACGAAACACGGAAAAACTTGAAAGAACCCGAAGTACCACGAATGAACGAAAAATATCCAAAGGAACCGAAAAAACCCCGAAGGAGCACAAAATCACCGAAAGCGCGCAAAAAAACTCGAAGGAAAGCTTAAAACCCCGAGGATCACAAAAACCGAAAGCGTGCAAAAATAATGAAAGAACTTTTAAATTGCACACCCTGTATATCAATCGATCGCGAAATCATTGTTAATGGCACACCCTGTATGGGATTTCATTGAATTAAGCTCCCTTACTCGGAAAAGCGCAAAAGCTGGAGAAAAACTCTGATGAATGTCAGCGCTACTCAGATCTGACACCCTGTATATGAATCGAATATATTTTATCGAATTAAGATCCAAAACTCCCGAAACAACACAAAAACTCGAATTTGCGCAAAAAAATCAAATTAACTTGTAAATTGCACACCCCGTATATCACCCGATCGCAAATTCATTGTGAATCGCACACCCTGTATGACATTATACCGAAATCAGCTCCCATTCGCGAGAGAACTTGAAGAAAAATGCATATGGGACACCCCGTATATAATTGATTCGCAGTGGGTGCTTTCTTCATAAAAAACAAACCGAAAGAATATCGTTTATAACTCTATCGTTTCGAGTTCAGTGCATTCCACCAAGAAAGAAACCGACCAAATACGAAAAACGCGGAAAACATGATAGAACCCTAAGTAACACGAAAGAAATCTCTCGAAGAATAAATCTGGTGAAAATCAGTGCTTTCCATAAGCACAGCCTGTATAGCGATTTTTTCGAGATAGCACAGCCTGTATAGCGATTCATCGCGATCTGTGTGCATTCTTCAAGGACGAAAATAGAGCCTGAAATGACGATTTTCAAACGCATATTTGAGGTGTTTTTCTTGCGATTCACGAAAAGTGGTAGGTATCTAGAGATTCGGAATCTCCTGTAGATTCTTATTCGAGTGCTTGGAAAACGCAAAAAATCTTGCACCGCCCATATCGAGCGAAAAATTGATGCCGTATTTTCAAATTTGGAGCTCGCGTTCGGCTATCATCGGAATCGTATGATAAAATATGACACTTGTCCTCGAATTATCGAGAAAATTGCCGAATTTGGAATGAATATCCCCGGCCTTGACTCGCTACTTGGATGTGGAAATTAGTACCCAGAGATGGGAAATTTCACGTAGATTCGTTTACTACCCATCGCGGGGCGATTTATATCGTTTTCGACCGGCACGGAGGGAAAACGTAGGTGCGGTTTTTGACGTTTCGCGGTACTCGCGGGTCGAAAAATTGCCGTTTTACATGCATAATTTTCGTATAGATTTCGAGGGGCTCCGCGGTCCGTACCGGTACCACATTATGAGGAATGTCTTTTTCTTGAAAAAGCGACCGATTTCGGCCGAAGAAATGGCCCCGTTCGTCCGTGAGATCTTCCCCCTTGGGGACACTTTCGGCGATTTCGCGAAAAACGTCATTTTCGCGATTTTCGTTGGAAAATTTCGGGCACTTTAAGAGCGCCTGGGGGTTTTCGGGGTCGCTTCTCCTTGTAAAGTGCTCACCCCGTATATCACCTGATCGCAAATTCATTGTAAATCGCACATCCTGTATGACATTTTACCGAAATTAGCTTTCACACGTGAAAAAACATGATGAAAAATGCATATGGGACACCCAGTATATAATTGATTTGCAGTGGGTGCTTTCATCATAAGAAACAAACCGAAAGAATATCGTTTTAACTCTATCGTTTCAAGTTCGGTGCATTCCACGAAGAAAGAACCCGACGAAACACGGAAAAACTTGAAAGAACCCGAAGTACCACGAAAGAACGAAAAATATCCAAAGGAACCGAAAAACCCTGAAGGAGCACAAAATCACCGAAAGCGCGCAAAAACTCGAAGGAAAGCTTAAAACCCCGAGGAGTACAAAAACCGAAAGCGTGCAAAAAATAATGAAAGAACTTTTAAATTGCACACCCTGTATATCAATCGATCGCGAAATCATTGTTAATGGCACACCCTGTATGAGATTTCATTGAATTTAGCTCCCTTACGCGGAAAAGCACGAAAGCTGGAGAAAAACTCTGGTGAATGTCAGCGCTACTCAGATCTGACACCCTGTATATGAATCGAATATATTTTATCGAATTAAGATCCAAAACACCCTGAAACAACACAAAAACTCGAATTTGCGCAAAAAAAATCAAATTAACTTGTAAATTGCACACCCCGTATATCACCCGATCGTAAATTCATTGTGAATCGCACACCCTGTATGACATTAGACCGAAATCAGCTCCCATTCGCGAGAGAACTTGAAGAAAAATGCATATGGGACACCCCGTATATAATTGATTCGCAGTGGGTGCTTTCTTCATAAAAACAAACCGAAAGAATATCGTTTATAACTCTATCGTTTCGAGTTCAGTGCATTCCACCAAGAAAGAAACCGACCAAATACGAAAAACGCGGAAAACATGATAGAACCCTAAGTAACACGAAATCTCTCGAAGAAAGAATCTGGTGAAAATCAGTGCTTTCCATAAGCACAGCCTGTATAGCGATTTTTTCGAGATAGCACAGCCTGTATAGCGATTCATCGCGATCTGTGTGCATTCTTCAAGGACGAAAATGAATTAGCGCGAAAATAGAGCCTGAAATGACGATTTTCAAACGCATATTTGAGGTG
This sequence comes from Micraspis discolor, assembly GCA_030674115.1. Classification (NCBI taxonomy): domain Eukaryota; kingdom Metazoa; phylum Arthropoda; class Insecta; order Coleoptera; family Coccinellidae; genus Micraspis; species Micraspis discolor. Next base: position 113,442 of record JARTUT010002220.1, read on the forward strand.
TTTTTCTCGCGTTTCGTGAAACGTGAGTGGTCTCTAGAGATTCGGAATCTCCTGCAGATTCTTAATCGAGCATTTGGAAGGCCTGAAAACTCTTCGACCGCCCATATCGAGCGAAAAATTGATGCCGTATTTTCAAATTTGGAGCTCGCGTTCGGCTATCATCGGAATCGTATGAGAAATTATGACATTTTGCCTCATTTCACCGTAGAAATTGCCGAATTTCGAATGAAGAATTCGCGGCCTTATCTCGCTACTTGGATATGAAAATTGGTACCCAGAGATGGGGAATTTCCTCAAGTTTCATTTTCTACCGCCGAAAATGCGTTTAGAGGCTCGAGGGGCCCGCACTGAGCGAAAGCATCATGGGTGATTTTGACGTTTCGCGGGGCTGGCGAAACTAAAAATTGCCGTTTTACTTACGGGATTTTAGCCTAGAAATAGGGGGGCTCCGGAGTTCTAATGGGTTCTAAGGAAACCGGACGTCCTCGCTCTCGGAATATGTGGCGAGTCCGGGACGCTGGGCGTTTCGGCTTCGGAGCCTATTTCCTTTTTTCTGAGGCACTTTAGGCGATTTCGCGAAAATGACGTTTTTCGCGATTTTCTTTCGAAAATTTCGGGCACTTTAAGAGCGCCCGGGGTGGTTTCGGGGTCGCTTCTCCTAGAAGAGGATACGCCTTTTCGATCTGTTTTAAGATTCCCTCTGGAGCGGCCCTGCGGGCTGCTCGAAAGCTACGCTTTCCGGGTCCCTAACGAGACCACCTGTCAAAATTTTCTCTGGTCCCCGATCTTATTACTTTATTATATAGACTAGTAAGCGGGTAGATCAATAGGCCCGTAGATCCATAGGCCAGTAGTTCAATTGGCCCATGGATCAATATAGACCATAGATCAATAGGGCCCATACATCAATGAAGCTCGCAGAAACACGAAACACGTCAAAAACCCGTTGAAAGCGAAAAAGCTAGAAAGAACTGGAGAAAACACGGAGAAACGCGAAAAACACGAAGGAATCCGAAGAAACACGAAAGAAACCGAAGTTATACGAAAGAAACCGAAATTACACGAAACAACGCGAGAAAACACGAAAGAACACCAAGTAACACAAAAATCTAAAGGAACCTGAAAAAACCCGAAACACAAAAGTACTTGTAAATTGCACACCCTGTATATCACCCGACCGTAAACTTATTGTAAATTGCACACCCTGTATGACATTTTATCGAAATCCGCTCCCGTTCGCGAGAAAACTTGAAGGAGAATGCATATGAGACACTCAGTATACAATTGATTAGCAGTGAAAAAAAAAACCAAAAGAATATCGTTGTAACTCCATCTATTCGAGTTCAGTAATTACCACGAAGGAAGTATCAAAATTATTCTATGGAGCTCCTATGTAACACCCCGTATATGTTTCGAAGATAATTTTTCCGTAAAAAAACCCGAAGGAACACAAAAAACTTGAAAAAACTTGAGAGCGCGCAAAAAAACAGAAGAACTTGTAAAGTGCTCACCCCGTATATCACCCGATCGCAAATTCATTGTAAATCGCACACCCTGTATGACATTTTACCGAAATTAGCTTTCACACGTGAAAAACATGATGAAAAATGCATATGGGACACCCAGTATATGATTGATTTGCAGTGGGTGCTTTCATCATAAGAAACAAACCGAAAGAATATCGTTTTAACTCTATCGTTTCAAGTTCGGTGCATTCCACAAAGAAAGAACCCGACGAAACACGGAAAAACTTGAAAGAACCCGAAGTACCACGAATGAACGAAAAATATCCAAAGGAACCGAAAAAACCCGGAAGGAGCACAAAATCACCGAAAGCGCGCAAAAAAACTCGAAGGAAAGCTTAAAACCCCGAGGGAGCACAAAAACCGAAAGCGTGCAAAAATAATGAAAGAACTTTTAAATTGCACACCCTGTATATCAATCGATCGCGAAATCATTGTTAATGGCACACCCTGTATGGGATTTCATTGAATTAAGCTCCCTTACGCGGAAAAGCACGAAAGCTGGAGAAAAACTCTGGTGAATGTCAGCGCTACTCAGATCTGACACCCTGTATATGAATCGAATATATTTTATCGAATTAAGATCCAAAACACCCCGAAACAACACAAAAACTCGAATTTGCGCAAAAAAAATCAAATTAACTTGTAAATTGCACACCCCGTATATCACCCGATCGCAAATTCATTGTGAATCGCACACCCTGTATGACATTATACCGAAATCAGCTCCCATTCGCGAGAGTACTTGAAGAAAAATGCATATGGGACACCCGTATATAATTGATTCGCAGTGGGTGCTTTCTTCATAAAAAACAAACCGAAAGAATATCGTTTATAACTCTATCGTTTCGAGTTCAGTGCATTCCACCAAGAAAGAAACCGACCAAATACGAAAAACGCGGAAAACATGATAGAACCCTAAGTAACACGAAATCTCTCGAAGAAAGAATCTGGTGAAAATCAGTGCTTTCCATAAGCACAGCCTGTATAGCGATTTTTTCGAGATAGCACAGCCTGTATAGCGATTCATCGCGATCTGTGTGCATTCTTCAAGGACGAAAACGAATTAGCGCGAAAATAGAGCCTGAAATGACGATTTTCAAACGCATATTTGAGGTGTTTTTTCTCGCGATTCGTGAAACGTGAGTGGTCTCTAGAGATTCGGAATCTCCTGTAGATTCTTAATCGAGCAATTGGAAGGCCTGAAAAATCTTCGACAGCCCATATCGAGCGAAAAATTGATGCCGTATTTTCAAATTTGGAGCTCGCGTTCGGCTATCATCGGAATCGTATGAGAAATTATGACATTTTGCCTCATTTCACCGTAGAAATTGCCGAATTTCGAATGAAGGATTCGCGGCCTTATCTCGCTACTTGGATATGAAAATTGGTACCCAGAGATGGGGAATTTCCTCAAGTTTCATTTTCTACCGCCGAAAATGCGTTTAGAGGCTCGAGGGGCCCGCACTGAGCGAAAGTATCATGGGTGATTTTGACTTTTCGCGGGGCTGGCGAAACTAAAAATTGTCGTTTTACTTACGGGATTTTAGCCAAGAAATAGGGGGGCTCCGGAGTTCTAATGGGTTCTAAGGAAACCGGACGTCCTCGCTCTCGGAATATGTGGCGAGTCCGGGACGCTGGGCGTTTCGGCTTCGGAGCCTATTTCCTTTTTTCTGAGGCACTTTGGGCGATTTCGCGAAAAACGTCATTTTCGCGATTTTCTTTCGAAAATTTCGGGCACTTTAAGAGCGCCCGGGGTGGTTTCGGGGTCGCTTCTCCTAGAACAGGATACGCCTTTTCGATCTGTTTTAAGATTCTCTCGAGCGGCCCTCAGGGCTGCTCGGAAAGCTACGCTTTCCGGGTCCCTAACGGGACCACCTGTCAAAATTTTCTCTGGTCCCCGATCTTATTACTTTATTATATAGACTAGTAAGCGGGTAGATCAATAGGCCCGTAGATCCATAGGCCAGTAGTTCAATTGGCCTATGGATCAATATAGACCATAGATCAATATAGACCATAGATCAATAGGGCCCATACATCAATGAAGCGCGCAGAAACACTAAACACGTCAAAAACCCGAAGAAAGCGAAAAACATAAAAGTATTGGAAAAACACGAAGAAACGCAAAAAACACGGAAGAATCCGAAGAAAGACGAAAAAACCGAAGTCACACGAAAGAAACCGAAATTACACGAAACAACGCGAGAAAACACGAAAGAACACCAAGTAACACAAAAAATCTAATGGAACCTAAAAAAACCCGAAACACAAAAGTACTTGTAAATTGCACACCCCGTATATCACCCGATCGTAAACCTATTGTAAATTGCACACCTTGTATGACATTTTATCGAAATCAGCTCCCATTCGCGAGAAAACTTGAAGAGAAATGCATATGAGACACTCAGTATACAATTGATTAGCTTTAAAAAGAAAACCAAGAGAATATCGTTGTTACTCCATCTATTCGAGTTCAGTGATTACCACGAAGGAAGTATCAAAATTATTCTATGGAACTCCTATGTAACACCCCGTATATGTTTCGAAAATAATTTTTCCGTAAAACAACCCGAAGGAACACAAAAAACTTGAAAAAACTTGAGAGCGCGCAAAAAAACAGAAGAACTTGTAAAGTGCTCACCCCGTATATCACCCGATCGCAAATTCATTGTAAATCGCACACCCTGTATGACATTATACCGAAATCAGCTCTCATTCGCTAGAAAACCTGAAGAAAAATGCATATGGGACACCCCGTATATAATTGATTCGCAGTGGGTGCTTTCATCATAAAAAACAAACCGAAAGAATATCGTTTATAACTCTATCGTTTCAAGTTCAGTGCATTCCACCAAGAAAGTACCCGACCAAATACGAAAAAACATGAAAGAACCCAAAGTAACACGGAAGAACGAAAAAAATCCAAAGGAACCCAAAAAACCTCGAAGGAGCACAAAATCAACGAAAGCGCGCAAAAACTCGAAGGAAAGCTTAAAAACCCGAGGGAGCACAAAAAACCGAAAGCGTGCAAAAAATAATGAAAGAACTTTTAAATTGCACACCCTGTATATCACCCGATCGTAAAGTCATTGTAAATTGCACACCCTGTATGACATTTTATCGTAATCAGCTCCCTTACGCGGAAAAGCACGAAAGCTAGAGAAAAACTCTGGTGAATGTCAGCGCTACTCAGATCTGACACATTGTATATGAATCGAATATATTTTATCGAATTCAGAACCAAAACACACCGAAGGAACACAAAAAACTCGAATTTGCGCGAAAAAATCAAATTAACTTGTGAATTGAGCACCTCGTATATCACATGATCGCAAATTCATTGTAAATCGCACACCCTGTATGACATTTTATCGAAATTAGATCCCACTCTCTAATCGGTTCGCAGTGGGTGCTTTTTCCATAAAAATTCAGACGGAAAATCTCTCGAAGAAAGAATCTGGTGAAAATCAGTGCTTTCCATAAGCACAGACTGTATAGCGATTTTTTCGAGATAGCACAGCCTGTATAGCGATTCATCGCGATCTGTGTGCATTCTTCAAGGACGAAAATGAATTAGCGCGAAAATAGAGCCTGAAATGACGATTTTCAAACGCATATTTGAGGTGTTTTTCTTCCGATTCGTGAACCGCGGGTGCTGTCTAGAGATTCGGAATCTCCTGTAGATTCTTAATCGAGCACTTCGAAGGCGCAAAATGTCTTTCAGCGCCCATATCGAGCGAAAAATTGATGCCGTATTTTCAAATTTGGAGCTCGCGTTCGGCTATCATCGGAATCGTATGATAAATTGTGACATTTGACTCATTTCACCGTAAAATTGCCGAATTTCGAATGAAGAATTCGCGGCCTTATCTCGCTACTTGGATATGAAAATTGGTACCCAGAGATGGGGAATTTCCTCAAGTTTCATTTTCTACCGCCGAAAATGCGTTTAGAGGCTCGTAGCGCTCGCACGAATCGAAAGCATCATGGGTGATTTTGACGTTTCGCGGGGCTGGCGAAACTAAAAATTGCCGTTTTACTTACGAAATTTTAGCCTAGAAATAGGGGGGCTCCGGAGTTCTAATGGGTTCTAAGGAAACCGGACGTCCTCGCTCTCGGAATATGTGGCGAGTCCGGGACGCTGGGCGTTTCGGCTTCGGAGCCTATTTCCTTTTTCTGAGGCACTTTAGGCGATTTCGCGAAAACGTCATTTTCGCGATTTTCTTTCGAAAATTTCGGGCACTTTAAGAGCGCCCGGGGTGGTTTCGGGGTCGCTTCTCCTAGAACAGGATACGCCTTTTCGATCTGTTTTAAGATTCCCTCTCGAGCAGCCCTGCAGGCTGCTCGGAAAGCTACGCTTTCCGGGTCCCTGACGGGACCACCTGTCAAAATTTTCTCTGGTCTCCGATCTTATTACTTTATTATATAGACTAGTAAGCGGGTAGATCAATAGGCCCGTAGATCCATAGGCCAGTAGTTCAATAGGCCAGTAATTCAATTGGCCCATGGATCAATATAGACCATAGATCAATATAGACCATAGATCAATAGGGCCCATACATCAATGAAGCGCGCAGAAACACGAAACACGTCAAAAACCCGTTGAAAGCGAAAAAACATGAAAGTACTGGAAAAAACACGAAGAAACGCGAAAAAACACGAAAGAATCCGAAGACACACGAAAGAAACCGAAGTTACACGAAAGAAACCGAAATTACACGAAACAACGCGAGAAAACACGAAAGAACACCAAGTAACACAAAAATCCAAAGGAACCTGAAAAAACCTGAAAGAATTCATATAATTTGAAAGCGCGCAGAAAAAACTCGAAGTCTCGCGAAACACCCCGGAGAAATACAAAAAAACCGAAAGCGCGCAAAAAAACAAAAGTACTTCTAAATTGCACATCCTGTATAACATTTTGTCGAAATCAGCTACCATTAGCGAGAAAACTTGAAGAAAATGCATATGAGACACTCAGTATACAATTGATAAGCAGTGAAAAAAAAACCAAAAGTATAATATCGTTGTAACTCCATCTATTCGAGTTCAGTGGATACCACGAAGAAAATATCGAAATCATTCTATGGAGCTCCTATGTAACACCCCGTATATGAATCGAAAATAACTTTTCCATAAAAATTCCGAAGGAACACAATAAACTTGAGAGCGCGCAAAAAACAGCAGAACCTGTAAAGTGCTCACCCTGTATATCACATGATCGCAAATTCATTGTAAATAGCACACCCTGTATGACATTTTATCGAAATTAGCCTCCACTTGTGGAAAAACATGATAACTTGAAGAAATATGCATATGGGTCACCCGGTATATAATTGATTCGCAGTGGGTGCTTATATCATAAAAAACAAACCGAAAGAATATCGTTTCAACTCTATCGTTTCAAGTTCAGTGTATTCCACCAAGAAAGAACCCGACCAAATGCGAAAAAACATGAAAGAACCCAAAGTAACATGGAAGAACGAAAAAATCCAAAGGAACCCAGAAAACCTCGAAGGAGCACAAAATCAACGAAAGCGCGCAAAAAAACTCTAAGGAAAGCTTAAAACCCGAGGGAGCACAAAAAACCGAAAGCGTGCAAAAATAATGAAAGAACTTTTAAATTGCACACCCTGTATATCACCCGATCGTAAACTCATTGTAAATTGCACACCCTGTATGACATTTCATCGTAATCAGCTCCCTTACGCGGAAAAGCACGAAAGCTAGAGAAAAACTCTGGTGAATGTCAGCGCTACTCAGATCTGACACACTGTATATGAATCGAATATATTTTATCAAATTCAGAACCAAAACACACCGAAGGATCACAAAAACTCGAATTTGCGCGAAAAAATCAAATTAACTTGTGAATTGAGCACCTCGTATATCACATGATCGCAAATTCATTGTAAATCGCACACCCTGTATGACATTTTATCGAAATTAGATCCCACTCTCTAATCGGTTCGCAGTGGGTGCTTTTTCCATAAAAATTCAGACGGAAAATCTCTCGAAGAAAGAATCTGGTGAAAATCAGTGCTTTCCATAAGCACAGCCTGTATAGCGATTTTTTCGAGATAGCACAGCCTGTATAGCGATTCATCGCGATCTGTGTGCATTCTTCAAGGACGAAAATGAATTAGCGCGAAAATAGAGCCTGAAATGACGATTTTCAAACGCATATTTGAGGTGTTTTTCTTCCGATTCGTGAACCGCGGGTGCTGTCTAGAGATTCGGAATCTCCTGTAGATTCTTAATCGAGCACTTCGAAGGCGCAAAATGTCTTTCAGCGCCCATATCGAGCGAAAAATTGATGCCGTATTTTCAAATTTGGAGCTCGCGTTCGGCTATCATCGGAATCGTATGATAAATTGTGACATTTTGACTCATTTCACCGTAAAAATTGCCGAATTTCGAATGAAGAATTCGCGGCCTTATCTCGCTACTTGGATATGAAAATTGGTACCCAGAGATGGGGAATTTCCTCAAGTTTCATTTTCTACCGCCGAAAATGCGTTTAGAGGCTCGTAGCGCTCGCACGAATCAAAAGCATCATGGGTGATTTTGACGTTTCGCGGGCTGGCGAAACTAAAAATTGCCGTTTTACTTACGAAATTTTAGCCTAGAAATAGGGGGGCTCCGGAGTTCTAATGGGTTCTAAGGAAACCGGACGTCCTCGCTCTCGGAATATGTGGCGAGTCCGGGACGCTGGGCGTTTCGGCTTCGGAGCCTATTTCCTTTTTCTGAGGCACTTTAGGCGATTTCGCGAAAAACGTCATTTTCGCGATTTTCTTTCGAAAATTTCGGGCACTTTAAGAGCGCCCGGGGGGTGGTTTCGGGGTCGCTTCTCCTAGAACAGGATACGCCTTTTCGATCTGTTTTAAGATTCCTCTCGAGCAGCCCTGCAGGGCTGCTCGAAAGCTACGCTTTCCGGGTCCCTGACGGGACCACCTGTCAAAATTTTCTCTGGTCTCCGATCTTATTACTTTATTATATAGACTAGTAAGCGGGTAGATCAATAGGCCCGTAGATCCATAGGCCAGTAGTTCAATAGGCCAGTAGTTCAATTGGCCCATGGATCAATATAGACCATAGATCAATATAGACCATAGATCAATAGGGCCCATACATCAATGAAGCGCGCAGAAACACGAAACACGTCAAAAACCCGTTGAAAGCGAAAAACATGAAAGTACTGGAAAAACACGAAGAAACGCGAAAAAACACGAAAGAATCCGAAGACACACGAAAGAAACCGAAGTTACACGAAAGAAACCGAAATTACACGAAACAACGCGAGAAAACACGAAAGAACACCAAGAAACACAAAAATCCAAAGGAACCTGAAAAAACCTGAAAGAATTCATATAATTTGAAAGCGCGCAGAAAAACTCGAAGTCTCATGAAACACCCCGGAGAAATACAAAAAACCGAAAGCGCGCAAAAAAACAAAAGTACTTCTAAATTGCACATCCTGTATAACATTTTGTCGAAATCAGCTACCATTAGCGAGAAAACTTGAAGAAAAATGCATATGAGACACTCAGTATACAATTGATAAGCAGTGAAAAAAAACCAAAAGTATAATATCGTTGTAACTCCATCTATTCGAGTTCAGTGGATACCACGAAGAAAATATCGAAATCATTCTATGGAGCTCCTATGTAACACCCCGTATATGAATCGAAAATAACTTTTCCATAAAAATTCCGAAGGAACACAATAAACTTGAGAGCGCAAAAAAACAGCAGAACCTGTAAAGTGCTCACCCCGTATATCACATGATCGCAAATTCATTGTAAATAGCACACCCTGTATGACATTTTATCGAAATTAGCCTCCACTTGTGGAAAAACATGATAACTTGAAGAAATATGCATATGGGTCACCCGGTATATAATTGATTCGCAGTGGGTGCTTATATCATAAAAAAGAAACCGAAAGAATATCGTTTCAACTCTATCGTTTCAAGTTCAGTGTATTCCACCAAGAAAGAACCCGACCAAATACGAAAAAACATGAAAGAACCCAAAGTAACATGGAAGAACGAAAAAATCCAAAGGAACCCAAAAAACCTCGAAGGAGCACAAAATCAACGAAAGCGCGCAAAAAAACTCGAAGGAAAGCTTAAAAACCCGAGGGAGCACAAAAAACCGAAAGCGTGCAAAAAATAATGAAAGAACTTTTAAATTGCACACCCTGTATATCACCCGATCGTAAACTCATTGTAAATTGCACACCCTGTATGACATTTTATCGTAATCAGCTCCCTTACGCGGAAAAGCACGAAAGCTAGAGAAAAACTCTGGTGAATGTCAGCGCTACTCAGATCTGACACACTGTATATGAATCGAATATATTTTATCGAATTCAGAACCAAAACACACCGAAGGAACACAAAAAACTCGAATTTGCGCGAAAAAAATCAAATTAACTTGTGAATTGAGCACCTCGTATATCACATGATCGCAAATTCATTGTAAATCGCACACCCTGTATGACACTTTATCGAAATTAGATCCCACTCTCTAATTGGTTCGCAGTGGGTGCTTTTTCCATAAAAAATTCAGACGGAAAATCTCTCGAAGAAAGAATCTGGTGAAAATCAGTGCTTTCCATAAGCACAGCCTGTATAGCGATTTTTTCGAGATAGCACAGCCTGTATAGCGATTCATCGCGATCTGTGTGCATTCTTCAAGGACGAAAATGAATTAGCGCGAAAATAGAGCCTGAAATGACGATTTTCAAACGCATATTTGAGGTGTTTTTCTTGCGATTCACGAAAAGTGGTAGGTATCTAGAGATTCGGAATCTCCTGTAGATTCTTAATCGAGCACTTGGAAGGCCTGATAAAATCTTCGACCGCCCATATCGAGCGAAAAATTGATGCCGTATTTTCAAATTTGGAGCTCGCGTTCGGCTATCATCGGAATCGTATGATAAAATATGACACTTGTCCTCGAATTATCGAGAAAATTGCCGAATTTGGAATGAAGAATTCGCGGCCTTATCTCGCTACTTGGATATGAAAATTAGTACCCAGAGATGGAGAATTTCCTCAAGTTTCATTTTCTACCGCCGAAAATGCGTTTAGAGGCTCGAGGGCCCGCACTGAGCGAAAGCATCATGGGTAATTTTGACGTTTCGCGAGGCTGGCGAAACTAAAATTGCCGTTTTACTTACGGGATTTTAGCCTAGAAATAGGGGGCTCCGGAGTTCTAATGGGTTCTAAGGAAACCGGACGTCCTCGCTCTCGGAATATGTGGCGAGTCCGGGACGCTGGGCCTTTTGGCTTCGGAGCCTATTTCCTTTTTCGGAGGCACTTTGGGCGATTTCGCGAAAATGACGTTTTTCGCGATTTTCTTTCGAAAATTTCGGGCACTTTAAGAGCGCCCGGGGGTGGTTTCAGGGTCGCTTCTCCTGGAACAGGATACGCCTTTTCGATCTGTTTTAAGATTCCCTCTCGAGCGGCCCTGCAGGGGCTGCTCGGAAAGCTACGCTTTCCGGGTCCCTAACGGGACCACCTGTCAAAATTTTCTCTGGTCCCCGATCTTATTACTTTATTATATAGACTAGTAAGCGGGTAGATCAATAGGCCCGTAGATCCATAGGCCAGTAGTTCAATAGGCCAGTAGTTCAATAGGCCAGTAGTTCAATTGGCCCACGGATCAATATAGACCATAGATCAATATAGACCATAGATCAGTAGGGCCCATACATCAATGAAGCGCGCAGAAACACGAAACACGTCAAAAACCCGTTGAAAGCGAAAAAACATGAAAGTACTGGAAAAACACGAAGAAACGCCAAAAAACACGGAAGAATCCGAAGAAACACGAAAGAAACCGAAGTTACACGAAAAAACCGAAATTACACGAAACAACGCGAGAAAACACGAAAGAACCCCAAGTAACACAAAAATCCAAAGGAACCTGAAAAAACCTGAAAGAATTCATATAACTTGAAAGCGCGCAAAAAAACTCGAAGTCTCATGAAACACCCCGGAGAAATACAAAAAACCGAAAGCGCGCAAAAAAACAAAAGTACTTCTAAATTGCACACCCTGTATAACATTTTGACGAAATCAGCTACCAATAGCGAGAAAACTTGAAGAAAAATACATATGAGACACTCAGTATACAATTGATAAGCAGTGAAAAAAAAACCAAAAGTATAATATCGTTGTAACTCCATATATTCGAGTTCAGTGGATACCACGAAGAAAATATCGAAATTATTCTATGGAGCTCCTATGTAACACCCCGTATATGAATCGAAAATAACTTTTCCATAAAAATTCCGAAGGAACACTGTTTGGGAATCTAAATTTCCCAATTCATAAGTATCAATGGGTATTTTTTTTTGTTTTTATGGGCCAAATTAATTTGAGAATTATTTATTTTCTGTCCATGATTTTCGAATTTCGCGGTGATTGCAAGTTACACCGCGAGAACATCTGCAGCTGCTGTTTTTTCGGACATATGTAAAATGAAAAGTCAGTATTGTTCTTACGACCGCACTAGAGAGTACTCTCGATCGACACGTTAGTGATTACTTACTACGACAATCAGAAATTACGATCCAGTGCTGTGATACACATCTACACAACTTCAAACATCAAGAAAAGAACGACAAGGTAAGCAGTTGCCTTATTTTTGTTTTTGGGGTGTACTTGCTCGTATATATTATTTCATAATTTTTCTTTTATTTTTTATTTAACCAGCATTAATTCCTACGCCGACATTGGTCCTTCGTTGCCGGGTTGTTTCCTTCAGAAAAATTCATTCATAATTTAATTTGGCCTAAATTTACTTTTTCATTTAGTTTTTGCGACATACGTCTGTTAAAATCATTTCATTTCACGGGCAGACCGGTTCAAGGTCAGGGTCACAGCGCGCATGGTGCATTTTCATCTTTGTTTACAACTGTAATTATAAAACGAATGTTTTCAACTTGTTTTCATCTTTTATAATCTCTCTTCATTCAAATAGTGGATGCCATTTTGACGACAAATTCAATATTTTCATTTATTCAGTTCAACATTTTGTTACGATCGCTGTATTTTGCGTCCGGGAGCTGTTTGAAGTGTAATATTTACATACTTTTCAACATATCTTTACTTCCTTTCGAATATTATTACTTGCTTTCGATATCTAGTGTTATTACTGGGAACCAATTTTCGAATATCATTCATTATTGACCCATATTTACTGCAATTCATCACGTACTTACACCAGTTTTCATTCACTATTGTACATTTTGAAAGTTTGTAGATCATATTGTATTACATAACTGTCGACCATATCTTTTAAAGTACAGGCTGGTTTTCCTTTTCTACACATTTATTAATACATGTTTCATAAATCTAGCAATCGATTTACATTGTTCAGTTTTTTTCATACCTCAGTTATTTCCTATATCGGATAAATAATATTATATTGATTCATAATGTCCAGCAAATTAACTAAAGCTAATTTACTGCGTCAAACAGCTTATTCGCGTTTAAAGGAAGCTCAAGAAATAGGCATTCAGGCATCAACAAATGAAACTTATAAATCGCAGTTTTTAGCCAGAGCTGATGAAATAGAAGGCACTTATGAAGATTTTCGTTCATCACACAATACAATCATTGGTTTAATTTCAGATGAAGAATTTTCAGAGTACGATAAACTCAGAATCGCGGCTGATCAGGCATATTACTACGTGAAATCAATTAAACATGATTTGTTATTAAAAATTCTGCGGGAACCTCTTCAAATACTTCATCAAAAACTAGTTTACAACCTTGCAAGCCTTCAGCTAGAATTCCCAAGCTTTCTATTCCAACATTTTCAGGCAATTTTCGAGATTGGCCTAGCTTTTTCGACTTATTCAAGAGCATAATTCATGAGAATACTGATTTGTCTGATGTTGAAAAGTTTCGTTATCTTTAACATCCCTCAGTCAAGAACCTTTAGCACTTATTAAAGGCATTCCTCTCATTGATGCAAATTATAAGATTGCATACGAAATTTTAGAGAAAAGATACCAAAATAAAAGAATACTTGCCAGTCAGTACTATAATGATATTTTCAATGCCCAACCAGTACAGAAACCGACATCTATGAAATTGAGACATCTTTTGAATATATTTACGGAAAATGTTGCCGCTCTACGTGTTCTTGATTTCCTGTCGATCATTGGGATTTCTTATTATTCAATATGCTTATGAACAAACTAGATTTTAAAACACGTACTGACTTCGAGCTAGAAAATAGTGTTAATCATGAGATTTCTACCTATCGACAGTTGGTTACCTTTTAGAGAGACAATGTACAGCTTTGGAATCTGTACAAGTCACTACTTCCAATTTGCACTCTGCAAACAGGGTCTCCCTCAGCGGGTTTCCCGAGCCCCTAGTAAAGGGCCTGTGGCTAGCTTCGTTGCTTCTGAGTCCCAGCCTGGTCCATCTGGCCAAAGCACTAAATGTTTTTTATGTTCATCTTCACATCCCTTATACAAATGTCAATCATTTCTAGCCAAAACTCCAGTAGAACGTTTTTCTTTGGTCAAACAACACAATCTATGCGTTAATTGTTTGATTTCACCTCATTCTGTCAGAAATTGTAGTTCTAGTCATAAATGTAGAATTTGCAAATTACCACATCATACTGCTCTGCATTTCGATAAATCATCAAAGGTTCAAGTCCCTCACTTCAGCCATCCAATCTGAGTGAGCCTGTAAACGCGGTGGGGGAAACTCAATCTATTGTTCCAACATCTCTCGTCAGTACAAACTCTTCCACGGCTTCAACATTAACTACGATTTTATTATCTACTTGTGTGATACATGTTAAGGATTTCAACGGAAATTTCCAGAAAATTCGCATACTTTTGGACACAGGATCCATGGCAAACTTTATTTCTGACGCTTGTGTTAGACGTTTGGGACTTCGTCGAAGAAGGATATCAATACCTGTGGAAGGGCTAAATGGAATGACATCATCCAACACTCAGGGTACAACTTCTTGCCTTATCAAGCCCTGTGATCAGTCTGGTCCAACTTTCTCTCTTGAAGCCATTATCATACCGAAGGTTTGTTCGAACCAACCCAAATTTGATATCAATCCTCAAGATTTGACTCATATTCGTGGGCTTAAATTAGCAGACCCTAAATTTTATCAACCAGGTCCTATAGATATGCTTATAGGAGCTGAGTTAATTCCTTTTCTTTTGAGGTCCAAACGAATTTTTGGTGGACCCAATCAACCGGTAGCCTTGGAGACCATCTATGGATACGTTCTTCAAGGACGAACCTCTACATCTCCTCAAAAATGCCATTTGACATCTCTTCATTCGTCTGTGGATTTAAATGTTGATCATATTTTGCGAAGGTTTTGGGAGGTCGAAAATGTCCCTCAACCTCCTTGTGTGTCACCTGAGGATGAAATTTGCGAGAGAAAATTTACTCGTCCTTAACTTTTCGGGAGCCTACAGGCAGATTCTCTGTTCCTCTTCCTTTCCGAATACAAAATCCGTCTTTCTGTGATACCTACACTCAGGCCTATAGAAGATTTTGTATGCTTGAAAATCGATTCCTGAAAAATCCAAACCTCAAGGGAAAATACGTGGAATTCATGACAGATTATATCAAAAGAGAGCATATGATTCCAGTCCCAACATCGGAATTTAAATCCCCAACTTCATACTATATTCCACATCATGCAATTTTCAAAGAACAAGTTGAAAATTCTTCCGTTATTCTCAAAATTCGCGTAGTGTTCGATGCTAGTTTACGTGACGTTCGAGGTGTTTCTCTGAATGATACTCTGTATACCGGACCCAAGCTCCAAAAAGATATATCTTGTCTACTACTTAATTTTCGCTACTTTCGTTACTGCTTTACTTGCGATATCAAACAAATGTACCGTCAAATCAATGTAAATAAAGAATTTTGGCAATATCAAAAAATAATTTGGCGATCTGATCCTTCTGAGCCTTTAAGGGAATATTATTTACGAACAGTCACTTACGGTGTTTCTTGTTCACCGTATCTTGCTTTGAAAACGTTACAGGAGTTAGCCAAGTCCGAAAAGGCACGCTTTCCCAGAGCAGCAGAAGCCTTAAAAGAGAATTTTTATATTGATGACGGACTCCTCGGTAGCGATTCCGTCGAAGATACTCGCGCTCTTCAATTGGAGCTCATTAATCTTTTAAGAGAGGGTGGTTTCGACCTAGGCAAATGGGCCGGTAATCATCCCAGTCTTATTCAAGATTTTGGGTCCGATGTGTTGACCGACTGCACATTCGATAAAGATGAACCTTCTTTCATCAAAGTCCTAGGTCTTAAATGGAATCCCAAGGCGGATGTATTTTCATGTTCATATTTTCCTCTCAACAAAACCTGTAGTAAACGGTCGATTCTTTCCGAGGTTAGTAGAATATTCGACCCATTGGGTTTCGTTTCTCCATGCTTGCTGCTTGCAAAGCAGCTTCTCCAAAAGTTGTGGCAATCCCACATATCTTGGGACGAGGAGCCTCCTGAACACATACAGCGAGTGTGGCAACAATTCAAAGTAGAACTACCCGATCTCGGTAATATAAAGATACCACGATACTTTGGCTTCGATAGAACTTCTGAAGTACAAATTCACGGTTTTGTGATGCGTCCGAAATTGGCTATGCCAGTGTGGTATATTTCAGATTTTGGAATACCAATAGTTTTAAAACCACGCTTGTTTGCGCCAAATGTAGAGTATCTCCTCTGAAAACTCAATCAATCGCAAGATTGGAACTCCTAGCAGCTCTATTACTTGCTGACCTCATAGCGTTCGTAACGGAAAGTTTCAAAGGCCTATTTACTTTCAATGACATATATGTTTGGTCAGATTCCATGATTGTTCTCGCTTGGGTAACTTCGTCTCCGCATAGATGGAAAACATTTATTGCCAATCGCGTGAGGCATATTCAAGAAATAATTTCAATTTCATCTTGGCATCATGTGCCTTCCCATTTGAACCCAGCAGATTGTGCAAGTCGTGGTTTATCACCGGCGCAACTTTCGCAGTTTTCCCTTTGGTGGGATGGTCCAGAATTTTTATTAAAATCTGTAGAACATTGGCCTACTCAGAATAACTTTTTTTCTTCAAATGATGTTGAAATTCCGGAAGAAAAAGCGCCCACTGTTTTGTTGTCAAAACTTGTTACTACGGAAAATGTTATTCTTTGTCTGCTTTCAAGATTCTCATCTCTTCCAAAAATACAGAGAATAACAGCATATATTTTGCGCTTTGTATCAAACGGATTGAGAAGGAGTGATATCTCAGGGTTCAACCTTTCTATTAGTCCTCAAGAAAATGATAATGCGCTACAATATCTCATTAAGGTGGTTCAAAATGATGTTTTCGCCGAAATTCGACTAAAAATAACGCAAAATGAGGTTTTATCAAAACCAATACGCAAGCTTGCTCCATTCATTGATCAATATGGTCTTTTAAGAGTTGGAGGACGATTGCAAAAATCACCATTTTCGTTCGACGTTAAGCATCCTTTACTTTTACCTAAAGTCCATAGACTTACGGATCTAATTATTGAATGGACTCATCAAACTTCCTTACACCCGGGCTTAAAGACCATGCAGTATTTATTACTTCAACGCTTTTGGATTCTTTCTCCTAGAAGTGCGATTTACAGATGTTTGTCAAAATGCATTCGTTGTTTTCGATGCAAACCTAAATCTTATAATCCATTCATGGGAAATTTACCGAGTGTAAGAGTAACTCCCTTACGCGCTTTCACCTCAGTTTGTCTCGACTTCGCCGGACCTTTTCCCTTACTGATGAGTAAGACTAGAGGTGCCAAAACGTACAAAGGCTACGTTTGTGTTTTTGTGTGCTGTAGCACAAGAGCCATTCATTTAGAGGTAACTTCCGACCTAAGTTCCGAAACATTTTTAGCGGCATTTAGGAGATTCATATCTCGACGCGGACAATGTTTGTCAATTAGAAGTGATCAAGGCACCAATTTTAAGGGAGCTTATAAGGAAATGATCAACCTAGCTCAAGTCACGGCAGAGACCCTCTCAATTACATGGGATTTCAACCCACCAAGCGCACCACACTTTAACGGATTAGCTGAAGCTGCGGTAAAATCTTTCAAAACCCACTTTTATAAGGTCATCGGTACCCAAGTTTTGAGTTATGAAGAATTTTACACCCTTATCACTCAGATAGAGGCTGTGTTGAATTCTCGCCCTCTTTGTTCGGTTAGCACAGATCCAAATGACCTCCAAGCTCTAACCCCAGGTCATTTTTTGGTTTTTGAGGCACTAGTCAGCTCCATTCCAAACCCTGACCTGAGCTCTTTAAATATAAATCGACTGAATCGTTGGCAGTTAATTCAACGTATTCAAGGCGATTTTTGGAAAAGGTGGTCCAGAGAATATATTCATTCGCTCCAAGAAAGATCTAAATGGTCTACATCCAACCCCTCACTTAATGAAGATTCGTTGGTCCTGATAAAAGATGACCAACAACCTCCTTTTCGTTGGCCTTTGGCCCGAATCATGAACTTACATCATGGTGATGATGGTGTTGCACGGGTTGTTACACTGAAAACAGCGTCCGGTGGCACTATGCAGCGTCCAGTGGTCAAAGTATGTCCACTACCCCTTCATTAACCTGGACATTCTTTTATTTCTAAAATTTAGTTATTTTTCATTAATTATCTCGTTAATGTATTTATTTTTCGTTAAGTTTGGGTTAAAAACATTCGTTTTGGTGGGGGGAGAATGTTTGGGAATCTAAATTTCCCAATTCATAAGTATCAATGGGTATTTTTTTTTTTTTTTATGGGCCAAATTAATATGAGAATTATTTATTTTCTGTCCATGATTTTCGAATTTCGCGGTGATTGCAAGTTACACCGCGAGAACATCTGCAGCTGCTGTTTTTTCGGACATATGTAAAATGAAAAGTCAGTATTGTTCTTACGACCGCACTAGAGAGTACTCTCGATCGACACGTTAGTGATTACTTACTACGACAATCAGAAATTACGATCCAGTGCTGTGATACACATCTACACAACTTCAAACATCAAGAAAAGAACGATAAGGTAAGCAGTTGCCTTATTTTTGTTTTTGGGGTGTACTTGCTCGTATATATTATTTCATAATCTTTCTTTATTTTTTATTTAACCAGCATTAATTCCTACGCCGACAAACACAATAAACTTGAGAGCGCGCAAAAAAACAGTAGAACCTGTAAAGTGCTCACCCCGTATATCACATGATCGCAAATTCATTGTAAATAGCACACCCTGTATGACATTTTATCGAAATTAGCCTCCACTTGTGGAAAAACATGATAACTTGAAGAAATATGCATATGGGTCACCTGGTATATAATTGATTCGTAGTGGGTGCTTATATCATAAAAAAGAAACCGAAAGAATATCGTTTCAACTCTATCGTTTCAAGTTCAGTGTATTCCACCAAGAAAGAACCTGACCAAATACGAAAAAACATGAAAGAACCCAAAGTAACACGGAAGAACGAAAAAATCCAAAGAAACCGAAAAAACCTCGAAGGAAAACAAAATCAACGAAAGCGCGCAAAAACTCGAAGGAAAGCTTAAAACCCCGAGGAGCACAAAAAACCGAAAGCGTGCAAAAAATAATGAAAGAACTTTTAAATTGCACACCCTGTATATCACCCGATCGTAAACTCATTGTAAATTGCACACCCTGTATGACATTTTATCGTAATCAGCTCCTTACGCGGAAAAGCACGAAAGCTAGAGAAAAACTCTGGTGAATGTCAGCGCTACTCAGATCTGACATACTGTATATGAATCGAATATATTTTATCGAATTCAGAACCAAAACACACCGAAGGAACACAAAAACTCGAATTTGCGCGAAAAAATTAAATTAACTTGTGAATTGAGCACCTCGTATATCACATGATCGCAAATTCATTGTAAATCGCACACCCTGTATGACATTTTATCGAAATTAGATCCCACTCTCTAATTGGTTCGCAGTGGGTGCTTTTTCCATAAAAATTCAGACGGAAAATCTCTCGAAGAAAGAATCTGGTGAAAATCAGTGCTTTCCATAAGCACAGCCTGTATAGCGATTTTTTCGAGATAGCACAGCCTGTATAGCGATTCATCGCGATCTGTGTGCATTCTTCAAGGACGAAAATGAATTAGCGCGAAAATAGAGCCTGAAATGACGATTTTCAAACGCATATTTGAGGTGTTTTTCTTGCGATTCACGAAAAGTGGTAGGTATCTAGAGATTCGGAATCCCCTGTAGATTCTTAATCGAGCATTTGGAAGGCCAGAAAAATCTTCGACCGCCCATATCGAGCGAAAAATTGATGCCGTATTTTCAAATTTGGAGCTCGCGTTCGGCTATCATCGGAATCGTATTAGAAATTATGACATTTTGCCTCATTTCACCGTATAAATTGCCGAATTTCGAATGAAGAATTCTCGGCCTTATATCGCTACTTGGATATGAAAATTGGTACCCAGAGATGGGGAATTTCCTCAAGTTTCATTTTCCACCGCCGAAAATGCGTTTAGAGGCTCGAGGGGCCCGCACTGAGCGAAAGCATCATGGTGATTTTGACGTTTCGCGGGGCTGGCGAAACTAAAAATTGCCGTTTTACTTACGGGATTTTAGCCTAGAAATAGGGGGCTCGGAGTTCTTATGGGTTCTAAGGAAACCGGACGTACTCGCTCTCGGAATATGTGGCGAGTCCGGGACGCTGGGCGTTTCGGCTTCGGAGCCTATTTCCTTTTTCTGAGGCACTTTAGGCGATTTCGCGAAAAACGTCATTTTCGCGATTTTCTTTCGAAAATTTCGGGCACTTTAAGAGCGCCCGGGGATGGTTTTGGGGTCGCTTCTCCTAGAACAGGATACGCCTTTTCGATCTGTTTTAAGATTCCCTCTCGAGCGGCCCTGCGGGCTGCTCGGAAAGCTACGCTTTCCGGGTCCCTAACGGGACCACCTGTCAAAATTTTCTCTGGTCCTCGATCTTATTACTTTATTATATAGACTAGTAAGCGGGTAGATCAATAGGCCCGTAGATCCATAGGCCCGTAGATCCATAGGCCAGTAGTTCAATTGGCCAGTAGTTCCATTGGCCAGTAGTTCAATAGGCCCATGGGTCAATATAGACCATAGATCATAATGGACCATAGATCAATATAAACCATAGATCAATATAGACCATAGATCAATGAAGCATATATATCAATGAAACCCAAAGGTCAATGAAGCGCACAGAAACATGAAACAGTTATCTGTTTTCAGCTGACCATCATCGCATGATGGCCAAGAAATGATTCTAATGTAAAGGTTTGCTCTGAGAGAGAAGTTCGATAGATTTCATTCCTCTTTCATAAATTCTAATCATCACCAATTTCAGAATGATATATTATTTACAGAAATACATTAATGAAATGAACATATGATTTTTAAAGGAAAAATTTTCCATGTTATCGATGGCATATCCTGATTCTAGCTAGATATTTTTTTCTCTCTTCGACATATATATATGTGGTAGGCTTCTTTCGTTCAGATTCATACCAAGTGAAAGTAATAAAGGGCTGATCCATATTACCTTATCAGTTCTGTGAAAAGAAATTCAGAATTAATCTCAATATCAGGACGTACATGAATTTTTAGTAAATTTAACTTGGAATAGTTTAAAGATTATTTTAAAATTGCCAAAATGCTGATTCTTTTGAAAAAAATTCGAAACAGTTATCAATATGTTGATAAATGTCAGAAATTTTGAATGTACATACCTAAATTGAAAATGAATACTTTGAAAATACTGGAAAAATGGTAATTTCATTGAATCGCTTCACTTTTGAAATATAACCTATTCAAAGCTGTTCTTTTCCTTTCAAATGGAAATATTTGAGAGATGTCTGAAATCAAAATCATTTCAGAATGTCTTTTTTTTCATTCCTCATAAAATAAATACCTTGAAGCTAAACTAAACAGTGTCAAGCCATTCCAATCTCAAATTCAAGTCGATTCCATAAATTATAGTTATTCCTTTCAGATGAAGCTATTCAGTTAGATATTCTTTTCTCTTTTTGACATATATGATGGTATGCTTCTTTCTGCAGGCAATGTTTAGATTCATATCAAGTGAAGGTAACAAAGGGACGATACATATTAACTCATCGGTTCTGTGAAAAAGAAATTCAGAATTAATCTCAATATCAGGACGTACATGAATTTTTAGTAAATTTAACTTGGAATAGTTTAAAGATTATTTTAAAATTGCCAAAATGCTGATTCTTTTGAAAAAAATTCGAAACAGTTATCAATATGTTAATGAATGTCAGAAATTTTGAATGTACATACCTAAATTGAAAATGAATACTTTGAAAATACTGGAAAAATGGTAATTTCATTGAATCGCTCTACTTTTGAAATATAACCTATTCAAAGCTGTTCTTTTTCTTTCAAATGGAAATACTTGAGAGATGTCTGAAATCGAAATCATTTCAGAATATCTTTTTGTTTCTTTCCTCATAAAATAAATACCTCGAAGCTAAACTAATCAGTGTCAAGCCAAATTCCAATCTCAAATTCAAATCGATTTCATCAATTATAGATATTCCTTTCAGATGAAGCTATCCAGCTAGATATTCTTTCTTCTCTTTAAAATATATGATGGTAGGCTTCTTTCGCAGGCAATGTTCGGATTCATATCAAGTGAAGGTAAGAAAGGGACGATACATATCAACTCATCGATTCTGTGAAAAAGATATTTAGAGTTAATCTCAATATCCGGACGTACAACTCTAACTATTTTAAAGAATATTTAAAAATTGCCACAATGCTGTTTCTTTTGCAAAAATTGCGAAACGGCTATCAATATTGCAATGAATGTCTGGAATATTGAATGAACATACCAAAATTGAAGTTGGTTATTTTGAAAATACTGGAAAACATGTTTTTTCTGTTCAGTTATTCGATAAACTTGATCTAATTCCATTCTATCACTCAAGTTTTGAAATATAACCTATTCTCAGCTATTTCTTTTCCCTTCAAATTAAAATACTCGGAAGATATCTGAAATTAAAGTCATATTTCAGAATAATTTTTCTTCCATTTCTCATAACGTGGATAGATACCTTCAATTTTTATGTTCCTTCCAGCTGCATATATCATTAAATAAAAATAAAGAGAATAAATCATTATGAAAGGTAAATATAAATAATATTACCATTAACAGTCCATTTCCAGTAATTTTCTTATTGAATATATATTTTGTTGGTTATGTTTTCATATTTTCAAATTTTCATGAATTCGAAAAAATAAAAAGGCCATAAGAGGCTTTATATTAAGATTATTTACCTTTTTACCTGCTTTGTAGAGAAACGAAAGTATCTAAAAAACCCGAAAATGCGCAAAAAACAGGAAAGAGTTCAAAACAATCGTGAAATTACGTTAAAACATACAAAAGAACGTAAAAAAAATCACGAAAAAGGGGAAAGAAAATATTTTATTTATTAAATGAAAAAACAACTTTTATTTTTTATTTTTTTCCTCTCTCTTTTTTTCTCTTTTCTTGAAATTTTTTCTGCGGTGACCATTCCATTTCTAAAAAAAAAAAAATTATTAAGTATTTTCTATAAAAAGAATCATTACTAATTCAAAAATTGCTCATATTAAGTGCTGATTTAACTGTAATACTATGACAATTCTATAGAATATATCTATATTTACAGTTATATTTGTCTCATTAGATTTGGAATTGAACTCAAAATTTCCGAGTGTTGTACCATGATATTATGCATTTAGCCAAGCCCACTCGTGAAACATGACAAAGAAAGCAATGAAGAGGACATTAACAGTTGTTATATCATTAAATTTTCAATTCAAATTTCATCTTTCATTTCTAAATTTTTTCTAAGAAATATCGGCAGATTGAATGACATTTTATACTTTTACTGATACTCTTAATAAATACACAGTTGGTTTGACGGTTTTTAAAAAAATAAACTAATAATTTTAATGGTTTTTATGCATTAATTGCGTAAAGATTTAAACCAACATTTATCATCAAATTAGTAAAATAATATAATAAATTCACTTACATTATTGGTCACCGCATCGGCTACCTGGCTATTCACTTTCAATACTTCAAGAAGAACTTGCTGGAAAAATTTTTTTTTTGAAATGCAGCAAAAAAATGTATACGAATCTCATTGTAAATTGAAGAAACATGCAAAAATAATATTTAAATTTGATGAATGAAAAAATCTAATATGATAAAAAACAAATCAAGATTGATTAATATTTAGAATTGAAAACTTACTTTTTAGTGATGAAATAATCATATTGATAACTTATTTGAAACTTGATTTGCGAAAATTGTTTTGATTGAATTTGATTTATTGTTAGTTCTACAATTTTGATTTGTTAATTTTCATAAAATGGAATACATTATAATTATTAAAAAATAATGATAAAAATAAAACTTACATTATGCGATATGTTCCTATACTGAAATGAAAAAGATTAAAAATAATTAGTTAATATGAAAATATTATCAGAGGTAAGAAAATTTGCATCTTCTATTTCGTCTTCTTAATTTTCATAAAATAAAAGGCAATATAATTGATGAAAAATAATGATGAGAATAACTTACGTTCGGTTTGTAGTATTTCTGAAATGAAAACAATTTAAAAAATTAGTAAATATAAAAAGATTATTTCAGAGGTAAAAAAAATTGCTTCTGCCATTTCGTCTTATTGATCTTATATATTTTCTTAGAATTTAATGCACTAAAATTGATGAAAAATAATAATAAAAAATAAAACTTACTCGATTTGGCTTGTTATTCTGAAATGAAAACGATAAAAAAGATTAGTAAATATGAAAAACTTATTAATATTTCAAAGCTAAAAGAAGTTGCTTCTGCTATTTCGTCTTGCTGATCTTGTTTATTTTCATAAAATGTAATGCACTAAAATTGATGAAATATAATAATAAGAAATAAAACTTACTGCTTAAGATCCGGTATTCGTCTGAAAAGAAAACTATTAAAAAATTAGTAAATATGAAGTATTATTATTATTATTTCTTCAGAATTGAGAGAAGTTTCTTCTCCTATTTTGTCTTATAGATGTTGTTTCTTTCATAAAATGTAATGCAGTAAAATTGATGAAAAACATGATAAAAATAAAACTTACGGATGCTGATCCATCGTCCTGTTGAAATGAAAATAATTGCAAGAATTAGTAATTAAGAAAAAATAATTATTTTTCTTTCTAAGGATAGAAGAGATTGCTTTTGCTAATTCGTCTTTTTATTCTTTCTTATTTTCATAAATTGTAATCCAGTATAATTGATGAAAAATAAAGATAAAATGAAACTTACTTTAAGGATAGCAGATGATGATGGCTGGAATGTAAAAATTAAAATAAATTAATAAATTTAGAGAGATTATTATCATTTCAGTGAAAAAACTTGCATGGACTATTTTGTCATTTCAAATGTCGTAATATAAAAAGTAATATAAATAATTAATAGTTATGATAAAAATGAAACTTACACCTGCCTCTGCTTTGCTTTTCTGAAACATAAACAATTAAAAATAATTAGTAAATATGAAAAGATTATTATCGTTTTAGAGGTAATAAAAGTTGCTTCTCCTATTTTGTCTGGTCAATATTTTTAAGATGGAATGCAGTATAATTGGTGAAAAGTATAAATTATGAAACTGAAACTTACTCGATTCTCGATTACGGCATTCCGAAATGTCAACGATAAAATAATTAGTAAATATAATAACACTATAATCATCAAATAAACATAAATAAAAATAAAATTTCACAGGTGAGAAATTTTGCCTCGGTTATGAATATGAAAAGATTATCATCATTTTAGAGGTAAGAAAAGATATGCTTCGGTTATTTCGCTTGTCAATATTCGTAATCAGTAAATTCATAAGAAACAATGGTGAAAATGAAACTTACATCTTCGGCAACGGCATTCTGAAATGTAAACGATAAAATAATTAGTAACTATATTAACACTATAATCATTTCATAGGTGAGCAATGATGCCTCGGTTATTATGAATATGAAAAGATTTTATCATCATTTTAGAGGTAAAAAAAGATATGCTTCGGTTATTTCACTTGTCAATATTCGTAATCAGTAAATTCATAAGAAACAATGGTGAAAATGAAACTTACATCTTCGGCAACGGCATTCTGAAATGTAAACGATAAAATAATTAGTAACTATATTAACACTATAATCATTTCATAGGTGAGCAATGATGCCTCGGTTATTATGAATATGAAAAGATTTTATCATCATTTTAGAGGTAAAAAATGATATGCTTCGGTTATTTCGCTTGTCAATATTAGTAATCAGTAAATTCATAAGAAACAATGGTGAAAATGAAACTTACATCTTCGGCAACGGCATTCTGAAATGTAAACGATAAAATAATTAGTAACTATATTAACACTATAATCATTTCATAGGTGAGAAATGATGCCTCGGTTATTATGAATATGAAAAGATTATCATCATTTTACAGGTAGAAAAAGATATGCGTCGGTTATTTCGCTTGTCAATATTCGTAATCAGTAAATTCATAAGAAACAATGATGAAAATGAAACTTACATCTTCGGCAACGGCATTCTGAAATGTAAACGATAAAATAATTAGTAACTATATTAACACTATAATCATTTCATAGGTGAGAAATGATGCCTCGGTTATTATGAATATGAAAAGATTATCATCATTTTACAGGTAAGAAAATATATGCGTCGGTTATTTCGCTTGTCAATATTCGTAATCAGTAAATTCATAAGAAACAATGATGAAAATGAAACTTACATCTTCGGCCACGGCATTCTGAAATTTAAACGATAAAATAATTAGTAACTATAATGAAACTATAATCATTATGTAGGTGAGAAATGTCTTCTCGGTTATTTTCAATTTTCATAACATGGAATGCATAATTGGTGAAAAGTATAAATTACAAAAATGAAACTTATGTTGTTATGTTATATTTTTTGTAAAAAGAGCCGATCTATATTATGTATATATATTATATGGATGATATAAATTGTTGTGAGTGCAAGAACATAAATTTTGATGACGCATACCAACATTTTTACGTTAAATGGGAAATAATGTTAAATAGGGAAAAATAAATAATTAAATTCTATTTGTCGTCAATCTTTATACATTCAATGAAGAATACTGTGGTATTAACAATTAGAAATCAAATCTATTTTTATTTGAAGATCTATAATTCTGATAGATCGCTATTTGCTATTTCGATATGGATTTATAGATGCCTGTAACATGTATCTCAATAATTTTTATAAGAAATGTCTAATATTGAATATACGTCATATCAGTTTTCATTTGAAATATGATTTTTAATTATGAATATTATGCTATTTTATCAATCCTTATAATTTCTCAAGAAAATGCAAATGAAATTCAAAGAACAAATAATTTAATCATTCAGTTCTCAGATTAATTTTCATTGTCCATTCAGTCAAATGGTAGCACAAGCGACCTCTATAATCATTTAAATTCGATAGATACGGTTAACTGTATGACGTCAGTCATGTTAACACCTGTGTAAAATAACTGTCAAGATCATCGATCCTCTTAACCTTAGCGAATAAAAAAATCGCCTCATATGGATAAATTGTTGAACACTCATCATCAACTCTGAAATATACCGATTTCGAGGAAATCGTTAAAATTAAAGAAAATCAATATTATTATTATTATTATTATAGAGGTAGTGATGAATTCAAGATCGTTCAAGTAATATATGGATTTCAGTTATTCCTCCATAGAACAGAGCAGGGAAAATTTTAACAATTTTATTCCTGGATGTAAATTTAAGGATTCAAAATAACAAATATATGTGATTAATATTGTGAAAAATTAT
This sequence comes from Micraspis discolor, assembly GCA_030674115.1. Classification (NCBI taxonomy): domain Eukaryota; kingdom Metazoa; phylum Arthropoda; class Insecta; order Coleoptera; family Coccinellidae; genus Micraspis; species Micraspis discolor. The sequence goes on from JARTUT010002220.1 coordinate 140,931, forward strand.
AATGAATTGCGACGAATGTTATCGAAAGCAAGGCAGAAATGGTTTTAGATGTTGCTTTCAACAGCTTGAATTTTCTTTACATTGTAATTAATCTTTGATATTTATGTAAGTAATAAGAAAGCAGCAGTATTGATGCAATAGAAAAGCCAAATCTCAATATTAAAGGAATAACATATAACAAAAGTGCAGTAATGAAATCGTAAAATTGTTTCAGATAATGCAATTGCAACTTGGTTAAAAATAATAGGTGATAAATTAAGACATGTTACGATAGGCAATTTATTTAAGAAATTATCAAGATATGCAGATTAACTAATTAGTCCAGTAAAAATGATATATTTTTGAGAAAGCATGGGAAAATAATTAAGAAAGAATTTTGGAAAAATATTATAATTTGCAATTAGGGAAAATTGGGGTTGAATATAACAATAGTATTGAAAAATTAAAGGTTTAGGTTGATTCAATATAACAGGAGATTAATTGCTGATATACGGTTATAGAAAAAGACTGTATGTGTAGGAATAACATTGATTCAAACGTAAGTAAATTCAAAAAAGTATCAATTCATGTAAAGGAGAGTAGGAAATGGAATATTCAATGTTTCAATTTGAAAAAAGCAAATTGTAATAATAATAAATCCTTTGATATATTCTTTTGCCCAAACTTTCAAGTGATCTTAAGGTCTTAATATAACCACGTAACAATGTTCATTGATGTGTTTTTATATTCTTTGTGGCACTCTGGTCATAATATATAAACAAAAAATGTTTAAATCTTGATGCAATTATTTTTTTAAAATATGTATAGTAACAAAACTTACGTTTTCAATATCCATGTTCGCAATCTCCATTTTCTGTGAAAAAAGAAACAAAATTGATTATTTTTTGAAAAATGCAAATAAATAGAACATGTATGGAGAAAAAGCTAGTAATTCTGGAAAAAAATTTGGCAAAAGAGGCCGTTAATTAAAAAATTCATTTTGATCAAATTTTTTTGAACCCAACGTTATAGAAGCAATATTTTTTATTGTGCAATCACTTATAAGAGAAATATTCTCAATTTGATTATTTGTAGCTTGTAATGATGAGCAATTAATTACTTACGAAAGTTTGTGACTTCTTCCAATGAAAATTTCTGGACAAATGAATTTAGCGTCGCTTTTCAAGTTAAACTTTATCAGAGACAACTCTGATCATTATTTTGAATTTTTAGAACATGGAGCACCGAATTTTTTCTCTACCACAGAATTAATTATTGTTCGGATAATACATATTTATTGAGAATTTCCAAAATTATAATTATTATTTCATTGCCTTTTTTGTTCAGAAGAATAACAAAGATTTAAAGAAAATATATTTCTTTTTAAAATAGGGTGATGTAAAATTTTACATAGAGTGCAACATCTATTTAGAATATTATAATTTATTATTTAAAAAAGTTAATCTTAAGTCCCAGAAAGTCCTGAAATCAAATGAACTCCAATACATAATCAGTATTTTGAATAGAACACTTTGGTTTACTCGATATAGCGTAATGAAATATTTGGAAACTGGTGGAATTAATGAATGACTTACAATTATTCAATATGATAGTTTATTGAATGAAAACCTTCAAAGCAGCAATAATTCTAATAAGATGATAAAGAAATACGTGAACAATATCATCCAACTGTAAGAGAAATTTTCAAAATATCTATTGTGAATTTTTCAAAAATATTGATCTTAAATATAAATAAAATTTTTCTGAGCGATAGTGTGATGAGAAATTGAATTTGTGAATTGTTTGATCAAACGATTAAGAGTAATCTTGATAAATGATATTATCAAAAAATTTTGATGAAACTCAGATTCAATTCAAATAATATCTATCGATTTTATTATACAACTTATTGATAAATTCTTCATTCACTTGAACCTAAGTAATATATTATCAATGAAATCGAAAAAGTATTTACTAATATTTTATTTAATTAGGATAATTAATATGAAAACATATTTATTTAGGTAGAATAACAGCATTCATATTATGAAATAATTTGAAAAATCAGCTGCAGTTATTGCAATCTTCTGCATGTGTCCCTTGAATGATTGTTTCCATTTTGAAATGATGACTCTGAAAAACAATCGGGAAAGAATTAAAAAAATTATATAAATGTTCAGTATAACAAATAGGCTGATTAATTTTTTGATATATATAATATACAAAAAACGTGTAACGCTTCTAAATAAATGATATTAAGGAAAGATTTGTGAATGGAAATTAATGTCTTACTTATATGCTCTGTTGCCATTGAAATTGAGAGTACCTAATTGATTTGGAGGCACTTTCATTAGTTCCAAACAAAATAGTCCAAATCTGTCTTCTACTGTGTAAAAGTTGTCGAGAGGTGAAATCTAATGTCATTTCCAATTGTTAGTTTTCTCTCCAACTATTTAAAAGTTTATTTCACTCATTTCAAGAGTAAAAATTATATCAGAGATGACGATATTAAGAAACGTGTTCATGTCATTTTAGATTCTGAATTTATAAAAATATTGTGTGAATCTGTTTAATTTGCTCATAAATTTTTTCCATAACAAATTTGTCGATCATATGTCTTGACCACAGCAAATCGGCGCAAAATATTCTTGCATGCCTGAAAATAAACATTTAACAATTCATTTTCACAATTGAAGTTTCGTTGGTTTTATCAACAATAAAATGGGAAATGAGGTAACAATTAAATTTCAAGATGCAATACATTTCAATAAATCATTATTGCAAATGAAATGAAATAGATATTATTGAAAAATTTCAATACTTTTCCTGATCAAAGTTACTTCAATTTGTTATTATCAACAGTAAAATGGGAAATATAAATTGAAAATTTCATTCATGATGGGGAAAAATTATGGAAAAACATAAAAAAATTTACCATTCAAATATTGTCGAAGTGAATGCAAAAACTAAAGAGAAATTCAACTTTTTCCAGATGGATGTTGGTTTTTTCTGTTTCTATTTAATTTTCCCGATGTCATTTCCTGGTTTGTTTTCAATATTCTCGATTTAAAATTTTTCTCACACACCGGAACTCTCTTTTCTATCTGGTCTTTATTCTTTTTGTGAAAATAATGGATTCGTTTGCATCCATTCCATTTCTATAAAATAGAAAGAGTATAGTTATTATTTCAAAATTGTTCATATTGAACGTCGAGTTAAATTCATAACTTTGAAAAATATTCAAAGTACAATTTTATCTGTAGTGATAAGTTTCAATGCTTTACCTAAGCAAAGTTATTTTAATTTATCATCAACATTGAAATGGGAAATCAATAGATGTTTGTCAGAACAATTTTGAAAGAATTTAAATATATCTGTCAATATGAAATGGAAAATCAATATGTGTTTTTCAAAACAATTTTGAAAGAATTTAAATATATCTGTCAATACAAATATAAATCGAAGGTGTCTTTCATGATAGAAAAAAATAGAAAAAATAATTAAAAAGATTACCATTCAAATACTGCCGAAGAGATCATATAGGTTAGAAAAAAGGTCAAGAGCAGAAATTTTTGGTATGCGTCACATTAATGGCCCCATGTTGAATTCAATCTTTTCCAGATGTATCTTGTTTTGTAGCTATTGACGTATGGTGATTTAGCATTCAAGAAGACTTGGCAAAGAAATGCCAGGAACAACAAACAATGTGTTAATGGCCTGATTTTAAATTCAACCTTTTGAAGATACATATATATATAGATATCTTCATGAACATTAATTGTTGGTCACTCAAAACTGTGAGTAAATCAAGGGACAGATATTTGCAGAAGACTGGAACAAATAAATTCATTAAACGTTTATGATAGAAAAAATGTTAATGACATACCGATATGAAGATAGAACCTATAGAACGTAATATCTGCATTTTAATTTGCTATATGCAGCATTTGGTATTTTCGAGTACATTAAAATTTTAAAATCATTACAATAAATGGCATATGGTGTGAAAAACAATAATTTTTCAAATGATTTTTAAATAATTTGTTGCATTGAATGCAGTAAAGTAACAATGTTTTTAGAGATACATCATATAAAAGTAGCAATAATTTGATCAATATGACTGTACATAGAATAAAGTAAATATGTGTAATAGCTTACATAATGAACTGATTCATAAATATTCCTCAAAGAAACAACAAAACCATTATCGTTGATCAAATTGATCATTTGCGACATAAATTATAACAACTTGTGTAAGGAGAATTACATATTTACAAACATTTAGATGTAACATTTATTCGTGTAAGCGGATTTGAAAAAAATTTTACAATGCACTGTTACCTTTGTAAAAGAAATAAAAGAAATGAAATAAAGAATATTGATACAGGGAAACCTCCATTTTCGGTTATTAATGTGAAACACTGAGACACAGATTTGAATCTAAATTACACAAATTTAAACTTGAGAAAAAATCTGATGCATCCATGTTAAGGCATATTTAATGAAACTATTAACACAATCTATATTCTCATTTTAAAATGTCTAATTGTAAGGTATCTGGTATTGAGGGTTCCACTGTTTCAACAATTCAACTTTATGCTGCAATATAAAACGATAAGAATCTAATCATTGCATCTACTTCGAAATGATCTATAATTGTCTTTGTTTTCTAAAAATGTAGGAATTCCTACCTGAAGATAAAAACGCAAAATTAAAAAAATCCTCACTCTGTAACTGAATTCTCCAATATGATAACAACGATTATTTCGAAGTAGAAGCAATTATAAAACGAACCTCGATAATTCGAATCTTGATCTAGAAAAATATCGTTTAATAAAAGTTGTTACATAACAAATCATCCTTTGCGATATTATCAAGAATTCGATTTATCGAAATTCGACCTTGTATAATCGAAGGAATTGATAATGTTTCCGTTGGTCTAGCAATATAAGTGGACCCAAGCAAAAAAATAAATAAATATTTCTTCGTTAGTCCAAAATTTAGAAGGGCAAAGCAAAAAAATAGAACATAAGTTCGTATTTCTCTGTTAGCCCATGGCCCAAGCAAAAAAATAGAACAGAAGTTCGTATTTCTCCGTTAGCCGGTGGCCCAAGCAAAAGTAAAATACCATTAAATGGTAATTTCTTATGTTAGCCAAAAAGCCAAAATGATCCAACCAAAAATAGAACCGAAGTTCTTATTTTCTGTAAGTCGGATATATTGCATTTTTATAGACCCAATCGGAAAAAAAAAGAAATGGTTCATTTCCATTTAGATAATGGAAAATCATAATCGTTATAAAGACGTTCGAGGTCTTTATTGTCGATTGATATTTCTTTAATTATTCAACCACAATGTGGGAATATCAACATTTCAAAATGTTGAACATTAGTCTAACTTCGATCTGAAGAAAGTATATACTCCAGAAAGCATAGACAAAAAACAATTACAGTATATTTAGTACCATTTTGAAAGATATAATCTCTCAAAAATACTCAGTCGTGATTTTTTATAGAATCCAGCACATTTCTGTAAACAATATTTTTAGTGAACAATTTCTTAGAGGATTTCATCAGATACCCTTGTTCTTTAGTATGAACAACTTCAACTTTGACAGAATCCCAAGAGCGAGCTCTTGAGAAAGCAACGTAAAGTTGCCCGTGTGAAAAAACTGGACTGCCAAGATAAATGCCAACTTGATCGAATGTTTGCCCCTGTGCCTTGTTAATGGTTAGGGCGAAACAAACTTTGACAGGAAATTGATGTCTTTTCAACGTGAATGGTAGATTTTTATCTGAAGACGTGAGATCTAATTTTGGAATCAGGGTTCTTCGTCCAGCAAAACGACCCGTGATAATTTCTGCAGTTAAAAGCACATCGTTAATAGCCAAAACTAAAAGACGTGTGCCGTTAATCAGTCCATCTTCTAAACACAAATTTCTCAATAAGATGACAGGAATGCCCACCTTCAATTTCAATTCGTGCAACGGTAAACCGCTGGTCACAACTGTATTTAAATACTCTTCAGGAAAATTAGCAATTTCGTCTTCGTCCCCCGAGGCAACACTATCAATGCTGCGGCTAACTATGACATTTCCAGGGAACGCTTCAATTAATTTATCGTTAAGATAATTGCAATGGTCATTTCGTGGGCAAAGGATTGCACGTGCTGCAAGCTGCTGTGCTGTAATGGAATTCAAGTCCCTGTAAATTTCATGAATTACGTTTGTAGTTATGCACTGTTTCGGTAAAACGACATAATCTTTGGGACTGTTATAAATTTTCATGTTTTTATTACCTTGACCTAAATCGGCCAACCAATTCATAAAATTGATCTCTGTGGATATGACACGCATGTTTGTATTTAGATTTAATACTTTAAAATTGTGCCAAGACTTACAATTAGTGAAAAACAGCTCAACCTGTCTTACTTGTCCAGAAGCAACTGGTAATAATTGTTTAACATCTCCTCCTAGAAGAATACATTTGCCGCCGAAAGGCCTCTTGTCCATGCAAATGTCTCTCAGAAGTTCGTCGACTGCGTTAACAACATGGTAGCTGGCCATGGTGACCTCATCCCAAATGATAAGTTTTATCGTCCGCAATCGTTGAGCTTCTTCAGATTGGGCTGTAATCGAAGAACTTGAATTTTCGTCTACATCCAAGGGCAATTTGAAGGTGGAGTGGACTGTTCTTCCGTTACGAAGCAGCAATGCCGCAATGCCTGTAAAAGCGACAGATAAACAGGGAATGTCGTGGGTTTCACAGTATTGAATTATAAAATTGTAAATGTAAGTTTTACCACATCCACCATTCCCTGTAGAAAGAAAAGTTTTTCTGCTGTTGTTGTGGTAGTTCGTACGGCAGAAATGACACGATGGAATACAACCCGTTGTTCCGGATTCAGTGAGTTGGGATCCAAGTTCACTGGATCCGAAACGACGTCTGTATCGTCAGGGTTGTCCCCATCGTCTCCCAATAGCGGTTCGGGCAAATTGAAATCTCGCAGGCTTCTACCTAAAAATCTTAGGGTCCTGTCGATCCTGCAAAGAGCGAAATTTTCCGACTGTTGTTCAGAATGGCCCCTTCTCAAATAATCTTCGCACATGAAACATTTGAAAGTGAGCCAAAGCTGAATCGGGTCTCTTATTTCGCAATAACACAACATGTAAGCAAACAATTTTCGCATACAGCCTGGCATCTTGGAAATAGCAGCTTGCTGAAGGGTTCTCACCCATTCTTGGTCGGTGGCTATTAATCCTCTGGCTTGTACTGCTTCTCGAAACGTTGCATATGTTACATTGTCGAAGGTCCGAAGATCTTCAAATGAAACGGCTCCAGGTACATGTAACAGTAAAATTCTCAAATGAAATTTTTCAACATATCTAGGACTTATCGTATACATTCTTGGTATAACTTTACGATTCCTTACACGTTTTCGCCAAATATTGGCTGTTTTATCGAATGAATAATGGAGGGGTATGTTCGTGTAAGTTATCGTGCGTGCTCCTAAATCAGATGCATTTAATTGGAAATAAGCCTCAAGAAGACTTACTTTGGGTCGCTGAAGAGCTAGCTGCTCTTGACCTTCTTCGAAATAAACGACTCTTTCTCCGGGGAGATGAACTGGTAGCCTGTAAATGGTGTGGCTCTTACCCTGAATAGGAAAAGCGAGAAGTCTCCATGCTGCCTCACCAGAAGAAACATACCTAGATTCAATGAAAGCCTTGATCTCATCGTATTCGCATTCATCTCTTATAGCGACGGTGGCTGCGTCGTGTCCTTTATTGATATATTTAAATACATACTTGACGGACCCTACTGCTGTAACAGCTTCCACATTAATGTGACATTCATATTTTAATAACAAATAAGGATTATAAGGGACAATATCTCTATTGTCGACGGTGGACACAACTTTATTTCTTTTGAAAATGGCTGTGCGTCCATCATCTCTACGTCTGTACATCGGCACAGCACCATCTATAGAAGTTTCTTCTACAAACCGTTTTGGATATTTCTTTGTACATTTTCCGTCGTCCATACATGGAGAGTTTGGGTTTCGAATTCCACAAGGTCCATGGACCATGGTCGATAAAACGACATCATAAAGCCTGGTGTTTTCCGTGGGCAGTTCTGCACAGATCAACCTATCGACGTCATCAGGATTTCTGAGTTTATCCTGATCGGCTAAAACTAATAAACAATGCATATGGGGTAATCCACGTTTTTGGAATTCTATTACGTACACAAATGCAATCACTTCACCAAAGATCCTTTTCTGTTCGACATCCTTGAAAAATTCTTTCAGTTTCATTTGAAACACTCTTGCAATCAGATCTGGTCGATCTTGAGGATTTAACATGTCGCTATTCATATTTTCTCTGATTTCCTTCCAATTAGGATTGCAAGTGAAAGTAACGAAAAGAGACGGTTTGCCAAATTTTGCAACAATGGCCATGGCGTCTTGATAATTTTCGATCATAAACCGAGTGCCTCCAGTGAAGGTACTGGGTAAAATGACCGGTCTTCCAATTCTCTGTTCGTTACCTTGCCTTGAGTTTATCATCGCTACATAGTCAGCCAAACCAACATATTGTTCTACACGCAAGATCACTTGATGTGTCTTAATGTAGTGCAATCTGTGGCCTTCCAGCTGAACATATATATCGACGAAAAACTGCTGTGTTAGCTTTCCGAAACACAAAATATAGTTTGATGAGCCTACTCGAGGCATCAAACGGTAACACTCAAACTGGCGCATGGAAATGCACTTACCGCTGTTCGATAAGAGATTAGGTGCCCAGCCTAATTCTCCTTGCGGAAATAACAATGGATAACAAAGAGCATCTGCAATTGGAGATAGCCGAGGCAGGTTCTGGAAGGTGTGTCTTCCACTGTCAGCTATGAGTTGAACACGAATCGTTGCAGGCGGAGGAAGGTTGCCGTCAACGCTACGGAATACTGCACCAATTTCATTTGATGTTGTAGGGGCTGCGTTAACTTTTCGATCAGTCCCAGGTTGGTTATGGAAGTAGATGCCAACCTCTTTCACGGCATTACTGCTGCCCGCTTGTTGGTATTCCTTCACAATTTGACCTAGACAACAATATATTTTTACATAAGGATTGACAACTCTCAATAATGCATCGATCTCTTGTAATAGACCCATGTCGCAGTTTACACTGTTCCTTGCAGCTATACGTGTGCGTGTAGCCTCTCCTGAATCAATAAAATATAAGGAACCAAAAGCTGGATTGGAGGCATCTATATCAGCGACTTTGTGATAAATCTGACCTGAAACAACAACTACAGGAGCTCCCTGTGCCTATATTTTCCCTTTCGGTTAATATAGTCGATGCCATAGCAAGTAAAGTGTTGTACCTTCTTACATTCCTTATGAATGGTCTGGACAGCCGGTGATTGCCCGATATGAGGTCCTCCAATAAAGTGGGGTGAGCTGAACTTGTAGGAATAACTATGTCACCTTTATTGCAACAAATGAAATTCTCACGCGCAAAAACATTGCTCTACAATTAGGACAATCATTATTCATGGGACCTAGGTAATGAAGTGCTTGGGGTTGCTGAACAACATTATGCTGGTTCTCATTGTTCGTTCTGCTAGATAGAATTCTGTTATCGTCTGGAAGATTTAGTACTTTAATTGGAACCAAAGTGTACAATTGAGTGTTGTCATAACAGCGCAATAAGAACCTGGTCATAAGTTGTAAGGTACTGAATTTCAGCAAGCAAGCCTTACCTTCAGTTTCAATCTGTTCTCCGTTCCCTGAACGACTGTGGGAATCAAATATATAAAATGAATCAGAGACTTTCGAGATCGAAATAGATTTTACATTACTTGTAAATATGGCCGATATGAAATTTTGGAAAATGTGCATTAAACCTTCATGCAAGGGGACATCGACAATATTGTCTGTATATATAGACGTAATATGGCCGGTTACTGAGTCAGCTTCCAAAATTTCCAACGTTAACCTTATACCGTTAATAGTAACGCTTGGGTATATTTCAATAGGATAGAGATAAATCTCAGATGACTGTTGTGGGGTTCGTAAAGAAATTGACTTCCTGTACAGTTGATCACCATAATCTAAAACACTATCAACCGTACCTGAGGACCATACACTGAATGGAGTGATAAATAAACTATATGCCACGGCTATAGCTGCATTAGCTGTACACTGATTGTTTCTGGAATCAGCACCATATCTCAAACTGTCTTGACTTCTGGAGCCTCTGACAATGGACAGAAATAGGACCTCCCTCTGATTTTGGTTTCTTTCGCCACTATCGTCAACACTCATTGAAGCAATCGAGGAAGGTCCCTGTGTGATAGGAGCAACCGAAGAAGGTTCCACTTGCTCTTGATTGGTTTTTGCTATAACAACAAAAAAATATCAACTGAGTGAAAGTAATTAATGAATAAAGTAATTGTAGTTATAGTTCCATAATAACACTTATAAATGTTTTTTTTTCATCTTAAAGATGTGTACAGTTAATTGATGAACCTGTAGAATATCATACTTATTTAAAACAAAGCTTTATGAAGATCTGATGACTGTTGTAAACAGAGATATTTTTGTATTTCAATAATTTTTCGAATCATATCTATTTAAAAAACCAAAAATTCAATTGAATTACCTGCTTTAATGGGTTTTTTTCCTGTTTTGGATGGTTTCCATCCTGAACCACTCTTCCTTTTTGGCATATTTTTTTGTTTGAGAAACTAAATAAGGAACTCAAAAAGCAAACCTAGAAAAACCAACTATAACAAACCGTAGTTCGATAAAAAATAAACGAAAAGATCTGTAACAACCAAACTATAGGGCTTGAATTGAAACAGAACTTGAGAAAAATTTGTGATGCGGTAGAATTGGCAGCATACAAATTCAAAATATTCGAATAACAAAATGGACGCGCCGAAGCGTCCGCGTAGAGTACTTGATGATTTGTTGTTTTCAAAAATAATACAACCATAGAGAACCATCATTGAAGTTATCCAATTTCATGCCATGAAATCAATTATTCAATTTGTAACTGTCCACATACATTAACATACTATCTATGGACCAATTCAGAAAGAGAGAGAAGTACGCAACGCAAATGAGATGTATATAAGATTAACCCGTCAATCCTTCAATGATTTACGACCTTTCTAACAGATGTTTACGTCACGTGACGTCAATTTACTGCATATACTTTTATTTATCTATGATTTACTGCAATAATCAATTTCCCAAAACACCTAGTTCGGATCCAATGAAGTAAATTCAAACGTATAATTAGAATAAATGAATTGATTTCATTCAAAAAGAAGGAAAATGTACATATAAATTTATATAATATATAAACCCAAAGAATATCGTTTCAACTCCATCAATTTCACAAAGGTAGAATGAAAATTATTCGAAAAAGATCTGAACGTGTATTCATGAACAAAGTGCTCAGACGTTTTTCCCTGAATAAACTAAGTGTGTCGAATTTTGACATAGAGTATCATATGTTGGGTCCGAGTTCGGAGAGGGCAATGAATTCGCGGGCAAATAGAGTTGAAAATGACGATTTTCAAACGCATATTTGAGGTGTTTTTCTCGCGATTCGTGAAACGTGAGTGGTCTCTAGAGATTCGGAATCTCCTGTAGATTCTTAATCGAGCACTTGGAAGGCCTGAAAACTCTTCGACCGCCCATATCGAGCGAAAAATTGATGCCGTATTTTCAAATTTGGAGCTCGCGTTCGGCTATCATCGGAATCGTATGAGAAATTATGACATTTTGCCTCATTTCACCGTAGATATTGCCGAATTTCGAATGCAGAATTCGCGGCCTTATCTCGCTACTTGGATATGAAAATTGGTACCCAGAGATGGGGAATTTCCTCAAGTTTCATTTTCTACCGCCGAAAATGCGTTCAGAGGCTTGTATCGCCCGCATTGAGCGAAAGCATCATGGGTGATTTTGACGTTTCGCGGGGCTGGCGAAACTAAAATTGCCGTTTTACTTACGGGATTTTAGCCTAGAAATAGGGGGCTCCGGAGTTCTAATGGGTTCTAAGGAAACCGGACGTCCTCGCTCTCGGAATATGTGGCTAGTCCGGTACGCTGGGCGTTGCGGCTTCGGAGCCTATTTCCTTTTTTCCGGGGCACTTTTGGCGATTTCGCGAAAATGTCGTTTTTCGCGATTTTCTTTCGAAAATTTCGGGCACTTTAAAGGCGCCCAGGGGGTTTCGGGGTCGCTTCTCCTAGAACAGGATACGCCTTTTCGATCTGTTTTAAGATTCCCTCTCGAGCGGCCCTGCGGGCCGCACGGAAAGCTACGCTTTTCGGGTCCCTGACGGGACCGTTTTCGATTTTTTCTCTGGTTCCCGATCTTATCGTTTTAATATAATAGACAATAGGCGGGTAGATCCATAGGCCAGTAGTTCAATTGGCCCATGGATCAATATAGACCATAGATCAATATGAACCATAGATCAATATAGACCACAGATCAATATGGCCCATACATCAATGAAGCGCGCAGAAACACTAAACACGTCAAAAACCCGATGAAAGCGAAAAACATGAAAGTACTGAAAAAACACGAAGAATCGCGAAAAAACACGGAAGAATCCGAAGAAAGACGAAAAAACCGAAGTCACACGAAAGAAACCGAAATTACACGAAACAACGCGAGAAAACACGAAAGAACACCAAGTAACACAAAAAATCTAATGGAACCTGAAACAACCCGAAACACAAAAGTACTTGTAAATTGCACACCCCGTATATCACCCGATCGTAAACTCATTGTAAATTGCACACCTTGTATGACATTTTATCGAAATCAGCTCCCTTTCGCGAGAAAACTTGAAGAGAAATGCATATGAGACACTCAGTATACAATTGATTAGCTTTAAAAAAAAACCAAGAGAATATCGTTGTTACTCCATCTATTCGAGTTCAGTGATTACCACGAAGGAAGTATCAAAATTATTCTATGGAGCTCCTATGTAACACCCCGTATATGTTTCGAAAATAATTTTTCCGTAAAACAACCCGAAGGAACACAAAAAACTTGAAAAAACTTGAGAGCGCGCAAAAAAACAGAAGAACTTGTAAAGTGCTCACCCCGTATATCACCCGATCGCAAATTCATTGTAAATCGCACACCCTTTATGACATTATACCGAAATCAGCTCTCATTCGCGAAAACCTGAAGAAAAATGCATATGGGACACCCCGTATATAATTGATTCGCAGTGGGTGCTTTCATCATAAAAACAAACCGAAAGAATATCGTTTATAACTCTATCGTTTCAAGTTCAGTGCATTCCACCAAGAAAGTACCCGACCAAATACGAAAAAACATGATAGAACCCAAAGTAACACGAAAGAACGAAAAAAAAAATGAACTCAAAAAACCCCGAAGGAGCACAAAATCAACGAAAGCGCTCAAAAAAACTTGAAAGAAAGCTTAAAAACCCGAGGGAGCACAAAAAACCGAAAGCGTGCAAAAAATAATGAAAGAACTTTTAAATTGCACACCCTGTATATCACCCGATCGTAAACTCATTGTAAATTGCACACCCTGTATGACATTTTATCGTAATCAGCTCCCTTACGCGGAAAAGCACGAAAGCTAGAGTAAAACTCTGGTGAATGTCAGCGCTACTCAGATCTGACACACTGTATATGAATCGAATATATTTTATCGAATTCAGGTCCAAAACACACCGAAGCGAAAAAAACAAAAAACTCGAATTTTATCGAAATTAGATCCCACTCTATAATTGGTTCGCAGTGGGTGCTTTTTCCATAAAAATTCAGACGGAAAATCTCTCGAAGAAAGAATCTGGTGAAAATCAGTGCTTTCCATGAGCACAGCCTGTATAGCGATTTTTTCGAGATAGCACAGCCTGTATAGCGATTCATCGCGATCTGTGTGCATTCTTCAAGGACGAAAATGAATTAGCGCGAAAATAGAGCCTGAAATGACGATTTTCAAACGCATATTTGAGGTGTTTTTTTCTCGCGATTCGTGAAACGTGGAGTGGTCTCTAGAGATTCGAAATCTCCTGTAGATTCTTAATCGAGCACTTGGAAGGCCTGAAAACTCTTCGACAGCCCATATCGAGCGAAAAATTGATGCCGTATTTTCAAATTTGGAGCTCGCGTTCGGCTATCATCGGAATCGTATGAGAAATTATGACATTTTGCCTCATTTCACCGTAGAAATTGCCGAATTTGGAATGAAGAATTCGCGGCCTTATCTCGCTACTTGGATATGAAAATTGGTACCCAGAGATGGGGAATTTCCTCAAGTTTCATTTTCTACCGCCGAAAATGCGTTTAGAGGCTTGTATCGCCCGCATTGAGCGAAAGCATCATGGGTGATTTTGACGTTTCGCGGGGCTGGCGAAACTAAAATTGCCGTTTTACTTACGGGATTTTAGCCTAGAAATAGGGGGCTCCGGAGTTCTAATGGGTTCTAAGGAAACCGGACGTCCTCGCTCTCGGAATATGTGGCGAGTCCGGGACGCTGGGCGTTGCGGCTTCGGAGCCTATTTCCTTTTTCTGAGGCACTTTAGGCGATTTCGCGAAAATCGCTGATTTTCGCGATTTTCTTTCCAAAATTTGGGGCACTTGGAGGGAGCGCGGGGGGTTTCGCGGTCGCTTCTTCTAGAACAGGATACGCCTTTTCGATCTGTTTTAAGATTCCCTCTCGAGCGGCCCTGCGGGTCGCAAGGAAAGCTTCGCTTTCGGGTCCCTAACGGGACCACCTGTCAAAATTTTCTCTGGTTCCCGATCTTATCATTTTAATATATTAGACTAGTAAGCGGGTAGATCAATAGGCCCATGGATCAATATAGACCATAGATCATAGGGACCATAGATCAATATAGACCATAGATCAATATAGACCACAGATCAATAGGGCCCATACATCAATGAAGCGCGCAGAAAAACTAAACACGTCAAAATACCCGTTGAAAGCGAAAAAACTTGAAAGAACTGGAAAAAACACGAAACAACGCGAAAGAAAACACGAAAGAACCCCGAAGCAACACAAATAAATCCAAAGGAACCTGAAAAATCCCGAGAGAATACATATAACTTGAAAGCGCGCAAAAAAACTCGAAGTCACGCGAAACACCCCGGAGAAATATAAAAAAACCGAAAGCGCGCAAAAAAACAAAAGTACTTGTAAATTGCACACCCCGTATATCACCCGATCGTAAACTCATTGTAAATTGCACACCCTGTATGACGTTTTATCGAAATCAGCAAAATAACTTGTAAATTGCACACCCCGTATATCACATGATCGTAAATTAATTGTAAATCGCACACCCTGTATGCCATTTTATCGAAATTAGAGCCCATACGCGAAAAAACCTGAAGAAAAATGCATTTGGGACACCCACTCTATAATTGATTCGCAGTGGGTGCTTTTTCCATAAAAAATTCAGACGGAAAATCTCTCGAAGAAAGAATCTGGTGAAAATCAGTGCTTTCCATAAGCACAGCCTGTATAGCGATTTTTTCGAGATAGCACAGCCTGTATAGCGATTCATCGCGATCTGTGTTCATTCTTCAAGGACGAAAATGAATTGGCGCGAAAATAGAGCCTGAAATGACGATTTTCAAACGCATATTTGAGGTGTTTTTCTTAAGAGTCTTGAATCGCGGGTGGTATCTAGAGATTCGGAATCTCCTGTAGATTCTTATTCGAGTGCTCGGAAGGTGGAAAAAATCTTCCACCGCCCATATCCAGCGAAAAATCGATGCCGTATTTTCAAATTTGGAGCTCGCGTTCGGCTATCATCGGAATCGTATGAGAAACTATGACACTTCTGATCGAAATATCGAGTAAATTGCCGAATTTGGAATGAAGAATTCGCGGCCTTATATCGCTACTTGGATATGAAAATTGGTACCTGGAGAAGGGGAATTTCCTCAAGTTTCATTTTCTACCGCCGAAAATGCGTTTAGAGGCTTGTAGCGCATGCACGAATCGAAAGCATCATGGGTCATTTTGACGTTTCGCGGGGCTGGCGAAACTAAAATTGCCGTTTTACTTACGGGATTTTAGCCTAGAAATAGGGAGGCTCCGGAGTTCTAATGGGTTCTAAGGAAACCGGACGTCCTCGCTCTCGGAATATGTGGCGAGCCCGGGACGCTGGGCGTTTCGGCTTCGGAGCCTATTTCCTTTTTTCTGAGGCACTTTGGGCGATTTCGCGAAAAACGTCATTTTCGCGATTTTCTTTCGAAAATTTCGGGCACTTTAAGAGCGCCCGGGGGGGTTTTCGGGGTCGCTTCTCCAGGAAGAGGATACGCCTTTTCGATCTGTTTTAAGATTGCCCCGGGTTCGGCCCTGCGGGCCTCACGCTCGGCTACGCCTCGCGGGTCCCCGACGGGACCACCTGTCAAAATTTTCTCTGGTTCCCGATCTTATCATTTTAATATATTAGACTAGTAAGCGGGTAGATCAATAGGCCCATGGATCAATATAGACCATAGATCATAAGGGACCATAGATCAATATAGACCATAGATCAATATAGACCACAGATCAATAGGGCCCATACATCAATGAAGCGCGCAGAAACACTAAACACGTCAAAATACCCGTTGAAAGCGAAAAAACTTGAAAGAACTGGAAAAAACACGAAGAAACGCGAAAAACACGAAAGAAAAGAAACACGAAAGAAACCGAAGTTACACGAAAGAAACCGAAATTACACGAAACAACGCGAGAAAACACGAAAGAACCCCAAGCAACACAAATAATCCAAAGGAACCTGAAAAATCCCGAGAGAATACATATAACTTGAAAGCGCGCAAAAAAAACTCGAAGTCACGCGAAACACCCCGGAGAAATATAAAAAAACCGAAAGCGCGCAAAAACAAAAGTACTTGTAAATTGCACACCCCGTATATCACCCGATCGTAAACTCATTGTAAATTGCACACCCTGTATGACGTTTTATCGAAATCAGCAAAATAACTTGTAAATTGCACACCCCGTATATCACATGATCGTAAATTAATTGTAAATCGCACACCCTGTATGCCATTTTATCGAAATTAGAGCCCATACGCGAAAAAACCTGAAGAAAAATGCATTTGGGACACCCACTCTATAATTGATTCGCAGTGGGTGCTTTTTCCATAAAATATTCAGACGGAAAATCTCTCGAAGAAAGAATCTGGTGAAAATCAGTGCTTTCCATAAGCACAGCCTGTATAGCGATTTTTTCGAGATAGCACAGCCTGTATAGCGATTCATCGCGATCTGTGTGCATTCTTCAAGGACGAAAATGAATTAGCGCGAAAATAGAGCCTGAAATGACGATTTTCAAACGCATATTTGAGGTGTTTTTCTCGCGATTCGTGAAACGTGAGTGGTCTCTAGAGATTCGGAATCTCCTGTAGATTCTTAATCGAGCAATTGGAAGGCCTGAAAAATCTTCGACAGCCCATATCGAGCGAAAAATTGATGCCGTATTTTCAAATTTGGAGCTCGCGTTCGGCTATCATCGGAATCGTATGAGAAACTATGACACTTCTGATCGAAATATCGAGTAAATTGCCGAATTTGGAATGAAGAATTCGCGGCCTTATCTCGCTACTTGGATATGAAAATTGGTACCCAGAGATGGGAATTTCCTCAAGTTTCATTTTCTACCGCCGAAAATAAGTTTTGAGGCTCGTAACGCCCGCACGAATCGAAAGCATCATGGGTGATTTTGACGTTTCGCTGGGCTGGCGAAACTAAAAATTGCCGTTTTACTTACGGGATTTTAGCCTAGAAATAGGGGGCTCCGGAGTTCTAATGGGTTCTAAGGAAACCGGACGTCCTCGCTCTCGGAATATGTGGCGAGTCCGGGACGCTGGGCGTTTCGGCTTCGGAGCCTATTTCCTTTTTTCCGGGGCACTTTGGGCGATTTCGCGAAAAACGTCATTTTCGCGATTTTCGTTTGAAAATTTCGGGCACTTTAAGAGCGCCCGGGGGTTTCGGGGTCGCTTCTCCTAGAAGAGGATACGCCTTTTCGATCTGTTTTAAGATTGCCCCGGGTTCGGCCCTGCGGATCTCTCACGCTCGGCTACGCCTCGCGGGTCCCCGACGGGACCACCTGTCAAATTTTTCTCTGGTTCCCGATCTTATCATTTTAATATATTAGACTAGTAAGCGGGTAGATCAATAGGCCCGTAGATCCATAGGCCAGTAGTTCAATAGGCCAGTAGTTCAATTGGCCCATGGATCAATATAGACCATAGATCAATATAGACCATAGATCAATAGGGCCCATACATCAATGAAGCGCGCAGAAACACTAAACACGTCAAAAAACCCGATGAAAGCGAAAAAACATAAAAGTATTGGAAAAAACACGAAGAAACGCGAAAAAACACGGAAGAATCCGAAGAAAGACGAAAGAAACCGAAATTACACGAAACAACGCGAGAAAACACGAAAGAACACCAAGTAACACGAAAAATCTAATGGAACCTGAAAAAAACCCGAAACACAAAAGTACTTGTAAATTGCACACCCCGTATATCACCCGATCGTAAACTCATTGTAAATTGCACACCTTGTATGACATTTTATCGAAATCAGCTCCCATTCGCGAGAAAACTTGAAGAGAAATGCATATGAGACACTCAGTATACAATTGATTAGCTTTAAAAAAACCAAGAGAATATCGTTGTTAGTCCATCTATTCGAGTTCAGTAATTACCACGAATTAAGTATCGAAATTATTCTATGGAGCTCCTATGTAACACCCCGTATATGTTTCGAAAATAATTTTTCCGTAAAACAACCCGAAGGAACACAAAAAACTTGAAAAAACTTGAGCGCGCGCAAAAAAACAGAAGAACTTGTAAAGTGCTCACCCCGTATATCACCCGATCGTAAATTCATTTTAAATCGCACACCCTGTATGACATTATACCGAAATCAGCTCTCATTCGCGAGAAAACCTGAAGAAAAAATGCATATGGGACACCCCGTATATATTTGATTCGCAGTGGGTGCTTTCATCATAAAAACAAACCGAAAGAATATCGTTTATAACTCTATCGTTTCAGTTCAGTGCATTCCACCAAGAAAGAACCCGACCAAATACGAAAAAACGCGAAAAAACATGATACAACCCAAAGTAACACGAAAGAACGAAAAAAATCCAAAGGAACTCAAAAAACCTCGAAGGAGCACAAAATCAACGAAAGCGCGCAAAAATACTCGAAGGAAAGCTTGAAACCCCGAGGGAGCACAAAAACCGAAAGCGTGCAAAAAATACCGAAAGAACTTGTAAATTGCACACCCTGTATATCAATCGATCGCGAATTCATTGTTAATGGCACACCCTGTATGACATTTCATTGAATTCAGCTCCCTTACGCGGAAAAGCACGAAAGCAAGAGAAAAACTCTGGTGAATGTCAGCGCTACTCAGATCTGACACCCTGTATATGAATCGAATATATTTTATCGAATTCAGAACTGAAACACACCGAAGAATCACGAAAAACTCGAATTTGCGCGAAAAAATCAAATTTACTTATAAATTGAGCACCCCGTAATATCACATGATCGTAAATTCATTGTCAATCGCACACCCTGTATGACATTTTATCGAAATTAGATCCCACTCTCTAATTGGTTCGCAGTGGGTGCTTTTTCCATAAAAATTCAGACGGAAAATCTCTCGAAGAAAGAATCTGGTGAAAATCAGTGCTTTCCATAAGCACAGCCTGTATAGCGATTTTTCGAGATAGCACAGCCTGTATAGCGATTCATCGCGATCTGTGTTCATTCTTCAAGGACGAAAATGAATTGGCGCGAAAATAGAGCCTGAAATGACGATTTTCAAACGCATATTTGAGGTGTTTTTCTTAAGAGTCTTGA
Organism: Micraspis discolor; assembly: GCA_030674115.1. Taxonomy (NCBI): domain Eukaryota; kingdom Metazoa; phylum Arthropoda; class Insecta; order Coleoptera; family Coccinellidae; genus Micraspis; species Micraspis discolor. The sequence continues at coordinate 160,830 of JARTUT010002220.1, forward strand.
ATCGCGGGTGGTATCTAGAGATTCGGAATCTCCTGTAGATTCTTATTCGAGTGCTCGGAAGGTGGAAAATCTTCCACCGCCCATATCCAGCGAAAAATCGATGCCGTATTTTCAAATTTGGAGCTCGCGTTCGGCTATCATCGGAATCGTATGAGAAACTGTGACACTTCTGATCGAAATATCGAGTAAATTGCCGAATTTGGAATGAAGAATTCGCGGCCTTATATCGCTACTTGGATATGAAAATTGGTACCTGGAGAAGGGGAATTTCCTCAAGTTTCATTTTCTACCGCCGAAAATGCGTTTAGAGGCTTGTAGCGCATGCACGAATCGAAAGCATCATGGGTCATTTTGACGTTTCGCGGGGCTGGCGAAACTAAAAATTGCCGTTTTACTTACGGGATTTTAGCCTAGAAATAGGGGGCTCCGGAGTTCTAATGGGTTCTAAGGAAACCGGACGTCCTCGCTCTCGGAATATGTGGCGAGTCCGGGACGCTGGGCGTTGCGGCTTCGGAGCCTATTTCCTTTTTTCTGAGGCACTTTGGGCGATTTCGCGAAAAACGTCATTTTCGCGATTTTCTTTCGAAAATTTCGGGCACTTTAAGAGCGCCCGGGGGGTTTTCGGGGTCGCTTCTCCTAGAAGAGGATACGCCTTTTCGATCTGTTTTAAGATTTCCCCGGGTTCGGCCCTGCGAATCTCACGCTCGGCTACGCCTCGCGGGTCCCCGACGGGACCACCTGTCAAAATTTTCTCTGGTTCCCGATCTTATCATTTTAATATATTAGACTAGTAAGCGGGTAGATCAATAGGCCCGTAGATCCATAGGCCCGTAGATCCATAGGCCAGTAGTTCAATAGGCCAGTAGTTCAATAGGCCCATGGATCAATATAGACCATAGATCAATATAGACCGCAGATCAATAGGGCCCATACATCAATGAAGCGCGCAGAAACACGAAACACGTCAAAAACCCGTTGAAAGCGAAAAAACATGAAAGAACTGGAAAAAACACAGAGAAACGCGAAAAAACACGGAATAATCCGAAGAAACACGAAAGAATCCGGAGTTACACGAAAAAACCGAAATTACACGAAACAACGCGAGAAAACACGAAAGAACATCAAGTAACACAAAAATCTAAAGGAACCTGAAAAAAACCGAAACACAAAAGTACTTGTAAATTGCACACCCCGTATATCACCCGATCGTAAACTCATTGTAAATTGCACACCCCGTATATCACCCGATCATAAACTCATTGTGAATTGCACACCCTGTATGTTATTTTATCGAAATCAGCGAGAAAATTTGAAGAAAAATGCATATGAGAGACTCAGTATACAATTGATTAGCAGTGAAAAATAAAACCAAAAGAATATCGTTGTAACTCCATCTATTCGAGTTCAGTAATTACCACGAAGGAAGTATCAAAATTATTCTACGGAGCTCCTATGTAACACCCCGTATATGTTTCGAAAATAATTTTTCCGTAAAAAAACCCGAAGGAACACAAAAACTTGAAAAAACTCGAGAGCGCGCAAAAACAGAAGAACTTATAAAGTGCTCACCCCGTTTATCACCCGATCGCAAATTCATTGTAAATCGCACACCCTGTATGACATTATACCGAAATCAGCTCCCATTCGCGAGAAAACTCGAAGAAAAATGCATATGGGACACCCCGTATATAATTGATTCGCAGTGGGTGCTTTCATCATAAAAAACAAACCGAACGAATATCGTTTATAACTCTATCGTTTCAAGTTCAGTGCATTCCACCAAGAAAGGACCTGACCAAATACGAAAAAACGCGAAAAACATGATAGAACCCAAAGTAACACGAAAGAACGAAAAAAATCCAAAGGAAATCAAAAAACCCCGAAGGAGCACAAAATCAACTTAAGCGCGCAAAAAAACTCGAAGGAAAGCTTAAAACCCCGAGGAGCACACAAAAAACCGAAAGCGTGCAAAAATAATGAAAAAACTTTTAAATTGCACGCCCTGTATATCAATCGATCGCGAAATCATTGTTAATGGCACACCCTGTATGAGATTTCATTGAATCCCTCCCTTACGCGGAAAAGCATGAAAATTTGAGAAAAACTCTGGTGAATGTCAGCGCTACTCGGATCTGACACCCTGTATATGAATCGAAAATATTTTATCGAATTAAGAACCCGTAAGTCGAACAGCCGAAATAACTCGATGGAAAGTATTTGTTAATAATAGATTACGCACATGGGACACCCTGTATACAATTGAATCACATTGGGTGCTTTTTCCAATAAAAAAAAAACCAAAGTAATATCCTTTCAATTCGATCGATTCGCGATTGGTGAATTTCACAAAGATAAAATAAAAATTATTCGATAATGGTCCGAAGATGTAACAGAGGAACTTGGAATTTCGTGAACCGAGTAGATCCGATCGTCGATCGGAAGTTTTGCGTTCCAACTATTTATTCTGTGATTCTATACAATTGCCTCAAGGTCTATGATTTCAAGACGATTGAATCGCGAAACCCGTTCGGGTTTCTCCGTGGGGAATTTGTGACAGAATGGAATGAAGGAATATTAGCAAATTCAAAACGTAAAATCTCGGTCTATCCGTGATTTCTGAGGCCGTTTGAACTGAATTAAAAGAAGGGTTACACTTTATGAGAGGAAAATCCTACCTGCTTGAAGGTTCTTTTGAGAACATCCGTTGTTTACATATATGAACAATATATTCATATTTCGCTTATTCGTTCATTCTTGAGAGATAACTGAAATGAATCGATACGCTAGATTGATTTATCTTTGATTTATAATCGAATAAATACCTGAGAACCTCTCTTTGAACCAATTTCGAGCTAATTTTTCAACTCCAGATCGTGTTTACAAAATATGTAGTATTGACATCCATTTTATTATTCCTTGATATTCCTGATATTATTTACTGAAAATAAAGGGAATAAATCGTTATGAGACACGAATATAATGCATAATATTACCTATAACGGTCAATTCCACCAATTTTATACTTGAAATGATCTATTCCTCGTTCGTCGTTTGACGTTTTATGATAACTGACCGGGCTCGAACGAACATCGAAATATATCACTTCAAGATGGAAAAAATGAATTAGCGCGAAAATGGACTGAAAAAGGACGATTTTCAAACGCTTATTTGAGGTGTTTTTCTTTCGATTCGTGAATCGCAGGTGCTGTCTAGAGATTCGGAATCTCCTGTAGATTCTTATTCGAGTGCTTGGAAAACGCAAACAATCTTCAACCGCCCATATCGAGCGAAAAATTGATGCCGTATTTTCAAATTTGGAGCTCGCGTTCGGCTATCATCGGAATCGTATGAGAAACTATGACACTTCTGATCGAAATATCGAGGAAATTGCCGAATTTCGAATGAAGAATTCGCGGTCTTATATCGCTACTTGGATATGATAATTGGTACCCAGAGATGGGAAATTTCACGTAGATTCGTTTTCTACCGATCGCGGGGCGATTTATATCGTTTTCGACCGGCACGGAGGAAAACGTAGGTGTGGTTTTTGACGTTTCAGGAAGTCGCGAGTCTAAAAATTGCCGTTTTATATGCATAATTTTCGTATAGATTCCGGGGCTCCGCGGCTGAGCTCGTAGCCACGTATGGGGACGTTCTTCGTCCAGAAAAAGCGACCCCCACTCCCCGCGAGATGCTCCGGCTTCATAGGAGTACTTTTTACCGTTTTTCGCCTTTGGGCGATTTCGCGAAAATGGCCGATTTCGCGATTTTCTTTCGAAAATTTGGGGCACTTGGAGGGAGCGCGGGGGGGGTTTCGCGGTCGCTTCTCCTAGAACAGGATACGCCTTTTCGATCTGTTTTAAGATTCCCTCTTGAGCGGCCTGCGGGTGCTCCGCTCAGCTTTCGCTTTCCGGGTCCCTAACGGGACCACCTGTCAAAATTTTCTCTGGTTCCCGATCTTATCATTTTAATATATTAGACTAGTAAGCGGGTAGATCAATAGGCCCATGGATCAATATAGACCATAGATCGATATAAACCATAGATCAATATAGACCATAGATCAATAGAGCCCAAATATCAATGAATCGCGCAGAAACACGAAACACGTCAAAATACCCGTTGAAAGCGAAAAAACATGAAAGTACCGGAAAAAACGCGAAGAAACGTGAAAAAACACGGAAGAATCCGAAGAAACACGAAAGAAACCGAAGTTATACGAAAGAAACCGAAATTACACGAAACAACGCGAGAGAACACGAAAGTACCCCAAGTAACACAAATAATCCAAATTAACCTGAAAAAAACCCGAACGAATACATATAACTTGAAAGCGCACAAAAAAATTCGAAGTCACGCGAAACAACCCGGAGAAATACAAAATACCGAACGCGCGCAAAAATCAAAACTACTTGTAAATTGCACACTCCGTATAACACCCGAACGTAAACTCATTGTATATTGCACACCCTTTATGACATTTTATCGAAATTAGCAAAATAACTTAAATTGCACACCCCGTATATCACATGATCGCAAATTCATTGTAATTCGCACACCCTGTAAGACATTTTATCGAAAGTAGATCCCTCTCTAATTGGTTCGCAGTGGGTGCTTTTTCCATAAAAAGTTCAGACGGAAAATCTCTCGAAGAAAGAATCTGGTGAAAATCAGTGCTTTCCATAAGCACAGCCTGTATAGCGATTTTTTCGAGATAGCACAGCCTGTATAGCGATTCATCGCGATCTGTGTGCATTCTTCAAGGACGAAAATGAATTAGCGCGAAAATAGAGCCTGAAATGACGATTTTCAAACGCATATTTGAGGTGTTTTTCTCGCGATTCGTGAAACGTGAGTGGTCTCTAGAGATTCGGAATCTCCTGTAGATTCTTAATCGAGCAATTGGAAAGCCTGAAAAATCTTCGACCGCCCATATCGAGCGAAAAATTGATGCCGTATTTTCAAATTTGGAGCTCGCGTTCGGCTATCATCGGAATCGTATGAGAAATTATGGCATTTTGCCTCATTTCACCGTAGAAATTGCCGAATTTCGAATGAAGAATTCGCGGCCTTATCTCGCTACTTGGATATGAAAATTGGTACCCAGAGATGGGGAATTTCCTCAAGTTTCATTTTCTACCGCCGAAAATGCGTTTAGAGGCTTGTATCGCCCGCATTGAGCGAAAGCATCATGGGTGATTTTGACGTTTCGCGGGGCTGGCGAAACTAAAAATTGCCGTTTTACTTACGGGATTTTAGCCTAGAAATAGGGGGCTCCGGAGTTCTAATGGGTTCTAAAGGAAACCGGACGTCCTCGCTCTCGGAATATGTGGCGAGTCCGAGACGCTGGGCGTTTCGGCTTCGGAGCCTATTTCCTTTTTCTGAGGCACTTTAGGCGATTTCGCGAAAAACGTCATTTTCGCGATTTTCGTTTGAAAATTTCGGGCACTTTAAGAGCGCCCGGGGTTTTCGGGGTCGCTTCTCCTAGTAGAGGATACGCCTTTTCGATCTGTTTTAAGATTGCCCCGGGTTCGGCCCTGCGGGTCTCACGCTCGGCTACGCCTCGCGGGTCCCCGACGGGACCACCTGTCAAAATTTTCTCTGGTTCCCGATCTTATCATTTTAATATATTAGATTAGTAAGCGGGTAGATCAATAGGCCCGTAGATCCATAGGCCAGTAGTTCAATAGGCCAGTAGTTCAATTGGCCCATGGATCAATATAGACCATAGATCAATATAGACCGCAGATCAATAGGGCCCATACATCAATGAAGCGCGCAGAAACACGAAACACGTCAAATTACCCGTTGAGAGCAAAAAAGCTAGAAAGAACTGGAAAAAACACGGAGAAACGCGAAAAAACACGAAGGAATCCGAAGAAACACGAAAAGAAACCGAAGTTATACGAAAGAAACCGAAATTACACGAAACAACGCGAGAAAACACGAAAGAACACCAAGTAACACAAAAAATCTAAAGGAACCTGAAAAAAACCCGAAACACAAAAGTACTTGTAAATTGCACACCCCGTATATCACCCGATCGAGGTGATTTTGACGTTTCGCGGGGCTGGCGAAACTAAAATTGCCGTTTTACTTACGGGATTTTAGCCTAGAAATAGGGGGCTCCGGGTTCTTATGGGTTCTAAGGAAACCGGACGTCCTCGCTCTCGGAATATGTGGCGAGTCCGGGACGCTGGGCGTTTCGGCTTCGGAGCCTATTTCCTTTTTCTGAGGCACTTTAGGCGATTTCGCGAAAAACGTCATTTTCGCGATTTTCTTTCGAAAATTTCGGGCACTTTAAGAGCGCCCGGGGATGGTTTTGGGGTCGCTTCTCCTAGAACAGGATACGCCTTTTCGATCTGTTTTAAGATTCCCTCTCGAGCGGCCTGCGGGTCACTCAAGCTACGCTTTCCGGGTCCCTAACAGGACCACCTGTCAAAATTTTCTCTGGTCCCCGATCTTATCGTTTTAATATATTAGACTAGTAAGCGGGTAGATCAATAGGCCCATGGATCAATATAGACCATAGATCATAAGGGACCATAGATCAATATAGACCATAGATCAATATAGACCATAGATCAATATAGACCACAGATCAATAGGGCCCATACATCAATGAAGCGCGCAGAAACACTAAACACGTCAAAATACCCGTTGAAAGCGAAAAAACTTGAAAGAACTGGAAAAAACACGAAGAAACGCGAAAAACACGAAAGAATCCGAAGAAACACGAAAGAAACCGAATACAAATAATCCAAAGGAACCTGAAAAATCCCGAGAGAATACATATAACTTGAAAGCACGCAAAAAAACTCGAAGTCACGCGAAACACCCCGGAGAAATATAAAAAAACCGAAAGCGCGCAAAAAAACAAAAGTACTTGTAAATTGCACACCCCGTATATCACCCGATCGTAAACTCATTGTAAATTGCACACCCTGTATGACGTTTTATCGAAATCAGCAAAATAACTTGTAAATTGCACACCCCGTATATCACATGATCGTAAATTAATTGTAAATCGCACACCCTGTATGCCATTTTATCGAAATTAGAGCCCATACGCGAAAAAACCTGAAGAAAAATGCATTTGAGACACCCACTCTATAATTGATTCGCAGTGGGTGCTTTTTCCATAAAATATTCAGAAGGAAAATCTCTCGAAGAAAGAATCTGGTGAAAATCAGTGCTTTCCATAATCACAGCCTGTATAGCGATTTTTTCGAGATAGCACAGCCTGTATAGCGATTCATCGCGATCTGTGTGCATTCTTCAAGGACGAAAATGAATTAGCGCGAAAATAGAGCCTGAAATGACGATTTTCAAACGCATATTTGAGGTGTTTTTCTTGCGATTCACGAAAAGTGGTAGGTATCTAGAGATTCGGAATCTCCTGTAGATTCTTATTCGAGTGCTTGGAAAAAGCAAAAAATCTTGCACCGCCCATATCGAGCGAAAAATTGATGCAGTATTTTCAAATTTGGAGCTCGCGTTCGGCTATCATCGGAATCGTATGATAAAATATGACACTTGTCCTCGAATTATCGAGAAAATTGCCGAATTTAAAATGAATATCCCCGGCCTTGACTCGCTACTTGGATGTGGAAATTAGTACCCAGAGATGGGAAATTTCACGTAGATTCGTTTACTACCCATCGCGGGGCGATTTATATCGTTTTCGACCGGCACGGAGGGAAAACGTAGGTGCGGTTTTTTACGTTTCGCGGTACTCGCGGGTCGAAAAATTGCCGTTTTACATGCATAATTTTTGTATAGATTTCGAGGGGCTCCGCGGTCCGTACCGGTACCACATTATGAGAATGTCTTTTTCTTGAAAAAGCGACCGATTTCGGCCGAAGAAATGGCCCCGTTCGTCCGTGAGATCTTCCCCCTTGGGGACACTTTCGGCGATTTCGCGAAAAACGTCATTTTCGCGATTTTCTTTCGAAATTTTCGGGCACTTTAAGAGCGCCCGGGGGGTTTTTCTTGGTCGCTTCTCCTAGAGGAGGATACGCCTTTTCGATCTGTTTTAAGATTCCCTCTCGAGCGGCCCTGCGGGTCCGCGTGAAGCTTCGCTTTCCGGGTCCCCGACAGGACCACCTGTCAAAATTTTCTCTGGTTCCCGATCTTATCGTTTTAATATATTAGACTAGTAAGCGGGTAGATCAATAGGCCCATGGATCAATATAGACCATAGATCATAAGGGACCATAGATCAATATAGACCATAGATCAATATAGACCATAGATCAATATAGACCACAGATCAATAGGGCTCATACATCAATGAAGCGCGCAGAAACACTAAACACGTCAAAATACCCGTTGAAAGCGAAAAAACTTGAAAGAACTGGAAAAAACACGAAGAAACGCGAAAAAACACGAAAGAATCGAAGAAACACGAAAGAAACCGCAGTTACACGAAAGAAACCGAAATTACACAAAACAACGCGAAAACACGAAAGAACCCCAAGTAACACAAATAATCCAAAGGAACCTGAAAAAATCCGAGAGAGAATACATATAACTTGAAAGCGCGCAAAAAAACTCGAAGTCACGCGAAACACCCCGGAGAAATATAAAAAACCGAAAGCGCGCAAAAAAACAAAAGTACTTGTAAATTGCACACCCCGTATATCACCCGATCGTAAACTCATTGTAAATTGCACACCCTGTATGACGTTTTATCGAAATCAGCAAAATAACTTGTAAATTGCACACCCCGTATATCACATGATCGTAAATTAATTGTAAATCGCACACCCTGTATGCCATTTTATCGAAATTAGAGCCCATACGCGAAAAAACCTGAAGAAAAATGCATTTGGGACACCCACTCTATAATTGATTCGCAGTGGGTGCTTTTTCCATAAAATATTCAGACGGAAAATCTCTCGAAGAAAGAATCTGGTGAAAATCAGTGCTTTCCATAATCACAGCCTGTATAGCGATTTTTTCGAGATAGCACAGCCTGTATAGCGATTCATCGCGATCTGTGTGCATTCTTCAAGGACGAAAATGAATTAGCGCGAAAATAGAGCCTGAAATGACGATTTTCAAACGCATATTTGAGGTGTTTTCTTGCGATTCACGAAAAGTGGTAGGTATCTAGAGATTCGGAATCTCCTGTAGATTCTTATTCGAGTGCTTGGAAAAAGCAAAAAATCTTGCACCGCCCATATCGAGCGAAAAATTGATGCAGTATTTTCAAATTTGGAGCTCGCGTTCGGCTATCATCGGAATCGTATGATAAAATATGACACTTCTCCTAGAATTATCGAGAAAATTGCCGAATTTAAAATGAATATCCCGGCCTTGACTCGCTACTTGGATGTGGAAATTGGTACCCAGAGATGGGAAATTTCACGTAGATTCGTTTACTACCCATCGCGGGGCGATTTATATCGTTTTCGACCGGCACGGAGGAAAACGTAGGTGCGGTTTTGACGTTTCGCGGTACTCGCGGGTCGAAAAAATTGCCGTTTTACATGCATAATTTTTGTATAGATTTCGAGGGGCTCCGCGGTCCGTACCGGTACCACATTATGAGGAATGTCTTTTTCTTGTAAAAGCGACCGATTTCGGCCGAAGAAATGGCCCCGTTCGTCCGTGAGATCTTCCCCGGGGGACACTTTCGGCGATTTCGCGAAAACGTCATTTTCGCGATTTTCTTTCGAAAATTTTCGGGCACTTTAAGAGCGCCCGGGGGTTTTTCTTGGTCGCTTCTCCTAGAGGAGGATACGCCTTTTCGATCTGTTTTAAGATTCCCTCTCGAGCGGCCCTGCGGGTCACGAGGAAAGCTTCGCTTTCCGGGTCCCCGACAGGACCACCTGTCAAAATTTTCTCTGGTTCCCGATCTTATCGTTTTAATATATTAGACTAGTAAGCGGGTAGATCAATAGGCCCATGGATCAATATAGACCATAGATCATAAGGGACCATAGATCAATATAGACCATAGATCAATATAGACCATAGATCAATATAGACCACAGATCAATAGGGCCCATACATCAATGAAGCGCGCAGAAACACTAAACACGTCAAAATACCCGTTGAAAGCGAAAAAACTTGAAAGAACTGGAAAAAACACGAAGAAACGCGAAAAAACACGAAAGAATCCGAAGAAACACGAAAGAAACCGCAGTTACACGAAAAAACCGAAATTACACGAAACAACGCGAGAAAACACGAAAGAACCCCAAGTAACACAAATAATCCAAAGGAACCTGAAAAAATCCGAGAGAATACATATAACTTGAAAGCGCGCAAAAAACTCGAAGTCACGCGAAACACCCCGGAGAAATATAAAAAACCGAAAGCGCGCAAAAAAACAAAAGTACTTGTAAATTGCACACCCCGTATATCACCCGATCGTAAACTCATTTGTAAATTGCACACCCTGTATGACGTTTTATCGAAATCAGCAAAATAACTTGTAAATTGCACACCCCGTATATCACATGATCGTAAATTAATTGTAAATCGCACACCCTGTATGCCATTTTATCGAAATTAGAGCCCATACGAAAAAAAAAACCTGAAGAAAAATGCATTTGGGACACCCACTCTATAATTGATTCGCAGTGGGTGCTTTTTCCATAAAATATTCAGACGGAAAATCTCTCGAAGAAAGAATCTGGTGAAAATCAGTGCTTTCCATAATCACAGCCTGTATAGCGATTTTTTCGAGATAGCACAGCCTGTATAGCGATTCATCGCGATCTGTGTGCATCCTTCAAGGACGAAAATGAATTAGCGCGAAAATAGAGCCTGAAATGACGATTTTCAAACGCATATTTGAGGTGTTTTTCTTGCGATTCGTGAACCGCGGGTGCTGTCTAAAGATTCGGAATCTCCTGTAGATTCTTATTCGAGTGCTAGGAAAACGCAAACAATCTTCAACCGCCCATATCGAGCGAAAAATTGATGACGTATTTTTCAAATTTGGAGCTCGCGTTCGGCTATCATCGGAATCGTATGATAAAATATGACACTTGTCCTCGAATTATCGAGAAAATTGCCGAATTTGGAATGAAAATCCCCGGCCTTGACTCGCTACTTGGATGTGGAAATTGGTACCCAGAGATGGGAAATTTCGTAGATTCGTTTTCTACCGATTGCGGGGCGATTTATATCGTTTTCGACCGGCACGGAGGGAAAACGTAGGTGCGGTTTTTGACGTTTCTCGGTACTCGCGGGTCGAAAAATTGCCGTTTACATGCATAATTTTCGTATAGATTTCGAGGGGCTCCGCGGTCCGTACCGGTACCACATTATGAGGAATGTCTTTTTCTTGAAAAAGCGACCGATCTCGGCCGGAGAAATGGCCCCGTTCGTCCGTGAGATCTTCCCCTTGGGGACACTTTCGGCGATTTCGCGAAAATCGTCGATTTCGCGATTTTCTTTCGAAAATTTCGGGCACTTTAAGAGCGCCCGGGGTTTTCTTGGTCGCTTCTCCTAGAGGAGGATTCGCTTTTCGATTTTTTAAGATTCCCTCTCGAGCGGCCCTGCGGGCTGCAAGGAAACTGCGCTTTCCGGGTCCCCGTAAGGACCACCTGACAAAATTTTCTCTGGTTCCCGATCTTATCATTTTAATTAATTAGACTAGTAAGCGGGTAGATCAATAGGCCCGTAGATCCATAGGCCAGTAGTTCAATAGGCCAGTAGTTCAATCGGCCCATGGATCAATATAGACCATAGATCAATATAGACCGCAGATCAATAGGGCCCATACATCAATGAAGCGCGCAGAAACACGAAACACGTCAAATTACCCGTTGAAAGCGAAAAAGCTAGGGAAGAACTGGAAAAACCACGGAGAAACGCGAAAAACACGAAGGAATCCGAAGAAACACGAAAGAAACCGAAGTTATACGAAAAAACCGAAATTACACGAAACAACGCGAGAAAACACGAAAGAACACCAAGTAACACAAAAATCTAAAGGAACCTGAAAAAACCCGAAACACAAAAGTACTTGTAAATTGCACACCCGTATATCACCCGATCGTAAACTTATTGTAAATTGCACACCCTGTATGACATTTTATCGAAATCCGCTCCCATTCGCGAGAAAACTTGAAGGAGAATGCATATGAGACACTCAGTATACAATCGATGAGCAGTGAAAAAATAAACCAAAAAGAATATCGTTGTAACTCCATCTATTCGAGTTCAGTAATTACCACGAAGGAAGTATCAAAATTATTCTATGGAGCTCTATGTAACACCCCGTATATGTTTCGAAGATAATTTTCCGTAAAAAAGCCGAATTAACACAAAAAAAACTTGAGCGCGCAAAAAAACAGAAGAACTTGTAAAGTGCTCACCCGTATATCACCCGATCGCAAATTCATTGTAAATCGCACACCCTGTATGACATTTTACCGAAATTAGCTTTCACACGTGAAAAAACATGATGAAAAATGCATATGTGACACCCAGTATATAATTGATTTGCAGTGGTGCTTTCATCATAAGATACAAATCGAAAGAATATCGTTTTAACTCTATCGTTTCAAGTTCGGTGCATTCCACGAAGAAAGAACCCGACGAAACACGGAAAAACTTGAAAGAACCCGAAGTACCACGAATGAACGAAAACTATCCAAAGGAACCGAAAAAACCCCGAAGAGCACAAAATCACCGAAAGCGCGCAAAAACTCGAAGGAAGCTTGAAACCCCGAGGAGTACAAAAACCGAAAGCGTGCAAAAAATAATGAAAGAACTTTTAAATTGCACACCCTGTATATCAATCGATCGCGAAATCATTGTTAATGGCACACCCTGTATGGGATTTCATTGAATTAAGCTCCCTTACGCGGAAAATCACAAAAGCTGGAGAAAAACTCTGGTGAATGTCAGCGCTACTCAGATCTGACACCTGTATATGAATCGAATATATTTGATCGAATTAAGATCCAAAACTCCCCGAAACAACACAAAAACTCGAATTTGCGCAAAAAAAATCAAATTAACTTGTAAATTACACCCCGTATATCACCCGATCGCAAATTCATTGTGAATCGCACACCCTGTATGACATTATACCGAAATCAGCTCCCATTCGCGAAAACTTGAAGAAAAATGCATTTGGGACACCCCGTATATAATTGATTCGCAGTGGGTGCTTTCTTCATAAAAAACAAACCGAAAGAATATCGTTTATAACTCTATCGTTTCGAGTTCAGTGCATTCCACCAAGAAAGAAACCGACCAAATACGAAAAAACGCGGAAAACATGATAGAACCTAAGTAACACGAAATCTCTCGAAGAAAGAATCTGGTGAAAATCAGTGCTTTCCATAAGCACAGCCTGTATAGCGATTTTTTCGAGATAGCACCGCCTGTATAGCGATTCATCGCGATCTGTAATGCATTCTTCAAGGACGAAAATGAATTAGCGCGAAAATAGAGCCTGAAATGACGATTTTCAAACGCATATTTGAGGTGTTTTCTCGCGATTCGTGAAACGTGAGTGGTCTCTAGAGATTCGGAATCTCCTGTAGATTCTTATTCAGTGTTTGGTCGGCGCATAAAATCTTCCATCGCCCATATCGAGCGAAAAATTGATGCCGTATTTTCAAATTTGGAGCTCGCGTTCGGCTATCATCGGAATCGTATGATAAAATATGACACTTCTCCTCGAATTATCGAGAAAATTGCCGAATTTGGAATGAATATCCCCGGCCTTGACTCGCTACTTGGATGTGGAAATTGGTACCCAGAGATGGGAAATTTCACGTAGATTCGTTTTCTACCGATCGCGGGGCGATTTATATCGTTTTCGAGCGGCACGGAGAGGAAAACGTAGGTGCGGTTTTTGACGTTTCAGGAAGTCAGGAGTTTAAAATTGCCGTTTTATATGCATAATTTTCGTATAGATTTCGAGGGCTCCGCGGTCCGTACCGGTACCATTATGAGGAATGTCTTTTTCTTGAAAAAGCGACCGATCTCGGCCGGAGAAATGGCCCCGTTCGTCCGTGAGATCTTCCCCCTTGGATACAGTTTTGGCGATTTCGCGAAAATGGCCGATTTCGCGATTTTCGTTTGAAAATTTCGGGCACTTTAAGAGCGCCGGGGGGTTTTTCTTGGTCGCTTCTCCTAGAGGAGGATTCGCTTTTCGATTTTTTAAGATTCCCTCTCTAGCGGCCTGCAGGCCGCAAGAAAGCTGCGTTTCCGGGTCCCTTACAGGACCACCTGTCAAAATTTTCTCTGGTCTCCGATCTCATCATTTTAATATATTAGACTAGTAAGCGGGTAGATCAATAGGCCCATGGATCAATATAGACCATAGATCATAATGGACCATAGATCAATATAGACCATAGATCATATTGGACCATAGATCAATATAAACCATAGATCAATAGGGCCCATATATCAATGAATCGCGCAGAAACACGAAACACGTCAAAAATACCCGTTGAAAGCGAAAAAACATGAAAGAACCGAAAAAAAGAAAAACGCGAAGAAACGCGAAAAAACACGGAAGAATCCGAAGAAACACGAAAGAAACCGAAGTTATACACGAAAGAAAACCGAAATTACACGAAACAACGCGAGAGAACACGAAAGTACCCCAAGTAACACAAATAATCCAAAGGAACCAACCTCCATCCTATTCCGAAAAAACCCGAATAAGCCAAGGAGCTTTTTCAGGTGCACACCCTGTATATCAATCCGATCACTTAAATCATTATTAATACTTTTTTACCTGTATAGGAATTTCAGTAGATTAAAGCTCCCATACACGGGAAAAGCACAAAGCTGAAGAAGAAACTCACAGTAGATATCAGCGCTGCTCCAGATCTGACACCCGCAACATATGGATCAGATATATTTTATCAATTGAGATCCAAACCTCACGAAACATTACAAAGACTCGAATTTGCGCAATAAAGTCAAATTAACATGTAAGTTGCACACCCGTATATATATCACCCAGTCGCAAATTCATTTGTGAATCGCACACCCACAATGACATTGTACGAAATCAGCTCCCATTCCGCGAAGAGGCAGAAGAAAAATACATATCGGGACACCCAGTATATAATTGATTCTGCAATTGGGTTGCTTACATAAAAAACAAACCGAAAGAATATCGTTTACTGCGCTCTACTCCATTTCGGAGTTAAGTACATTTCCACCAAGAAGGAAACCAACCAAATACGAAAAACGCCCGAAACGCTGATGTAGAACCTAAGTAGCACGAAATCTCTCGAAGAAAAGAATCTGGTAAAAGATCAGTGCTTTCCATAAAGCACCAGCCTGTATAGCGATTTTTCGGGAATACTTCTCTTCTAATATAGCGATTCATCGCGATCGTAATGCGATCTTCAAGGACGAAAATGAATTAGCGCGAGAAATAGAGCCTGGCATGCCGATTTTCAAACGCATATTTGAGATACTTTTCTTGCACGAGTACGTGAATCCCGGTTGGTATCTGGGAATTCGGAATCTCCTGTAGATCCTTATTCAGAGTGTTTGGCGCAACACAGTCTTTCATCAGCCATATCGAGCGAAAAATTGATGCCGTATTTGCAAATTTGGAGCTCGCGTTCGGCTATCATCAGAATCGTCGCGAGAAATTCTGTTACTTTGCCTCGAATTCACCGTACTCGATTGCCAATTTCCAGATGAAAATTCCGCGACGCTGACTCGCTACTTGGATGTGGAAATTGGTACCCAGAGATAGGAAATTCCACGTAGATTCGTTTCTACCGATCGCCGGGGCGATTTGTATCGTTTTTCGACCGGCACGGAGAGAAAAGCGTAGATGCAGTTTTGACGTTTGCGGGGAAGTCAGGAGTCTAAAATTGCGTTTTTAAATGCATAATTTACTGTTATGAATTTCGAGGGCTCCTTGATCATGCTCGTAGCCGCATTATGCTGCAGGACGTTCCTCGAAAAAGTGACCGATCTCGGCCGGAGAGATGGCTCCGTTCTTCGTGAGGTGCTCGCCCTTGTTTTTCGCTTTTAGCGATTTCGCGAAGAAAACGCCATTTCGCGATTACCGTTTGAAATTTCAGGCACTTGGAGAGCGCCAGAAAGATTGGCCAGGATCGCTTCTCCTTAGAAGAGGATGCGCTTACTTTCCAGTCTGTTTTACCAGATTCCCTCTCGAGCAGCCCTGCCCGAGTGTCACGAGGCTTTACGCTTTCCGGGTCTGACTGGGACCACCTGTCAAGAATTTTTCTCTGGTCCCCGATCTTGTTAGCCTGGTATATGAATTTAGTAAGCGGGTACAGAT
The DNA here is from genome assembly GCA_030674115.1 of Micraspis discolor. Taxonomy (NCBI): domain Eukaryota; kingdom Metazoa; phylum Arthropoda; class Insecta; order Coleoptera; family Coccinellidae; genus Micraspis; species Micraspis discolor. Next base: position 177,091 of record JARTUT010002220.1, read on the forward strand.
CAATGGGCCGTAGATCCATGGGCCGGTAGTTCAGCGGGCCCAGTAGTTCAGCGGGTGACTAGTTCCAGTGGCCCATGGATCTATATAGACCGCGAATTAATATGAACCCACAGATCAATAGAACCCCCATACATCAATGAAGCGCGCAGAAACACGAGAGCCCGTCAAATTACCTGTTGGCGCGAAAACTGGGAAGAACTGGAAAAACACTGAGGAAGAGCACTTGAAGAAAAAGTACGGAAGAATCCGAAGAAACACGAGAAGAATCAGGAGTTATGCAGAAGAAAACCGAAATTACACGAAACAACGCGGAGAAACACGAAAAGAACATCAAATGCTTACAAAATCCTAAAGGAACCTGAAAAAACCAGGCTTACAAAAGTAACCCTTATAAATTACACACCCGTATATCACTTACGATCATTAAACTCATTGTAAATTGCACCGTATGTCGCCGATCCATAAGCCTCATTTAACCAGATTACACACACTAACATGTTATTTTATCCCAGTCAGCGTGAAAATTTGAAGGAAAAATGCATAATAGAACACTCAGTATACAATTGATGATTAACAGTGAAAAATAAAACCAAAAAGAACCTCGTTTATACCTTTCCATCCTATTCGAAGTTCAATGAAGAAATCACACACCACACGAAGGAAATCATCAAAGGTATTCTACAGAGCTCCTATGTAACATCAGCCTTATGTTTCGAAACTAATTTTCCGTAAAAAAAGCCGAATTAACACAAAAAACTTGAGGCCTTGCAAAAAAACAGAAGAACTTGCCAAAGTGCTCACCCGTATATCACCCGATCGCAAATTCATTTGTAAATCGCACCTGTATGATATTTTACCGAAATTAGCTTTCGTGAAAAACGCAGTGAAAAATGCATATGGGACACCCAGTATATAATTGATTTACGGTGATTGGCAGCACCATCGCAGAAACAAACGGAAGAATATCGTTTTAACTCTGCGTTTCAAGTTCGGTGTTACGAAAAAGAACCCGACGAAACACGGAAAAACTTGAAAGAACCCGAAGTACCACGAAAGAACAGAAAATATCCAAAGGAACCGAAAAACCCGAAGAACACAAAATCACCAAGCGCGCAAAAAACTCGAAGGAAAGCTTAAAACCCCGAGGGAGCACAAAAAACCGAAAGCGTGCAAAAATAATGAAAGAACTTTTAAATTGCACACCCTGTATATCAATCGATCGCGAAATCATTGTTAATGGCACACCCTGTATGGGATTTCATTGTTAGCTCCCTTGCGAAAAGCACAAAGCGGAAAAACTCTGGTGAATGTCAGCGCTACTCTGATCTGACACCCTGTATGAATCGAATATATTTTATCAATTAAGATCAAACTCCCAAAACAACACAAAAACTCAATTTGCGCAAAAATCAAATTAACTTGTAAAGACATCACCCTTATATCACCCGATCGTAAATTCATTTTAAATCGCACACCCTGTATGACATTATCGAAATCAGCTCTCATTCACGAGAAAACCTGAAAAAAATGCATAGGACACCCCCATATAATTGATTCAGTGGGTGCTTTCATCATAAAAACAAACCGAAAGAATATCGTTTATAACTCTATCGTTTCAAGTTCAGTGCATTCCTGAAGGACCGAGAAATACGAAAAGCGCGAAAAAACATGATGAACCCAAAGTAACACGAAAGAACGAAAAATTCAAGGAACTCAAAAAACCTGAAGGAGCACAAAATCAACAAGCGCGCAAACAACTCGAAGGAAAGCTTAAACCCAGGTGAGCACAAAAACCAGCGATGCAAAAATAATGAAAGAACTTTAAATTGCACCTGTATATCATGATCGTAAACTTATTGTATTGCACCTCATGACATTTATCGTAATCAGCTCCCTTACGCGAAACTTTAGTGAAATACTCTGTGAATGTCAGCGCTACTCAGATCTGACACTGTATATGAATCGAATATATTTTATCAGATTCAGAAATGAAACACACCGAAAACACGAAAAACTCGATTTGCGCGAAAAATCAAATTAACTTGTGAATTGACACATCTTTTGCAGTCCATGGGTTCATTGTCAATCACCTGTATGACATTTTATCGAAATTAGATCCCTCAATTGATTCGCAGTGGTGCTTTTTCCATAAAAATTCAGACGGAAAATCTCTCGAAGGAAGAATCTGGTGAAAATCAGTGCTTTCCAAGCACAGCCTGTATAGATTTTGAGATGCACAGACCTGTATAGCGATTCATCGCGATCTGTGTGCATTCTTCAAGGACGAAATGACATGGCACGAAAATAGAGCCTGAAATGACGATTTTCAAACGCATATTTGAGGTGTTTTTTTGCGTTCGTGAACCGCAGGTGCTGTCTAGAGATTCGGAATCTCCTGTAGATTCTTAGTCAGTGCTTGGAAGGCACAAAATCTTCCACTGCCATATCAGCGAAAAATTGATGCCGTATTTTCAAATTTGAGCTCGCGTTCGGCTATCATCGGAATCGTATGATAAAATATGACACTTCTCCTCAATTATCGAAAAATTGCCGTTTGGAATGAAGAATTCGCGGCCTTGACTCGCTACTTGGATGTGAAAATTGGTATCCAGGATGGGAATTTCACGTAGTTCATTTTCGATCGCGGAAAGTTTATATCGTTTTCGAGCGGCACGAAGGAAAACGTAGGTGCGGTTTTGACGTTTCAAGTCGCGAGTCTAAAAATTGCCGTTTATATGCATAATTTTCGTATAGATTTCAGGGGCTCCGCGGTCGTACCGGTCCACATTATGAGAATGTCTTTTCTTGAAGCGACCGATCTCGGCCGGAGAAATGGCCCGTTCGTCCGTGAGATCCCCTTTGGGGACACTTTTGCGCGATTTCGAAAAATCGCATTTCGCAAAATCGCCGTTTCGCGATTTCTCGAAATTTCGGGCGCTTCAAGAGCGCCCGGCGGGATTCGCGGTCGCTTCTCCTAGGACAGGATGCGCCTTTCGATCTGTTTGGATTCCCTCTCGAGCGGCCCTGCGGCAAAAACTTCACTCAGGGTCCCTCAGGGACACCTGTCAAATTTTATTTTCTCTGGTCCCCGATCTTATCATTTTAATATAATGACTAGTAAGCGCGTAGATCAATAGGCCCGTAGATCCATAGCCAGTAGTTCAATAGGCCAGCAGTTGAATAGGCCAGTAGTTCAATTGGCGCAGATCATAGACCATAGATCAATATGACCATAGATCAATAGGGCCATACATCAATGGCGCCCGAGAAACACAAAACGTCAAAACCGTTGAAAGCGAAAAACAAAAGTACTGGAAAAACGAAGAAACGCGAAAAAACACGAAAGAATCGGAGAAACACGAATGAAACCGAGAGTTACACGAAAAACCGAAATTACACGAAACAACGCGAAAACGAAGAACCAAGTAACACAAATATCAAAGGAACCTGAAAAACCTGAAAATTACTTCTCATGGCAAAAACTCAAAGTCTCTGAAACACCCAAGAATACAAAACCAGCGCAAAAAAACAAAGTACTAAATTGCACACCCTGTATAACATTTTGTCAAATCAGCTACCATTAGCGAGAAAACTTGAAGAAAAATGCATATGAGGACCTCAGTATACAATTGATTAGCAGTGAAAAAATCAAAAATATAATATCGTTGTAACTCCATCTATTCAGGTTCAGTGATACCACAAGAGAAAATCAGAAATTATTCTATGGAGCTTCTATGTAACACCCATGTATAGATCAAAATAACTTTTCCATAAAAATTCGAAGGAACACAATAAACTTGAGCGCAAAAAAACAATAGAACCTGTAAAATGCTCACCGTATATCACATGATCGCAAATTCATTGTAAATAACACACCCTGTATGACATTTTATCGAAATAAGCCTCACTTGTGGAAAAACATGATCTTGAAAGAAATATGCATATGGGTCACCCAGTATATAATTGATTCGCAGTGGGTGCTTATATCATAAAAAAGAAACCAAAGAATATCGTTTCAACTCTATCGTTTCAAGTTCAGTGTATTCCTGAAAAGAACCCGACAAATACAGCAGGAAAAACATGAAAGAACCCAGTAACACGGAAGAACGAAAAAAATCAAGGAACCAAAAACCGAAGGAGCACAAAATCAACAGAAAGCGCGCAAAAACTCGAAGAAGCAGAATCTAGGAGCACAAAAACAGCGTGCAAAAATACCGAAAGAACTTGTAAATTGCACACCCTGTATATCAATCGATCGCGATTCATTGTTAATGGCACACCCTGTATGACATTTCATTGAATTCAGCTCCCCATGAAGAAACACAGCTAGAGAAAAACTCTGGTGAATGTCAGCGCTAATCAGATCTGACACCCTGTATATGAATCGATATATTTTATCAATTCAGAACTGAAACACAGCGAAGAAACAAAAACTCGATTTGAAAAAATCAAATTTACTTATAAATTGAGCACCCCATGTAGCACATGATCGTAAATTCATTGTAAATCACACACCCTGTATGACATTTATCAAATGGATCCCACTCTCTAATTGGTTCGCAGTGGGTGCTTTTTCATAAAATTCAGACGGAAAATCTCTCGAAGAAAGAATCTGGTGAAAATCAGTGCTTTCCATAAGCACAGCCTGTATGCGATTTTTCGAGATACACAGCCTGTTAGCGTTCATCGCGATCTGTGCATTCTTCAAGGACGAAAATGAATTACCGCGAAAATGAGCCTGAAATGACGATTTTCAAACGCATATTTGAGGTTCTTTCTTGAAGTCGTGAATCCCGGGTGGTATCTAGGATTCGGATCTCCTGTAGATTCTTATTCGAGTGCTTGGAAAACACAAATCCTTCACCGCCCATATCGAGCGAAAAATTGATGCCGTATTTTCAAATTTGTAGCTCGCGTTCGGCTATCATCGGAATCGTATGAGAAATTGTGTCATTGCTTCATTTACCGTAAATTGCCGAATTTGGAATGAAGAATTCGCGCCCTCAACTTGGATGAAAATTGGTACCCAGAGATGGGATTTCCTCAAGTTTCATTTTCTTCAGCCAAATGGCGTTTAGAGGCTCGTAGCGCTCGCGCGAAGCGAAAACATCATGGGGTTTTTGACGTTTCTCGGTACTCGGGTCAAAATTGCCGTTTTACATGCATAATTTTCGTAGATTTCGAGGGCTCCGCGGTCCGTACCGGTACCATTATGAGAATGTCTTTCTTGAAAAAGCGACCGATTTCGGCTGGAGAAATGGCCGTTCGTCCGTGAGATCTTCCCAGAGGTGCTCGGCGATTTCGAAAATGACGTTTCGCGATTTTCTTTCAAAATTTCGGGCACTTTAAGGCGCCCGGGGCGGGTTGGGTCGCTTCTCCTAGAAGGGATACGCCTTTCGATTTTTTAAGATTCCTCTGGGCGGCCCTGCAGGTCGCTCGAAACTTCGCTTTCCGGGTCCCTAACAGGACCACCTGTCAAAATTTTCTCTGGTTCCCGATCTTATCATTTTAATATATTAGACTGGTAAGCGGGTAGATCAATGGCCCGTGATCCATAGCCAGTAGTTCAATGGCCAGTAGTTCAATAGGCCCATGGATCAATATAGACCATAGATCAATATAGACCGCAGATCAATAGGGCCCATACATCAAGAAGCGCAAAACACAGAAACGTCAAATTACCCGTTGAATGCGAAAAAGCTAAGAACAAAAAACACGGAGAAACGCGAAAAAACACGAAAGAATCCGAAGAAACAAGAAACAGAAATTATACGAAAAACCGAAATTACAAACAACGCGAAAAACACGAAAAACACCAAGTAACACAAAATCTAAAGACCTGAAACCCGAAACACAAAGTACTATAAATTGCACCCGTATATCACCCGACCGTAAACTTATTGTAAATTGCACACCCTGTATGACATTTTATCAAATCGCTCCCATTCTAAGAACTTGAAGGAAAATGCATATGGACACTCAGTATACAATTGATTAGCAGTGAAAGAAAAACCAAAGAATATCGTTGTAACTCCATCTATTCAGTTCAGTAATTACCACGAAGGAAGTATCAAAATTATTCTATGGAGCTCTATGCAACACCCATATATGTTTCGAGATAATTTTCCGTAAAAACCCGAAGGAACACAAAACTTGAAAAACTTGAGAGCGCAAAAAAACAGAAGAACTTGTAAAGTGCTCACCCGTATATCACCCGATCGCATTCATTGTAAATCGCACACTGTGACATTTTACAAATTATTTCACACGTGAAAAACATGATGAAAAATGCATATGGGACACAGTATATAATTGATTTGCAGTGGGTGCTTTCATCATAAGAAACAACCAGAAAATATCGTTTTAACTCTATCGTTTCAAGTTCGGTGCATTCACGAAAAAGAACCCGACGAAACACGGAAAAACTTGAAAGAACCCGAAGTACCACGAATGAACGAAAAATATCCAAGAACAAAAAACCCCGAAGGCACAAAATCACCGCGCGCAAAAAAACTCGAAGGCTTAAAACCCCGAGGAGCAAAAACCAAAGCGTGCAAAAATAATGAAAGAACTTTTAAATTGCACACCCTGTATATCAATCGATCGCGAAATCATTGTTAATGGCACACCCTAAATGAGATTTCATTGATTTAGCTCCCTTACGCGAGCACAAAGCTGGAGAAAAACTCTGGTGAATGTGCGCTCAGATCTGACACCTATATCATCGAATATATTTTATCGAATTAAGATCCAAAACTGAAACAACACAAAACTCAATTTGCATAAAAATCAAGTCTTGTAAATTACACCCCGTATATCACCCGATCATAAATTCATTGTGAATCACTTGCCCCTGTATGACAGTATATACAAATCAGCTCCATTCAGCAGAGAGAACTTGAAGAAAAATGCATAGGACACCCGTATATAATTGATTCATGATGGGTGCTTTCTTCATAAAAACAAACCGAAAGAATATCGTTTATAACTCTATCGTTTCGAGTTCAGTGCATTCCAAAAAAGAGCCAAATACGAAGAACATGGAAAACATGATGGAACCCTAAGTAACACAGAAATCTCTCGAAGAAGAATCTGGTGAAAATCAGTGCTTTCCATAAGCACAGCCTGTATAGCGATTTTTTCGAGATAGCACAGCCTGTATGATTCATCGCGATCTGTGTGCATTCTTCAAGGACGAAAATGAATTAGCGCGAAAATAGGAGCCTGACGATTTTCAAACGCATATTTGAGGTGTTTTCTTGCGATTCGAAAAGTGGTGGTATCTGAGATTCAGAATCTCCTGTAGATTCTTATTCAGAGTGCTTGAAGCGCAAAAAATCTTGCAGCCCATATCGAGCGAAAAATTGATGCCGTATTTTCAAATTTGGAGCTCGCGTTCGGCTATCATCGGAATCGTATGATAAAATATGACACTTGTCCTCAATTATCGAGAAAAATTGCCGAATTTGGAAAGAATATCCGGCCTTATCTCGCTACTTGGATGTGAAATTGGTACCCAGAGATGGGAAATTTCCGTAGATTCGTTTTCTATCGCGGGGCGATTTATATCGTTTCGACCGGCACGGAGGAAAACGTAGGTGCGATTTGACGTTTCGCGGTACTCGCGGGTCGAAAAAATTGCCGTTTACATACATAATTTTCGTATAGATTTCGAGGGCTCCGGGTCCGTACCGGTACCACATTATGAGGAATGTCTTTTTCTTGAAAAGGCGACCGGTTTCAGCCGGGAAATGGCCGTTCGTCCGTGAGATCTTCCCCGGGGACACTTGGCGATTTCGCGAAAAACGTCATTTCGCGATTTTCTTTCGAAAATTTCGGGCACTTTAAGAGCGCGGGGTTTCTTGGTCGCTTCTCTAGGAGGATACGCCTTTTCGATCTGTTTTAATTCCCTCTCAGAGGCGTGCGAGAGCCTGAAGCTTCGCTTGGGTCCCTAAAGGACCACATGTCATTTTTCTCTGGTTCCCGATCTTATCATTTTAATATATTAGACTAGTAAGCGGGTGATCAATAGGCCCGTAGATCCATGGCCAGTAGTTCAATAGGCCAGTAGTTCAATAGGCCCATGGATCAATATAGACCATAGATCAATATAGACCGCAGATCAATAGGGCCCATACATCAATTAAGCGCGCAGAAACACGAAACACGTCAAATTACCGTTGAAGCGAAAAAGCTGAAAGAACTGGAAAAAGCACGGAGAAACGCGAAAAAACACGGGAATCCGAAGAAACACGAAAGAAACCGAAATTACACGAAACAACGCGAGAAAACACGAAAGAACACCAAGTAACACAAAAATCTAAAGGAACCTGAAAAAACCCGAAACACTAAAGTACTTGTAAATTGCACACCGTATATCACCCGACCGTGAACTTATTGTAAATTGCACACCCTGTATGACATTTTATCGAAATCCGCTCCCATTCGTGAAAAACTTGAAGGAGAATGCATATGAGACACTCAGTATACAATTGATTAGCAGTGAAAAAAAAACCAAGAATATCGTTGTAACTCCATCTATTCGAGTTCAGTAATTACCACGAAGAGTATCAAAATTATTCTATGGAGCTCTATGTAACACCCCGTATATGTTTCGAAGATAATTTTTCGTAAAAAACCGAAGGAACACAAAAACTTGAAAAAACTTGAGAGCGCGCAAAAAACAGAAGAACTTGTAAAGTGCTCACCCCGTATATCACCCGATCGCAAATTCATTGTAAATCACACCCTGTATGACATTTCCGAAATTAGCTTTCCACACGTGAAAAACATGATGAAAAATGCATATGGGACACCCTATATAATGATTTGCAGTGGGTGTTTCATCATAAAAACAAACCGAAAGAATATCGTTTTCTCTATCGTTTCAAGTTCGGTGCATTCCGAAAGAACCCGACGAAACACGGAAAAACTTGAAAGAACCCAAGTACCACGAATGAACGAAAAATATCCAAGAACCGAAAAAACCGAAGGGCACAAAATCACCAAAGCGCAAAAACTCGAAGGCTTAAAACCGAGGGCACAAAAACCGAAAGCGTGCAAAAATAATGAAAGAACTTTTAAATTACACCCTGTATATCAATCGATCGCGAAATCATTGTTAATGGCACACCCTGAATGATTTCATTGATTTAGCTCCCTTACGCGGAAAAGCACGAAAGCTGGAGAAAAACTCTGGTGAATGTCAGCGCTACTCAGATCTGACACCCTGTGCATCGAATATATTTTATCAATTAAGATCCAAAACACCCCGAAACAACACAAAAACTCGAATTTGCGCAAAAAATCAAATTAACTTGTAAATTGCACACCCGTATATCACCCGATCGCAAATTCATTGTGAATCGCACACCCTGTATGACATTATACGAAATCAGCTCCCATTCGCGAAGAACTTGAGAACATATGGACACCGTATAAATTGATTCGCAGTGGGTGCTTTCTTCATAAAACAAACCGAAAGAATATCGTTTATAACTCTATCGTTTCGAATTCAGCATTCCACCAAGAAAAACCGACCAAATACGAAAGAACAAAACATGTAGAACCTAAGTAACACGAAATCTCGAAAGAATCTGGTGAAAATCAGTGCTTTCCATAGCAGCCTGTATAGCGATTTTCGAGATAGCACAGCCTGTATAGCGATTCATCGCGATCTGTAATGCATTCTTCAAGGACGAAAATGAATTAGCGCGAAAATAGGGCCTGAAATGACGATTTTCAAACATGAGGTGTTTTCTTGCGATTCACAAAAGTGGTAGGTATCTAGAGATTCGGAATCTCTGTAGATTCTTAATCGAGCATGGGAAGGCCTAAAATCTTCGACCGCCCATATCGAGCGAAAAATTGATGCCGTATTTTCAAATTTGGAGCTCGCGTTCGGCTATCATCGGAATCGTATGAGAAATTATGACATTTGCCTCATTTCACCGTATAAATTGCCGAATTTGGAATGAAGAATTCGCGGCCTTATCTCGCTACTTGGATATGAAAATTGGTACCCAGAGATGGGAATTCCTCAAGTTTCATTTTCTACCGCCGAAAATGCGTTTAGAAGCATATCGCACATTGAGCAGAAAACATCATGGGTGATTTGACGTTTCCGGGGCTGGCGAAACTAAAATTGCCGTTTTACTTACAGGATTTAGCCAGAAATGAGGAGCTCCGGGTTCTAATGGGTTCTAAGGAAACGGACGTCCTCGCTCTCAGAATGTGGCAGTCCGGTACGCTGGGCGTTGCGGCTTCCGGAGCCTATTTCCTTTTTCCGAGGCACCAGGCGATTTCGCGAAAACGTCATTTTCGCGATTTTCGTTTGAAAATTTCGGGCACTAAGAGCGCCCGGGGCGGTTTCGGTGCTTCTCCTAGAGGATACGCCTTTTCGATCTGTTTAAGATTCCCTCTCGAGCGGCCCTGCGGGGTCCGCTCGCTTCCGCTCCGGGTCCCCGACGCGACCGTTTTCAATTTTTCTCTGGTCCCCGATCTTATCGTTTTAATATAATGAACTAGTAGCGGGTAGATCAATGGGCCGTAGATCCATGGGCCAGTAGTTCAATAGGCCAGTAGTTCAATTGGCCCATGGATCAATATAGACCATAGATCAATAGACCATAGATCAATATAGACCATAGATAAATAGGGCCCATACATCAATGAAGCGCACCAACCTAAAGTAACACGGAAGAACGAAAAAATCCAAGGAACCAAAAACTCGAAGGAGCACAAAATCAAGAAAGCGCGCAAAACTCGAAGGCTTAAAACCCGAAGGGCACAAAAACCAAAGCGTGCAAAAATACCGAAAGAACTTGTAATGACGATTTTCAAACGCATATTTGAGGTGTTTTTCTCGCGATTCGTGAAACGTGAGTGGTCTCTAGAGATTCGGAATCTCCTGTAGATTCTTAATCAGGCACTGGAAGGCCTGAAAACTCTTCGACCGCCCATATCGAGCGAAAAATTGATGCCGTATTTTCAAATTTGGAGCTCGCGTTCGGCTATCATCGGAATCGTATGAAATTATGACATTTTGTCTCATTCACCGAATTTGAATGAAGATTCGCAGCCTTATCTCGCTACTTGGATATGAAAATTGGTACCCAGAGATGGGAATTTCCTCAAGTTTCATTTTCTACCGCCGAAAATGCGTTTAGAGCTTGTCCTTACGGTGAGCGAAAGCATCATGGGTGGTTTTGACGTTTCGCGGGGCTGGCGAAACTAAAATTGCCGTTACTTACGGGTTTTAGCCTAGAAATGGGGGCTCCGGAGTTCTAATGGGTTCTAAGGAAACCGGACGTCCTCGCTCTCGGAATATGTGGCGAGTCCGGTACGCTGGGCGTTGCGGCTTCGGAGCCTATTTCCTTTTTCAGGGCACTTTGGGCGATTTCGCGAAAAACGTCATTTCGCGATTTTCGTTTGAAAATTTCAGGCACGAGGCGCCCGGGGTTCAGGTCGCTTCTCCTGAAAGTACGCCTTTTCGATCTGTTTTAAGATTGCCCCGGGTTCGGCCCTGCAATACTCACGCTCGGCTACGCCTCAGGTCCCTAACAGGACCAATTTCGATTTTCTCTGGTCCGATCTTATCATTTTAATATATTAGACTAGTAAGCGGGTAGATCAATAGGCCGTAGATCCATAGCCCAGTAGTTCAGGTGGCCCATGGTTATGGAGCCATAGATCAATATAGACCATAGATAAATATAGATCATAGATCAATAGGGCCCATACATCAATGAAGCGCGCAGAAACACAAACACGTCGAATTACCGTTGAGCGAAAAACTTGAAAGAACTGGAAAAAGCACGAGAAACGCGAAAAACACGAGAATCGAAAAACACGAAAAAACTAAAATTACACTGAAGAAACCGAAATTACACGAAACAACGCGAGAAAACACGAAAGAACACCAATAACACAAAGAATCTATGGGAACCTGAAAAAAACCAGAAACACAAAGTACTTGTAAATTACACACCCATATATCACCCGATCGTAAACTCATTGTAAATTGCACACCTGTGACATTTTATCAAATCAGCTCCATTCAGAAAACTTGAAGGAAAATGCATATGAGACACTCAGTATACAATTGATTAGCAGTGAAAAAACCAAAATATCGTTGTAACTCCATCTATTCAGTTTAGTAATTACCACAGAAGTATCAAAATTATTCTATGGAGCTCCTATGTAACACCCACATATATGTTTCGAGAGATAATTTTCCGTAAAAACCCGAAGAACACAAAAACCAAAACTTGAGAGCGCAAAAACAGAAGAACTTGTAAAGTGCTCACCCGTATATCACCCGATCGCAAATTCATTGTAAATCGCACACCTGTATGACATTTTACCAAATTAGCTTTCACGTGAAAAACATGATGAAAATGCATATGGGACACAGTATATAATTGATTTGCAGTGGGTGCTTTCATCATAAACAAACAAACCGATAGAATATCGTTTCTCTATCATTTCAAGTTCAGTGTATTCCAGAAAGAACCCGACCAAATACGAAAAACATGAAAGAACCCAAAGTAACACGAAAGAACGAAAAAATCCAAGGAACCAAAACCTCGAAGACACAAAATCAACGGCGCATAAAAAAACTCGAAGAAAGCTTAAAACCCGAGGGCACAAAAACCGAAAGCGTGCAAAAAATAATGAAAGAACTTTAAATACACACCTGTATATCACCCGATCACTTGAAATCATTTGTTAACGGCACACCTGTAATAGGATTCATTGAATTAAGCTCCTTACGCCGGAAAAGCACAAAAGCTGGAGAAAAACTCTGGTGAATGTCAATGCCCTTCTCCAGATCTGACACCCTGTATGAATCAGATATATTTTATCGAATTAAGATTCAAAACTCCCCGAAACAACCACAAAGATCGTTTGCATCAAAAAAAAAATCAAATTTAGCATAAATTGCACACCCATATATCACCCGATCACTGCAAATTCATTTACTTAAATCACTTTTACCTATGCCATTTGATAAACCGAGAATCAACTCCCATTCATGAGAGAACGAAGAAAAATGCGCTATCGGACACCGTAAATAATTGATTCATGAGTGGTGCTTTCTTCATGTAAAACAAACCGAAAGAATATCGGTTATAACTCTATCGTTTCGAGTTCAGTGCATTCCACAGAAAGAAACCGACCGAAATGCAAAAACGCGGAAACATGATAGAACCCTAAATGACACGAAAATCTCTCGAAGAAAGAATCTGGTAAAGAAAATCGGTGCTTTCATGCACTTCACAGCCTGTACTAACGATTTTTCGAGATAGCACAACCTGTATAGCGATTCATGTTCGCGATCTGTGTGTCATTATTCAAGGACGAAAATGAATTAAGCGCTGAAAATAGAGCCTGAAATAACGATTTTCAAACGCCATATTTAAATAGTGTTTTCTTGCGATTCAATGAAAAATCGAAATAGAGTATCTAGAGATTCAAGGATCTCCTGCCAGATGTAATCCATCGAGTGCTTGGAAGGACGCAAATAATCTTTCAGCGGCGCCATATCAGGCGAAAAATTGATGCCGTATTTTCCAGAATTGGAGCTCGCGTTCGGCTATCATCGGAATCGTATGAGAAATTCTGACATTTTGCCTCATTTCACCGTAAAATTGCCGAATTTGGATATGAAAGAGATTCATGACCTTATCTCGCTACGCCGGATGTGAAAATTGGTGCCGAGGATGGGAAATTTCCCACGTAGTTTCATTTTCCTGCGAGCGCAAAGCGATTTATAGCGTCGTAGAGCTCGCACGGAGGAAAACATGGTGTGGTTTTGACGTTTCTCGGTACTCATGGTCGAAAAATTGCCGTTTTATGTACATAATTTTCGTATTATGGATTTCGGGAGCTCGCGGCCGTACTCGTAGCCACGTATGGGAATGTTCTTCGTCTTGAAAGCGACCGATTTCCGCCGATGCTCCGGCCCCCGTTCGTCCATGGAGATGCTTCCGCCGTTTTTCGCTTTGGGCGATTTCGCGAAAACGTGGCCATTTTCGCGGTTTGCACTCGAAAATTTTCGGGCGCTTTGAGCGCCGGAAAGCGGGGTCCGTCTTCTCCTGGAGGAGGATTCGCCTTTCGATCTCTGTACTAAGATTCCCTCTCGAGCGGCCCTGCGGGCTCGCTCGAGCTTACGCTTTCCGGGTCCTAGCAGGACCATTTCGATCCCTCTCTGGTTCCCCGATCTTATCTTTTAATATATTAGACTAGTAAGCAGGTAGATCAATAGCCGCCCGTAGATCCATAGGCCAGCAGTTCAATAGGCCAGTAGTTCAATGGCCAGTAGTTCCAATAATTGGCCCATGGATCAATATAGACCATAGAATCAATATAGACACGCAGATCAATAGGGCCCATACATCAATGAAGCGCCATAGAAACTTACCAGAAAACACGTCAAATTACACCGTTGAAAGCGAAAAGCTAGAAAGAACTGGAAAAAACACGGAGAAATGCTGAAAAAACACGAAGAGGATCGAAGAAACACGAAAAGAAAACCGAAGTTGCCACGAAAAGAAACCGAAATTACACGAAACAACGCGAGAGAAAACACGAAGATTTGCCGTAACACAAAAATCTAAAGAAACCTGAAAAAACCCGAAACACAAAGTACTTGCAAGTTGCACCTTAACTCCACCCGATCGTAAGCTTATTCTAAATTACACCTAATATGACATTTTATCGAAATCCGCTCCCATTCGTGAGAAAAACTTGAAGGAGAATGCGCGCGAGGAACTCATTATACAATTGATTAGCAGTGAAAAAAACCAAAAACTATCGTTGTAACTCCATCTATTCAGAGGTTCAGTAATAATTACCACGAAGGAAGTATCAAAATTATTCTATGGAGCTCCTATATAGCAACACCCCGTATATGTTTCAGAAGATAATTTTTCAATAAAAAAACCCAGAAGGAACACAAAACTTAGAAAAACAAACTTGGGCGCATAAAGCAGAAGTACTTGTAAAGTGCTCACCGCATATATCACCGATCACCAAATTCTCATTTGCTAAATCAACGCACCCTGTTTGACATTTACCGAAATTAAGCTTTCACACGTAAAAAAACATGATGAAGAAAAGTGCATATGGGACACAGTATATAATTGATTTCCAGTCGGTGCTTTCATCATAAGAAAGCAAACCGAAAGAATATCGTTTTTAACTCTATCGTTTCAAGTTCAGTGTTGCATTCCCACGAAGAAAAGAACCCGACAGAAACACAGGAAAAACTGGAAAGAACCAGAGTACCACGAATAGAACGAAAAATATCCAAAGGAACCAGAAAAAGGCTTTGAAGGAGCACAAGAAATCATCAGCGCGCAAAACTCGAAGGAAAGCTTAAAACACAAAGAGGCCGCAAACCACAGCTAAAGCAAAATAATGAAAGGCTTTTAAATTGCACCCTGTATATCAATCGATCATGAAATCATTGTTAATGTGCTTTTACCACTGTGAGTTTCATTGAATTTGGCTCCCTTACGGGCTAAAAAGCTGGAGGAAAAACTCTGAAGTGAATGTCAGCGCTACTCAGATCTTTCACCCTGTATATGAGATCGAATATTACACCATCGAGATTAGATCAAAACTCCCCAGAACAACACAAAAACTCTCAGATTTGCACCAAAAAAATCAAATTAACTTGTAAATTGCACACTACCGTATATCACCCGATCCTTAAATTCATTGTGAATCACTTACACCTGACATGACGTTATACCGAAATCAGCTCCCCATTCATGAGAGAACTTGAAGAAAAATGCATATAGGACACCATGCATATCAATTGATTCGCAGTGCGGTGCTTTCTTCGCAAAAACAAAGCCGAAAGGAATATCGATTTATAACTTTCTATCGTTTCGGAGTTCAATTGGCACTTCACCAAGAAAGAAACCGACCAAATACGAAAAAACGCTGAGCTTATGAAGTAGAACCCTAAAGTAGCACGGGAAATCTCTCGAAGAAGAATCTGAGTGAAAATCAAGTGCTTTCCGCCAGCACCAGCCTGTATAGCGATTTTTTCGAGATAGCTGGCCTGTATAGCGATTCATCGCGATCTGTATGCATTCTTCAAGGACGAAAATGAATTAGCGCGCATGGGAGGCCTGCCAAATGACTTGATTACTCAAACGCATATTTGAAATGTTTTTCTTTGCGATTCACACGAAAAGTGGTAGGTATCTAAATTCAGAATCTCCTGTAGATTCTTATTCAGAGTGTTGGAAGGCCTGAAAAATCTTCCATCGCACCCATATCGAAGCGAAAAATTGAGTGCCAATATTTTCAAATTTTGGAGCTCGCGTTCGGCGGCTATCATCGGAATCGTATGATGACTATGACACTTCTCCTCGAATTATCAGAAATTGCCGAATTTGGAATGAATATCCCCACGGCCTTGACTCGCTTTACTTGGATGTGGAAATTGGTGGTACCCGAGATGGGAAATTTCACGTAGATTCGTTTTCTACCTATCGATCGGGACCGGTTATATCGTTTTCGACCGGCTTTGGAAGGAAAACGTAGGTGTAATTTTGACGTGTTCGCGGTACTCGCGTCAAAATTGCCGTTTTATATGCATAATTTTCGTGCTATGATTCCAGAAATCGCGGTCCATGCCAGTACACGATATGAATATCTTTTCTTGAAAAGCGACCGATTTCGGCGAAAATGGCCCCGTTCGTCAATGAGATCTTCCCATGGGGACACTTTCGGCGATTTCGCGGCAATCATTTTTCGCGATTTTCTTTCAAAAATTTTCGGGCACTTTAAAAATTTGCCGGGGTTTCTTGGTCGCTTCTCCTGGGGAGGATGCGCCTTTTCGATCTGTTTTTAAGATTCCTCTCAGGCGCCTGCGGGTCACGAAACTTCACGCTCGCGGGTCCCTAACGGGACCAATTTTGATTTTTCTCTGGTCCCCGATCTTATCATTTTAATATATTGACTAGTAAGCGGGTAGATCAATAGGCCCGTAGATCCATAGGCCATAGATCAATAGGCCAGTGGTTCAACCAGTAGTTCAATTGGCCCATGGATCAATATGGACCATAGATCAATATAGACCGCAGATCAATGGGCCCATACATCAATGAAGCGCGCAGAAACACGAAACACGTCAAATTACCCGTTAAAAGCGGCTAAAAAGAACTGGAAAAAACACGGAGAAACGCGAAAAACACGAGGAGATCGAAGAAACACGAAAGAAACCAGAAGTTATACAAAGAAACCGAAATTACACGAAACAACGAGAAAACACGAAGGAACACCAAGTAACACAAAAATCTAAGGAACCTGAAAAACCCAGCACAAAAGTGCTTAAATTGCACACCCATATATCACCCGACCGTAAACTTATTTTAAATTGCACACCTGTATGACATTTTATCAAATCCACTCCATTCATGAAAACTTGAAGGAGAATGCATATGGTAACTCAGTATACAATTGTTAGCAGTGAAAAAGCCAAAGATATCGTTGTAACTCCATCTATTCAGGTTCAGTAATTACCACAGAAGTATCAAAATTATTCTATGGAGCTCCTATGCATAACACCCGTATATGTTTCAGAAGATAATTTTCCATAAAACCCGAAGGAACACAAACTTGAGAGCGCATAAAAACAGAAGAACTTGTAAAGTGCTCACCATATATCACATGATCGCAAATTCATTTAAATCGCACACCCTGTATGACATTTTACCAATTAGCTTTCCGTGA
The DNA here is from genome assembly GCA_030674115.1 of Micraspis discolor. Taxonomy (NCBI): domain Eukaryota; kingdom Metazoa; phylum Arthropoda; class Insecta; order Coleoptera; family Coccinellidae; genus Micraspis; species Micraspis discolor. Next base: position 194,845 of record JARTUT010002220.1, read on the forward strand.
GAAAAAACATAAGAGAAATGCATATGGGACACCATATATAATTGATTTGCAGTGGGTGCTCATCATCAAGAAACAGAAAGAATATCGTTTTAACTCAATCGTTTCAAGTTCAGTACATTCCATGAAGAAAGAACCCGACGAAACGAAACTTGAAAGACAATTACCAGAATGAACAAGAAAATATCCAAGGAACCAACCCCGAAGCACAAAATCACCAGCGCGCAAAAAGCTCGAAGGCTTAAAACCCCGAGAACAAAAACCAAAGCGTGCAAAAATAATGAAAAAACTTTCAAATTGCACACCCTGTATATCAATCGATCGCGAAATCATTGTTAATGGCACACCCTGTATGGGATTTCATTGTTAGCTCCCTTGCGAAAAGCACAAAGCGGAAAAACTCTGGTGAATGTCAGCGCTACTCTGATCTGACACCCTGTATGAATCGAATATATTTTATCAATTAAGATCAAACTCCCAAAACAACACAAAAACTCAATTTGCGCAAAAATCAAATTAACTTGTAAAGACATCACCCTTATATCACCCGATCGTAAATTCATTTTAAATCGCACACCCTGTATGACATTATCGAAATCAGCTCTCATTCACGAGAAAACCTGAAAAAAATGCATAGGACACCCCCATATAATTGATTCAGTGGGTGCTTTCATCATAAAAACAAACCGAAAGAATATCGTTTATAACTCTATCGTTTCAAGTTCAGTGCATTCCTGAAGGACCGAGAAATACGAAAAGCGCGAAAAAACATGATGAACCCAAAGTAACACGAAAGAACGAAAAATTCAAGGAACTCAAAAAACCTGAAGGAGCACAAAATCAACAAGCGCGCAAACAACTCGAAGGAAAGCTTAAACCCAGGTGAGCACAAAAACCAGCGATGCAAAAATAATGAAAGAACTTTAAATTGCACCTGTATATCATGATCGTAAACTTATTGTATTGCACCTCATGACATTTATCGTAATCAGCTCCCTTACGCGAAACTTTAGTGAAATACTCTGTGAATGTCAGCGCTACTCAGATCTGACACTGTATATGAATCGAATATATTTTATCAGATTCAGAAATGAAACACACCGAAAACACGAAAAACTCGATTTGCGCGAAAAATCAAATTAACTTGTGAATTGACACATCTTAAATGAATTAGCGCGAAAATGGACTGAAAAAGGACGATTTTCAAACGCTTATTTGAGGTGTTTTTCTTTCGATTCGTGAATCGCAGGTGCTGTCTAGAGATTCGGAATCTCCTGTAGATTCTTATTCGAGTGCTTGGAAACGCAAACAATCTTCAACCGCCCGTATCGAGCGAAAATTGATGCCGTATTTTCAAATTTGGAGCTCGCGTTCGGCTATCATCGGAATCGTATGATATAAATATGACACTTCTCCTCGAATTATCGAAGAAAATTGCCGAATTTGGAATGAATATCCCCGGCCTAGACTCGCTACTTGGATATGAAGATTGGTACCCAGAGATGGGAAATTTCACGTAGATTCGTTTTCTACCGATCGCGGGGGCGATTTATATCGTTTTCGAGCGGCACGGAGGAAAACGTAGGTGCGGTTTTGACGTTTCAGGGAAGTCGAGAGTATAAAATTGCCGTTTTATATGCATAATTTTCGTATAGATTCCGGGGGCTCCGCGGCTGAGCTCTCGTAGCCACGTATGGGGACGTTCTTCGTCCAGAAAAAGCGACCCTCTCCCCGCGAGATGCTCCGGCTTCATAGGAGTATTTTCTACCGCTTTTTTCGCCTTTGGGCGATTTCGCGAAAATGGCCGATTTCGCGATTTTCTTTCGAGAATTTCGGGCACTTTAAGAGCGCCCGGGGCGGGTTTCGGGGTCGCTTCTCCTAGAAGAGGATACGCCTTTTTCGATCTGTTTTAAGATTTCCTCTCGAGCGGCCTCGAGTGGGTCGCATGAAACAACTTCGCTTTCCGGGTCCCTCACGGGACCATTTTCGATTTTTTTTTCTCTGGTTCCCGATCTTATCGTTTTAATATAATAGACTAGTAAGCCAGTAGATCAATAAGCCAGTAGATCAATACGCCAGTAGATCTATGGGCCAATAGATCCATAAGCCAGTAGTTGAATAAGCCCCATAGATAGATCAATATAGACCATAGATCATAATGGACCATAGATCAATATAGACCATAGATCAATAGGGCCTATACATCAGTGAAGCGCGCAGAAACACGAAACACGTCAAAAACCCGTTGAAAGCGAAAAAAAAAACATGAAAGAACTGGAAAAACCACCAGAAAAGCGAAAAATCACGAAAGAATCCGAAGAAACATGTAAAATACCGAAGTTACACGTGAAAGAAACCGAAATTACACGAAACAACGCGACAGAACACGAAAGAACCCCCAAAGTAACATAAATAATCCAAAGGAATCTGAAAAATCCCAAAAGAATACAGATAACTTGAAAGCGCGCGAAAAAACACGAAGTCACGCGAAACTCCCCGGAGAAATACAAAAACCGAAAGCGCGCAAAAAACAAAATTACTTGTGAATTGCACACCCGTATATCACCCGATCGTAAAGTCATTGTAAATTGCACACCCTGTATGACATTCTATCGAAATCAGCTCCCATTCGCGAGAAAGCATGATAACTTGAAGAAATAGACATATGAGACACCCAGTATACAATTGATTAGATTAAAAAAAAAAAAGAATATTGTTGTAACTCCATCTATTCGAGTTCAGTGGATACCACGAAGGAAGTATCAAAAATTATTCTATGGAGCTCTGTGTAACACCCTGTATATGAATCGAAAATAATTTGTTTTCCATAAAACACCCGAAGGAACAGAGAAAAACTTGAGAGCGCGCAAAAACAGAAGAACTTGTAAAGAGCTCACCTCGTATATCACCCGATCGCAAATTCATTGTAAATCGCACACCCTGTATGACATTATACCGAAATCAGCTCTCATTCATGAAAACCTGAAGAAAAATGCATATACGACACCCTGTATATAATTGATTCGCAGTGGGTGGTTTCATCATAAAAAACAAACCGAAAGAATATCGTTTATAACTCTATCGTTTCAAGTTCAGTGCATTCCACCAAGAAAGAACCTGACCAAATACGAAAAACAAAAAAACATGATAGAACCCAAAGTAACACGAAAGAACGAAAAAATCCAAAGGAACAAAAAAACCCGAGGACACAAAATCAACGAAAGCGCGCAAAAACTCGAAAGAAAGGTTGAAACCCCGAGGAGCACACAAAAACCGAAAGCGTGCAAAAATAATGAAAAAACTTTTAAATTGCACGCCCTGTATATCAATCGATCGCGAAATCATTGTTAATGGCACACCCTGTATGAGATTTCATTGAATTCAGTCTTTGCGCGAAAAGCACGAAAGCTAGAGAAAAACTCTGGTGAATGTCAGCGCTACTCAGATCTGACACACTGTATCGCCATCGAATATATTTTATCGAATTCAGAACCAAAACACACCGAAGGAACACAAAAACTCGAATTTGCGCGAAAAAATCAAATTAACTTGTGAATTGAGCACCTCGTATATCACATGATTGCAAATTCATTGTAAATCGTTCACCCTGTATGACATTTTTATCGAAATTAGATCCTACTCTATAATTGGTTCGCAGTGGGTGCTTTTTCATAAAAAATGCAGAAGGAAAAACTCTCGAAGAAAGACTCTGGTGAAAGTCAGTGCTTCCAAAGTGCACAGCCCGTATATCAATCGATCGCCAATCGCTGCATTCCCTCAAAGGTAGTATAAAGCATTATTCGATGAAAGCTTCCTTGTAACACCTTGTATATGAATCGAAAATAATTTTTCCATAAAAATAAACCCAAAGAATATCGTTTCAACTCCATCAATTTCACAAAGGTAAAATGAAAATTATTCGAAAAAAGTCTGAACGTGTATTCATGAACAGAGTGCTTTCCTGAATAAACTAAGTGTGTCAGATTTTGACATAGAGTATCATAAGTTGGGTCCGAGTTCGAGAGAGGGCAATGAATTCGCGCGAAAATAGACTGGAAAAATGACGATTTTCGAACGCATATTTGAGATGTTTTTCTTGAGAGTCGTAAGATAAGTGGTATCTAGAGATTCGTTATCTCTGTAGATTCTTATTCAGTGCTTGGAAAACGCAAAATCTTCCAACGCCCATATCGAGCGAAATATGGATGCCGTATTTTCAAATTTGGAGCTCGCGTTCGGCTATCATCGGAATCGTATGATAAAATATGACACTTCTCCTCGAATTATCGAGAAAATTGCCGAATTTGGAATGAATATCCCTGGCCTTGACTCGCTACTTGGATGTGGAAATTGGTACCCAGAGATGGGAAATTTCACGTAGATTCGTTTTCTACCGATCGCGGGGCGATTTATATCGTTTTCGAGCGGCACGAAGGAAAACGTAGGTGCGGTTTTTGACGTTTTCAGAGAAGTCGGGAGTCTAAAATTGCCGTTTTATATGCATAATTTTCTTATAGATTTCGAGGGCTCCGCGGTCCGTACCGGTACCACATTATGAGGAATGTCTTTTCTTTGAAAAAGCGACCGATTTCGGCCGGAGAAATGGCCCCGTTCGTCCATGAGATCTTCCCCTTGGGGACACTTTCGGCGATTTCGCGAAAATGGCCGATTTCGCGATTTCGTTTGAAAATTTCGGGCACTTTAAGAGCGCCCGGGGCGGGGTTTCAGGGTCGCTTCTCCCAGAAGAAGGATACGCCTCTTCGATCTGTTTTAAGATTGCCCCGGGTTCGGCCTGCAGGGTCTCACGCTCGGCTTACGCCTCGCGGGTCCCTAACGGGACCAATTTTGATTTTTTTCTGGTTCCCGATCTTATTGCTATTATTATATGGACTAGTAAGCGGGTAGATCAATAGAGCCCGTAGATCCATAGGCCAGTAGTTCAATAGGCCAGTAGTTCAATCGCCCATCGATCAATATAGACCATAGATCAATATAGACCGCAGATCAATAGGGCCCCATACATCAATGAAGCGCGCAGAAACACGAAACACGTCAAATTACCCGTTGAAAGCGAAAAAGCTAGAAAGAACTGGAAAAAAACACGGAGAAACGCGAAAAAACACGAAGGAATCGAAGAAACACGAAAGAAACCGAAGTTATACGAAAGAAACCGAAATTACATGAAACAACGCGAAAACACGAAAGAACACCAAGTAACACAAAAATCAAAGGAACCTGAAAAAACCCGAAACACAAAAGTACTTGTAAATTGCACACCCCGTATATCACCCGACCGTAAACTTATTGTAAATTGTACACCCTGTATGACATTTTATCGAAATCCGCTCCCATTCGCGAGAAAAACTTGAAGGAGAATGCATATGAGACACTCAGTATACAATTGATTAGCAGTGAAAAAAAAAAAAAGAATATCGTTGTAACTCCATCTATTCGGGTTCAGTAATTACCACGAAGAAGTATCAAAATTATTCTATGGAGCTCCTATGTAATAACCCCCCGTATATGTTTCGAAGATAATTTTTCCGTAAAAAAAAACCCGAAGGAACACAAAAACTTGAAAAAAACTTGAGAGCGCGCAAAAAACAGAAGAACTTGTAAAGTGCTCACCCCGTATATCACCCGATCGCAAATTCATTTGTAAATCGCACACCGTGTATGACATTTACCGAAATTAGCTTTCACACGTGAAAAAACATGATGAAAAATGCATATGGGACACCCAGTATATAATTGATTTGCAGTGGGTGCTTTCATCATAAGAAACAAACCGAAAGAATATCGTTTTAACTCTATCGTTTCAAGTTCGGTGCATTCCACGAAAAAGAACCCGACGAAACACGGAAAAACTTGAAAGAACCCGAAGTACCACGAATGAACGAAAAATATCCAAAGGAACCGAAAAACCCCGAAGGAGCACAAAATCACCGAAAGCGCGCAAAAAAACTCGAAGGAAAGCTTAAAACCCCGAGGAGCACAAAATCGATAGCGTGCAAAAATAATGAAAGAACTTTTAAATTGCACACCCTGTATATCAATCGATCGCGAAATCATTGTTAATGGCACACCTGTATGGTATTTCATTGAATTAAGCTCCCTTACGTGGAAAAGCACAAAAGCTGGAGAAAAACTCTGGTGAATGTCAGCGCTACTCAGATCTGACACCCTGTATATGAATCGAATGTATTTTATCGAATTAAGATCCAAAACTCCCCGAAACAACACAAAACTCGAATTTGCGCAAAAAAATCAAATTAACTTGTAAATTGCACACCCGTATATCACCCGATCGCAAATTCATTGTGAATCGCACACCCTGTATGACATTATACCGAAATCAGCTCCATTCGCGAGAGAACTTGAAGAAAAATGCATATAGGACACCCCGTATATAATTGATTCGCAGTGGGTGCTTTCTTCATAAAAAACAAACCGAAAGAATATCGTTTATAACTCTATCGTTTCGAGTTTAGTGCATTCCACCAAGAAAGAAACCGACCAAATACGAAAAAACGCGGAAAACATGATAGAACCTAAGTAACACGAAATCTCTCGAAGAAAGAATCTGGTGAAAATCAGTGCTTTCCATAAGCACAGCCTGTATAGCGATTTTTTCGAGATAGCACAGCCTGTATAGCGATTTATCGCAATCTGTATGCATTCTTCAAGGACGAAAATGAATTAGCGCGAAAATAGAGCCTAAAATGACGATTTTCAAACGCATATTTGAGGTATTTTCTCTTGAGAGTCGTGAATCCCGGGTGGTATCTAGAGATACGGAATCTCCTGTAGATTCTTATTCTAGTGCTTGGACGTCGCAAAAAATCTTCAATCACCCATATCGAGCGAAAAATTGATGCCGTATTTTCAAATTTGGAGCTCGCGTTCGGCTATCATCGGAATCGTATGAGAAATTATGACATTTTGCTTCATTTCACCGTAAAATTGCCGAATTTGGAATGAAGAATTCGCGGCCTTATCTCTACTTGGATATGAAAATTGGTACCTAGAGATGGGGAATTTCCTCAAGTTTCATTTTCTACAGCCGAAAATGCGTTTAGAGGCTCGTAGCGCGCGCGCGCGGAGGAAACATCATAGGGGTTTTTGACGTTTCTCGGTACTCGCGGGTCGAAAAATTGCCGTTTTATATGCATAATTTTCGTATAGATTTCGAGGGCTCCGCGGTCCGTACCGGTACCACATTATGAGGAATGTCTTTTCTTGAGAAAAAGCGACCGATCTCGGCCGGAGAAATGGCCCCGTTCGTCCGTGAGATCTTCCCCCTTGGGGACACTTTCGGCGATTTCGCGAAAATCGCCGATTTCGCGATTTTCTTTCGAAAATTTCCGGGCATTTTAAGAGTTCCCGGGGTTTCGGGGTCGCTTCTCCTAGGGAGGATACGCCTTTTCGATTTTTCTTAAGATTCCCTCTCGAGCGGCCCTGCGGGCTGCACGGAAAGCTACGCTTTCCGGGTCCCTAACGGGACCGTTTTCGATTTTTCTCTGGTTCCCGATCTTATCGTTTTAATATATTAGACTAGTAAGCGGGTAGATCAATAGGCCCGTAGATCCATAGGCCCGTAGATCCATAGGCCCGTAGATCCATAGGCCATTAGTTCAATAGGCCAGTAGTTCAATTGGCCAGTAGTTCCATTGGCCAGTAGTTCAATTGGCCCATGGATCAATATAGACCATAGATCAATAGGGCCCATACATCAATGAATCGCGCAGAAACACGAAACACGTCAAGATACCCGTTAAAGCCAAAAACTTGAAAGTTCTGGAAAAAACGCGAAGAAAAAAGCGAAAAAACACGGAAGAATCCGAAGAAACACGAAAGAAACCGAAGTTACACGAAACAAACCGAAATTACACGAAACAACGCGAGAGAACACGAAAGAACCCCAAGTAACACAAATAATCCATAGGAACCTGAAAATAACCCGAACGAATACATATAACTTGAAAGCGCACAAAAAACTCGAAGTCACGCGAAACAACCCGGAGAAATACAAAAAACCGAAAGCGAGTAAAAACAAAAAGTACTTGTAAATTGCACACCCGTATATCACCCGAACGTAAACTCATTGTAAATTGCACACCCTGTATTACATTTTTATCGAAATCAGCAAAATAACTTGTAAATTGCACACCCCGTATATCACATGATGATTGCAAATTCATCGTAATTCGCACACCCTGTGTGACATTTTATCGAAATTAGATCCCATAAGCGAAAAATCATGATCACTTTCACATAGGACACCCACTATATAATAGATTCGTAGTGGTGATTTTTCCATGAAGAATGCAGATGGAAAAACTCTCGAAGAAAGACCCGGTGAAAGTCAGTGCTTTCAATGTGCACAGCCCGTATATAAATCGAAAATAATTTTTCATATAAAATTAACCCATAGAATATCTCTATGCTCTGTAACTCCATCTATTCGAGTTCAGTGGATACAACGAAGAAAATATCGAAATTATTCTATGGAAGTCCTATGTAACACCCCGTATATGAATCGGAAATAACTTTTCCATATATATATATATATCTTTTTCCATAAAAAACCCGAAGGAACACAAAAAACTTGAGAGCGCGCATAAAAGCAGTAGAACCTGTAAAGTGTACACCCCGTATATCACATGATCGCAAATTCATTGTAAATAGCACACCCTGTATGACATTTTTTATCGAAATTAGTCTCCACTTGTGAAAAAAACATGATGAAAAAATGCATATGGGACACCCTGTATATAACTGATTCGCAGTGGGTGCTTTCATCATAAAAACAAACCGAAAGAATATCGTTTTAACTCTATCGTTTCAAGTTCGGTGCATTCCACGAAAAAGAACCCGACCAAACACGGAAAAACGTGAAAGAACCCAAAGTAACACGAAAGAACGAAAAAATCCAAAGGAACCGAAAATACACCGAAGAAACACAAAATCACCGAAAGCGCGCAAAAAAACTCGAAGGAAAGCTTGAAACCCCGAGGAGCACAAAAACCGAAAGCGTGCAAAAAATAATGGAAGAACTTGTAAATTGCACACCCTGTATATCAATCGATCGCGAAATCATTGTTAATGGCACACCCTGTATGACATTTCATTGCATTCAGCTCGCTTACGCGAAAAGCACGAAAGCTAGAAAAAACTCTGGTGAATGTCAGCGCTACTCAGATCTGACACAATGTATATGAATCGAATATATTTTATCGAATTAAGAACAAAAACACGCCGAGGGAATACGAAAAAACTCGAGTTTTCGCAAAAAAATCAAATTAACTTGAAAATTGCACACCTCGTTCATCACATGATCGTAAATCATTGTGAATCGCACACCCTATATAACATTTTATCGAAATTAGATCCCACTCTATAATTGGTTCGCAGTGGGTGCTTTCTTCATAAAAATTCCGACGGAAAATCTCTCGAAGAAATATTCCTTCCCATGGGCACAGCCTGCATAGCGATTTTATTAATGCACACCCCTGTACAGCAATTCATCGCGATCTTTTCATTCTTCAAGGACGAAAATGGAATGGCGCGTAAATCGAGCCAAAATGCCGATTTTAGGCCAAACGCATAATTTAGGTATTTTTTGTTCGATTCATGATCTGTAAGTGGTATCAGGAGATTCGGAATCTCCTGTAGATTCTTATTCGTCCACTCGAAAGGCCTAAATAATCTTTCAGCGCCCATATCGAGTGAAAAATCGATGCCGGATTTTGAAAATTGGAGCTCGCGTTCGGCTATCCTCGGAATGGAAACAGAAACTGACATTTAACCTCGCAATGTTGTGAAAATTACCGATTTTCGAATGAAGAATTCACGGTCTTATCTCGCTACTTGGATATGAAAATTGGTACCCAGAGATGGGAAATTTCCTCAAGTTTCGTTTTCTACCGCTAAAGGTCATTCAATGGCTCGTAGAGCCCGAGCTGATCGAAAGCATCATAGGGGTTTTGACGTTTCGCGGAGTTGGGGAATCCGAAAATTGCCCATTTTCTTACCGAATTTTCGTACCCATCCGGGGGTAGCTCCGGGGTCCAGCTCATGTAGCGGAACCCCGGCGGTTCTTCCTCTCGAAATAGCGACCTCCCCGCCCCGCAAAACGGTATATCTTCGGACGGGAACGTTCGAACGCGGGGACGCTTTCTGCGATTTCGCCAAAAACGACGTTTTCGACTTTTTCGTTTGAAAATTTCGGGTATTTTAAGAGCGCCCGGGGGCTGTCGGGGTCGCTTCTCCTAGAAGAGGATACGCCCTTTCGATTTCACTTAAGATTGCCATTGAGCGGCCCTCCGGGTCACCAGGCGGGCTTCGCCTCGCGGGTCCCCTGACGGGACCCTAGTTGGCCACGCCCACCCTTCTTATTTTTAATATAATAGACTAGTAAGCGGGTAGATCAATAGGCCCGTAGATCCATAGATCCCAATGGGCCAGTAGTTCAATAGGCCAGTAGTTCAATTGGCCCATGGATCAATATAGACCATAGATCAATATAGACCGCAGATCAATAGGGCCCATACATCAATGAAGCGCGCAGAAACACGAAACACGTCAAATTACCCGTTGAAAGCGAAAAAGCTAGAAAGAACTGGAAAAAACACGAAGAAACGCGAAAAAACACGAAGGAATCCGAAGAAACACGAAAGAAACCGAAGTTATACGAAAGAAACCGAAATTACACGAAACAACGCGAGAAAACACGAAAGAACACCAAGTAACACAAAAAATCTAAAGGAACCCGAAAAAAACCCGAAACACAAAAGTACTTGTAAATTGCACACCCCGTATATCACCCGACCGTAAACTTATTATAAATTGCACACCCTGTATGACATTTTATCGAAATCAGCCCCCATTCGCGAGAAAACTTGAAGGAGAATGCATATGAGACACTCAGTATACAATTGATTAGCAGTGAAAAAAAAACCAAAAGAATATCGTTGTAACTCCATCTATTCGAGTTCAGTAATAACCACGAAGGAAGTATCAAAATTATTCTATGGAGCTCCTATGTAACACCCCGTATATGTTTCGAAGATAATTTTTCCGTAAAAAAACCCGAAGGAACACAAAAACTTGAAAAAACTTGAGAGCGCGCAAAAAAACAGAAGAACTTGTAAAGTGCTCACCCCGTATATCACCCGATCGCAAATTCATTATAAATCGCACACCCTGTATGACATTTTACCGAAATTAGCTTTCACACGTGAAAAACATGATGAAAAATGCATATGGGACACCCAGTATATAATTGATTTGCAGTGGGTGCTTTCATCATAAGAAACAAACCGAAAGAATATCGTTTTAACTCTATCGTTTCAAGTTCGGTGCATTCCACGAAGAAAGAACCCGACGAAACACGGAAAAACTTGAAAGAACCCGAAGTACCACGAATGAACGAAAAATATCCAAAGGAACCGAAAAAACCCGAAGGAGCACAAAATCACCGAAAGCGCGCAAAAAAACTCGAAGGAAAGCTTAAAACCCCGAGGAGCACAAAAACCGAAAGCGTGCAAAAATAATGAAAGAACTTTTTAAATTGCACACCCTGTATATCAATCGATCGCGAAATCATTGTTAATGGCACACCCTGTATGGGATTTCATTGAATTAAGCTCCCTTACGCGGAAAAGCACAAAAGCTGGAGAAAAACTCTGGTGAATGTCAGCGCTACTCAGATCTGACACCCTGTATATGAATCGAATATATTTTATCGAATTAAGATCCAAAACTGCCCGAAACAACACAAAAACTCGAATTTGCGCAAAAAAATCAAATTAACTTGTAAATTGCACACCCCGTATATCACCCGATCGCAAATTCATTGTGAATCGCACACCCTGAATGACATTATACCGAAATCAGCTCCCATTCGCGAGAGAACTTGAAGAAAAATGCATATGGGACACCCCGTATATAATTGATTCGCAGTGGGTGCTTTCTTCATAAAAAACAAACCGAAAGAATATCGTTTATAACTCTATCGTTTCGAGTTCAGTGCATTCCACCAAGAAAGAAACCGACCAAATACGAAAAACGCGGAAAACATGATAGAACCCTAAGTAACACGAAATCTCTCGAAGAAAGAATCTGGTGAAAATCAGTGCTTTCCATAAGCACAGCCTGTATAGCGATTTTTTCGAGATAGCACAACCTGTATAGCGATTCATCGCGATCTGTGTGCATTCTTCAAGGACGAAAATGAATTAGCGCGAAAATAGAGCCTGAAATGACGATTTTCAAACGCATATTTGAGGTACTTTTCTTGAGAGTCGTGAATCCCGGGTGGTATCTAGAGATTCGAATCTCCTGTAGATTCTTATTCCAGTGCTTGGACGTCGCAAAAATCTTCCATCGCCCATATCGAGCGAAAAATTGATGCCGTATTTTCAAATTTGGAGCTCGCGTTCGGCTATCATCGGAATCGTATGAGAAATTATGACATTTTGCTTCATTTCACCGTAAAATTGCCGAATTTGGAATGAAGAATTCGGGGCCTTATCTCGCTACTTGGATATGAAAATTGGTACCCAGAGATGGGGAATTTCCTCAAGTTTCATTTTCTACAGCCGAAAATGCGTTTGAAGGCTCGTAGCGCTCGCGCGGAGGGAAAGCATCATAGGGTTTTTGACGTTTCTCGGTACTCGCGGGTCGAAAAATTGCCGTTTTACATGCATAATTTTCGTATAGATTTCGAGGGGCTCCGCGGTCCGTACCGGTACCACATTATGAGGAATGTCTTTTTCTTGAAAAGGCGACCGATTTCAGCCGGAGAAATGGCCCCGTTCGTCCGTGAGATCTTCCCCCTTGGGGACACTTTCGGCGATTTCGCGAAAATGGCCGATTTCGCGATTTTCGTTTGAAAATTTCGGGCACTTTAAGAGCGCCGGGGCGGGTTTCGGGGTCCCTCCTCCTAGAAGAGGATACGCCTTTTCGATCTGTTTTAGGATTGCCCGGGTTCGGCCCTGCAGATCTCACGCTCGGCTACGCCTCGCGGGTCCCTATCGGGACCAATTTTGATTTTTCTCTGGTTCCCGATCTTATCGCTATTATTATATGGACTAGTAAGCGGGTAGATCAATAGGCCCGTAGATCCATAGGCCAGTAGTTCAATTGGCCCATGGATCAATATAGACCATAGATCATAATGGACCATAGATCAATATAGACCATAGATCAATATGGCCCATACATCAATGAAGCGCGCAGAAACACTAAACACGTCAAAAAACCCGATGAAAGCGAAAAAACATGAAAGTACTGAAAAAAACACGAAGAAACGCGAAAAAACACGGAAGAATCCGAAGAAAGACGAAAGAAACCGAAGTTACACGAAAGAAACCGAAATTACACGAAACAACGCGAGAAAACACGAAAGAACACCAAGTAACACAAAAAATCTAATGGAACCGGAAAAAAACTCGAAACACAAAAGTACTTGTAAATTGCACACCCCGTATATCACCCGATCGTAAAATCATTGTAAAATGGACACCTTGTATGACATTTTATCGAAATCCGCCCCCATTCGCGAGAAAACTTGAAGAGAAATGCATATGAGACACTCAGTATACAATTGATTAGCTTTAAAAAAAAAACCAAGAGAATATCGTTGTTACTCCATCTTTTCGAGTTCAGTAATTACCACGAAGGAAGTATCCAAATTATTCTATGGAGCTCCTATGTAACACTCCGTATATGTTTCGACAATAATTTTTCCGTAAAACAACCCGAAGGAACACAAAAAACTTGAAAAAACTTGAGAGCGCGCAAAAAAACAGAAGAACTTGTAAAGTGCTCACCCCGTATATCACCCAATCGCAAATTCATTGTAAATCGCACACCCTGTATGACATTATACCGAAATCAGCTTTCATTCGCGAGAAAACCTGAAGAAAAATGCATATGGGACACCCCGTATATAATTGATTCGCAGTGGGTGGTTTCATCATAAAAAACAAACCGAAAGAATATCGTTTATAACTCTATCGTTTCAAGTTCAGTGCATTCCACCAAGAAAGAACCCGACCAAATACGAAAAAACGCGAAAAAACATGATAGAACCCAAAGTAACACGAAAGAACGAAAAAATCCAAAGGAACTCAAAACCCCGAGGAGAACAAAATCAACGAAAGCGCGCAAAAAACTCGAAGGAAAGTTTGAAACCCCGAAAGAGCACACAAAAAACCGAAAGCGTGCAAAAAATAATGAAAAAACTTTTAAATTGCACGCCCTGTATATCTATCGATCGCGAAATCATTGTTAATGGCACACCCTGTATGAGATTTCATTGAATTCAGCTCCCTTACGCGGAAAAGCATGAAAGCTAGAGAAAAACTCTGGTGAATGTCAGCGCTACTCAGATCTGACACACTGTATATGCATCGAATATATTTTATCGAATTCAGAACCAAAACACACCGAAGGAACACAAAAAACTCGAATTTGCGCGAAAAAAATCAAATTAACTTGTGAATTGAGCACCTCGTATATCACATGATTGCAAATTCATTGTAAATCGTTCACCCTGTATGACATTTTATCGAAATTAGATCCCACTTTATAATTGGTTCGCAGTGGGTGCTTTTTCCATAAATAATTCAGACGGAAAATCTCTCGAAGAAAGACTCTGGTGAAAGTCAGTGCTTCCAAAGTGCACAGCTCGTATATCAATCGATCGCAATCGGTGCATTCCACAAAGGTAGTATAAGCATTATTCGATAAAGCTTCCATGTAACACCTTGTATATGAATCGAAAATAATTTTTCCATAAAAAATAAACCCAAAGAATATCGTTTCAACTCCATCAATTTCACAAAGGTAAAATGAAAATTATTCGAAAAGGTCTGAACGTGTATTCATGAACAGAGTGCTTTCCCTGAATAAACTAAGTGTGTCGGATTTTGACATAGAGTATCATAAGTTGGGTCCGATTTCGGAGAGGGCAATGAATTCGCGCGAAAATAGACTGGAAAAATGACGATTTTCAAACGCATATTTGAGATGTTTTTCTTGAGAGTCGTGTAAGATAAGTGGTATCTAGAGATTCGTAATCTCCTGTAGATTCTTATTCGAGTGCTTGGAAAAAGCAAAAATCTTCCAACGCCCATATCGAGCGAAATATGGATGCCGTATTTTCAAATTTGGAGCTCGCGTTCGGCTATCATCGGAATCGTATGATAAAATATGACACTTCTCCTCGAATTATCGAGAAAATTGCCGAATTTGGAATGAATATCCCCGGCCTTGACTCGCTACTTGGATGTGGAAATTGGTACCCAGAGATGGGAAATTTCACGTAGATTCGTTTTCTACCGATCGCGGGGCGATTTATATCGTTTTCGAGCGGCACGAAGGGAAAACGTAGGTGCGGTTTTTGACGTTTCAGAGAAGTCGGAGTCTAAAAATTGTCGTTTTATATGCATAATTTTCGTATAGATTTCGAGGGGCTCCGCGGTCCGTACCGGTACCACATTATGAGGAATGTCTTTTTCTTGAAAAGCGACCGATTTCGGCCGGAGAAATGTCCCCCGTTCGTCCGTGAGATCTTCCCCCTTGGGGACACTTTCGGCGATTTCGCGAAAATGGCCGATTTCGCGATTTTCGTTTGAAAATTTCGGGCACTTTAAGAGCGCCCGGGGGGGTTTTCGGGGTCGCTTCTCCTAGAAGAGGATACGCCTTTTCGATCTGTTTTAAGATTGCCGCGGGTTCGGCCTGCGGGCTCACGCTCGGCTACGCCTCGCGGGTCCCTAACGGGACCAATTTTGATTTTTTTCTCTGGTTCCCGATCTTATTGCTATTATTATATGGACTAGTAAGCGGGTAGATCAATAGGCCCGTAGATCCATAGGCCCGTAGATCCATAGGCCAGTAGTTCAATAGGCCAGTAGTTCAATTGGCCCATGGATCAATATAGACCATAGATCAATATAGACCGCAGATCAATAGGGCCCATACATAAATGAAGCGCGCAGAAACACGAAACACGTCAAATTACCCGTTGAAAGCGAAAGAGCTAGAAAGAACTGGAAAAAACACGGAGAAACGCGAAAAAACACGAAGGAATCGAAAAACACGAAAGAAACCGAAGTTACGAAAGAAACCGAAACAACGCGAGAAAACACGAAAGAACACCAAGTAACACAAAAGATCTAAAGGAACCTGAAAAAACCCGAAACACAAAAGTACTTGTAAATTGCACACCCCGTATATCACCCGACCGTAAACTTATTGTAAATTGCACACCCTGTATGACATTTTATCGAAATCCGCTCCCATTCGCGAGAAAACTTGAAGGAGAATGCATATGAGACACTCAGTATACAATTGATTAGCAGTGAAAAAAACAAAAGAATATCGTTGTAACTCCATCTATTCGAGTTCAGTAATTACCACGAAGGAAGTATCAAAATTATTCTATGGAGCTCCTATGTAACACCCGTATATTTTTCGAAGATAATTTTTCCGTAAAAAAATCCGAAGGAACACAAAAAACTTGAAAAAACTTGAGAGCGCGCAAAAACAGAAGAACTTGTAAAGTGCTCACCCCGTATATCACCCGATCGCAAATTCATTGTAAATCGCTCACCCTGTATGACATTATACCGAAATCAGCTCTCATTTGCGAGAAAACCTGAAGAAAAATGCATATGGGACACCCCGTATATAATTGATTCGCAGTGGGTGCTTTCATCATAAAAAACAAACCGAAAGAATATCGTTTATAACTCTATCGTTTCAAGTTCAGTGCATTCCACCAAGAAAGAACCCGACCAAATACGAAAAAACGCGGAAAAACATGATAGAACCCAAAGTAACACGAAAGAACTTATACTGAAATCAGCTCCCATTCTATGAGAGAACTTGAAGAAAATGGCATATGGGACACCCTGCATATAATTGATTCGCAGTGGGTGCTTTCATCATAAAAACAAACTGAAAGAATATCGTTTATAACTCTATCGTTTCGAGTTCAGTGCATTCCACCAAGAAAGAAACCGACCAAATACGAAAAAACGCGGAAAACATGATAGAACCCTAAGTAACACGAAATCTCTCGAAGAAAGAATCTGGTGAAAATCAGTAAGCTTTCCATAAGCACAGCCTGTATAGCGATTTTTTCGAGATAGCACAGCCTGTATAGCGATTCATCGCGATCTGTGTGCATTCTTCAAGGACGAAAATGAATTAGCGCGAAAATAGAGCCTGAAATGACGATTTTCAAACGCATATTTGAGGTGTTTTTCTTGCGATTCGTGAACGCGAGTGGTGTCTAGAGATTCGGAATCTCCTGTAGATTCTTAATCGAGCACTTTGGAAGGCCTGAAAATCTTCGACCGCCCATATCGAGCGAAAATTGATGCCGTATTTTCAAATTTGGAGCTCGCGTTCGGCTATCATCGGAATCGTATGAGAAATTATGACATTTGTCCTCGAATTATCGAGAAAATTGCCGAATTTGGGAATGAAGAATCCCCGGCCTTGACTCGCTACTTGATGTGAAAATTGGTACCCAGAGATGGGAAATTTCACGTAGATTCATTTTCTACCGCCGAAAATGCGATTTATATCGTTTTCGCCCGCACGGAGCGAAAAATCAGGTGCGGATTTTGACGTTTCGCGGGGCTGGGGAGTTTAAAACTGCCGTTTTATTTACGGAATTTCGCCCAGAAATAGAGGGGCTCCGGAGTCCGTATGGGTTCCACATTATGAGGAATGTCCTTTTTCTCGGAATAAGCGGCGAGTCGGCCGGAGAAATGGCCCCGTTCGGTCCGTGAGATCATTTTCCTTTTTCACGGCACTTTAGGCGATTTCTGCGAAAAACGTGATTTCGCGATTTTCGTTTCGAAAATTCCCGGGCACTTTAAGAGCGCCCGGGGTTTTTCTGGTCGCTTCTCCTAGAGGAGGATTCGCCTTTTCGATCTGTTTTAAGATTCTTCGAGCGGCCCCAGGCCGCCTCGAAAGCTGCGCTTTCGAACCCTGCACGGGACCACCTGTCAAAATTTTCTGGTCCCCGATCTATCATTTTAATATATTAGACTAGTAAGCGGGTAGATTCAATAGGCCCGTAGATCCATAGACCCGTAGATCCATAGGCCAGTAGTTCAATAGGCCAGTAGTTCAATAGGCCAGTAGTTCAATTGGCCCATGGATCAATATAGACCATAGATCAATATAGACCGCAGATCAATAGGCCCATACATCAATGAAGCGCGTAGAAACACGAAACACGTCAAAATACCTGCTGAAAGCGAAAAGCTAGAAAGAACTGAAAAAACACGAGAAACGCGAAATGACGAAGGAATCCGAAGAAACACGAAAGAACCGAAGTTATACGAAAGAAACCGAAATTACACGAAACAACGCGAGAAAACACGAAAGAACACCAAGTAACACAAAAAATCTAAAGGAACCTGAAAAACCCTCGAAACACAAAAGGCAAGTACTTGTAAATTGCACACCTATATCACTCCTGACCGTAAAACTTATTGTAAATTGCACACCCTGCAAAGTGACATTTGTCATCGAAATCCGCTGCCCCATTCGCGAGAAAACTTAAAGGAGATGCATCACAGTGAGACACTCCAGCATAAAACTGATTAGCAGTGAAAAAAAACAAAAGTACGTTGTAAATATTCGAGTTCAGTAATATCACCCGACCGTAAACTGCATATTCTATGGAGCTCCTATGTAACACCCCGCATATGTTTCGAAGAGATTTATCGTGAAAAATGAAGGAACACAAAAACTTGAAAACTTGAGAGCGGTAAAAACAGAATATCACAGTGCTCATCGATATAAATTCATTGTAAATCGCACACCCTGTATGACATTATACCGAAATCAGCTCTCATTTGCGAGAAAAACCTGAAGAAAATGTATTTGGGACACCCTGTATATAATTGATTCGCAGTGGTGCTTTAATTATAAAACAAAACCGAAAGAATATCGTTTATAACTCTTATCGTTTCAAGTTCAGTGCATTCCACCAAGAAAGAACCGGACCAAATACGAAAAAAGAAAAACATGATGGAACCCTAAGTAAACGAAATCTCTCAGAAAAGCTCTCGAGAATCAGTGCTTTCCAAATCACAGCCTGTATAGCGATTTTTTCGAGATAGCACAGCCTGTATAGCGATTCATCGTGATCTGTGTGCATTCTTCAAGGACGAAATGAATTAGCGCGAAAATAGAGCCTGAAATGACGATTTTCAAACGCATATTTGAGGTGTTTTTTTCTCGCGATTCTGTAGAAACGTGAGTGGTCTCTAGGGAGATTCGAATCTCCTGTAGATTCTTAATCGAGCACCTTGAAGGCCTGAAAACTCTTCGACCGCCCATATCGAGCGAAAAATTGATGCCGTATTTTCAAATTTGAGCTCGCGTTCGGCTATCATCGGAATCGTATGATAAACTATGACACTTGTCCTCGAATTATCGAGAAAATTGCCGAATTTGGAATGAAGAATTCGCGGCCTTATCTCACACTTCTGATATGAAAATTGGTACCCAGAGATGGGAAATTTCTCAAGTTTCATTTTCTATCGCTTGAAAACAAGTTTAGAGGTCTCGCACCGCCTCCCATGAACTATGAAAGCTTGATCATGGGTCATTTTGACGTTTCCTGGGCGGGCTGGCGAAACTAAAAATTGCTTTGAAGTTTACTTTATGTGAAATTTTAGCCTAGAAATAGGGGGCTCTGGAATCATTTAACAATGTTCTAAGGAAACACGTCCGCTCTCGGAATATG